>OZ059790.1:3643251-4243251 GCA_964057025.1 Standfussiana lucernea | reverse complement strand
TGTGTGAGTTCTATGTACGATAAAGCTACCATTTACATCTTTTACTGACTCGAATTTGCCCTGGCGGTTGAGAGAATGTCATGCTCACTCAAATGTCTCGCTGATGGTGGCGCGTGTGTCGGGTCGTTTAGTTCCCTCTAAAATGGTTGAGTTGAATGATGGCTGATCCATGCGTCATGTTCGTGAACGGGCGCTGTCAGTTGTGACTGGTCATCTCGCAGCTGCCATGGATTATTGTATTTTTGAATTTTTATTTTATCTTTTTTATTCTGGACTCTCTTACTCGCACGTCTTTCTACATCGTTCTCACATGTATGTTTAATCTCGACATGAATGATGTAACCGAGACTTTGTAACAACAATGATTTAAAAGAGTGTCCATAGAGTTTCTTGCCCATTCTTCTCCATAGAGATCTACGCTTTCGAATGGGCAACTACAGTACTTTCACAAGTTATTATGCCCTGTGACTGGGACTGTAGCTTAGTTTATTTTTTTGTGTTTTGACATTCAAAAGTGCCTGTAATGGTCTAATTGAAATAAATGCTTTGAGTTTGAGTTTATCAACCGGGCACAAATCCAGACTCCGCGACTGCACCTAAGAAATTCCTAATGGAAAAACCTAATAACACTCTACCCGACCTGGAAATCGAACCCAGGATTTCATGCTCAGCAGTTGCGCTTGCGACCACTAGACACACGAAGCAGTCAAGTTTAAATAAATGCATCAATATTCAAGACAGCCATATGCCTTATTTTTCATCTTCTTACTAAAATACTTCCTTCCCAAACAAATTACGAATCACATTCGAGTCGTACATCAGGTGTTAATGCTTCAAAGCGATTGCTAATTTCATCTCAAAGAAATCCGATTTGCTCTGCAGCAACTAACGAAGCGAACCGTCGAGTCGGTGTCAGCTGTACTATCTCATCAGATCATACGGAAAAATTAGATTGCACGTACAGCAAAAGGAAGATGTTCTTGTTAGGCTTCTCGTTATACTCAGCCGTATTATATGTAAACGTACAAGCAAATATGGAAGCGAGAACGAGGGAATTTGTTTGTATAAGGGACGTATTTGCCGTGACGTACATATGCACAGTTTTATTAGAGAGGAAATCGGTTTTGCTTGATCATAGTTTGGTTGGTTTCGTGTGTAAGATTTGAAGTAATGTTTTTGAAATGTTCGTGCTTTTATTCTTATATTCTTACTTACATTTCTACGAGTACTATTCGACGTTGCTACTATTTCGGTAATCTTAAACGCTTTATAGACATATTTTTCGACTACCTTTAACTGTCTCAATTTATAGGCTTCGATTTCACTATAGTCAATGAAAATGCCTACTTGTTCTATTACCAATACAGGTTGTAGTGAAAATAAAAAAATAATCTTCACTGCTTATGCTATACGATATAATTTAGATTATAATAAAAAAAATACAAAAGCTCAAATAAAATATGTTAAAAATTTTCTTCTTTAGTCGCGTTTATAATATAAATTAGTTATCCGTGTACATGTAACATGTTATTAAATGGTTTTTAAAAAATAAGCAAGGTTAAATATACAATTGTAATGGCAAATGGAAATTTGAATTTTAAATTGGTGTAGAGCTAAATAGTCGAATAAATTTACACATTTAAACGGAATTCGTATTATAAAATTTATTTATTAAGGTGACATAAAAAGAAAATTAACGCAGGTTAATTTTCTCCCTGTCTAGACTCGCCGACGAACCGCTTTCTTGGGGATATAAATCCCGAAGACTGACGTCTGGAACGCTCTTTAGATGTAGTACTAGTAGAAATCACTGTAAAAGTAGAAGCTGGAGCCAAAAAAAGATAGGCTCTGTCTACTTAATCTTCAGCCAAATATTTCTCAACAGGAAACAGATAGGACGGTTATTTTATGGCATAAAAACAGATTTATAACTTCATCACTACGGCAGTTGCCGTAAAACTAGCGCAGACGCATGTTTTTATAATATCTAATTCATATTAGATAAGAATGTTTATTTCACCATGAATATACTAGCATTGACTCATCATAATGTCACTGTAAACGCGACTGTCACAACCGAAAAAAAATGTCAATTTTTTTGACAATTAAATTTCAAAATTAAATGTTTTTTTTTTCTTTTCTAAAGAAGACACAGGGTTGCAAGTCACCAAACAACTGAAAAGTTCCTAGCACAGAGGTTACCATGCAGGGAAACACTGCAAGGTTCACTGTAATAAATCCATCAATTTATTAACATTTCGATCGCAATCATAACACTAGGTCTGATTGACTTCAAACGCCAGGGGAAAATGGCGGCTCACATTACCATATAGACTGATCTCCCACAGGAAAGCTTTTGATTTAAAAGCAATATTTTTTCATAAAAGTGTTGGTATGAAGTTATTTATTATTATGAATTGGCTGTTGCCCGCGAACTTTACCCGCGTGAAATTATTATAGCAATATTACTTCCCTATTTGAATCAGATTTTGTGAACAATTTCATGGGTTTTAAATTTTTTGCACCATGGGGTTTTTTTTTTTTGTGCCGATTCGTTTCATACAGACAGACAGAAAGACAAACTTTAAATAAATGTTTTTGTTATAAGTACCGTTCATTCATTAAAATGTTATATATATACCATATGCATTCAGTAAACATTTTGAAATTACAAACAGACACTTCAATTTTATTTAGATATACAAGGTGTAGTTTTGCATCCTCGTCAAAATTCAGGAGGTTGTCATAGAAGACGTATTAATCAATATAAATTACGGTACCTGGTCAATAACAATAAACGCTGCTCTTTTTAGTTGTTTTAAATTAACACTATTTCAGAATGAAGCCCTTTTCAAAAGAGGAAAATCACCCGCTTGCGAATAAACGCCTGCGTTTGTTTGTGTGTGTGAAAGCGCGGTTATAGGGCTAGTATTAGACGGGCCGCGTTTTTAACGCGGGTGGTGTACACTTATTGATTTCCGATATTAAGAAAAAAAAATATTACCTACCCATTTTATTATTGATTCGGGTCGAGAATCATTAGCATAGTTACCTCATTGAATTTGATGAGGATGCAAAGCAACACATTGTATACAATGTATAGATAGACAAAATAAATGATACATACTGAAATACAACGATTATTGTTGAATTATGTTCAATTTTTTGCGACCGAAAAGCATGTTTTTTTTATTTTGCACCAGAAAAAGCAATCTTACATCCTCACTGGCTTCAGAAACGTTAATAACCAACCATTCGAAACATACTTTTGCTAATAAAAAGAGAAAAACAACAAAAAAGAAAACAGCAGTAAAACAGAATTTATACAAGTTATTAATTCAGTTTTTCACTTCACACACAAAGAGGATGTTTTTTATTCGTCCAATCGAATCGTTTCCTGTGCTCAGACTCGAATGCCTTTGAGCGCAAACCTTGCTTGTTTGTGCGTCCGAACAAAGCCAATCTCTCAGATTTCTATGCAAAACACTTCCTCTGAACAAAATATTACGTAGATACTATATATTGTTACTCTGTGTCATGGAAATTTTATATCGTTCGCCGCTGAATAAAGAATGCTGAGTACTGAGTAGCCAGTTGAAAAAATTCAGGCCTTTTTAAAAAAGTGTTTCTATTTCGACACCCCCGTGATTCTTTTGAAGTTGTTCTTGTAAACTTTTCGACCTACATTTATTTTTAAGGAGCGAGTGGAAAGTTAAAACATGAATCTTTTTTAATGTTTCGTTCTTTTTGAGTTCAACTGTTCCGTTTATTTTTAGAAGTCATATTTAAATTTGTGAAGTTAGAATTAATGAGGCTGAATATATAGACACAGATGATTGTTATATTATGCTTACTACAAGCCATGTAGTCAATGTAATTTCCCCAACTTCCGTTAAAACTTATATCCCCTATTTAACCCCCTTATTATAATGAAATATTAATAAATAGGTGAATTTCCAAGCGGTTTTCATTACATTTCATTATAAAAATATTAAACTCATGGCATTTATGGCAATTCTTTGAATCTATACTGAACTCAAATAGTTTTTCTCTATTATTAAAAATCATCATTATACAAGGTAGAGACGACAATACGACAGTAAATTAAATTTCGTATCCCTCATGACGTTTCCAGTTTGCATACAAAAATTCAGTCGAATATAATCCAAAACTCAAACTCAAAGCAGAAATAAATATCTAAATTCAAACAGGCACTTTTGAATGTCGAAACACAAAAAATAAACTAAGCTACTGTCCCAGTTACAGGGCATAATAACTTGTGAAAGTACTGTAGTCACCCATTCGAAAGCGTAGATCCTATGGAGAAGAATGGGCAAGAAACTCGGACACTCTTTTTAATCAATATGTTTTTACAATTGTATAGTTTTCCATTACATCCAAGGTTACATGGGCTTTAATTACAGTACCGTTTTATCAGCTATCAACGGCGCAACAAACTTAAAGTTCTTAAATTTCATTACACAATTTAAGCAAATCAATTTAACAGTTTAACAAAAAAACTAAACCAACATTCTCGACAGCCAACAGAAAAAAAAGTCTAAATTGACTTCTGAACGGCACCTTGTAAATAAAATACGTTGAGAAAGGTTCCAATTTTCCGGCACATGGACAGATTTGCCTTGCTAGAGAAACTTGGCAGCCGATTCAGACTGAACGGTATTTTTCACTTGGAGAAATGGCTTGTCTCCAACGTCAATATTAAAAGTACTGATTACACAGTGCTGAGTTACTTATGTTGATTAAAAGGGGTATTAATTAGGCGACATCGTTTGTCTAAGGCGGCGTAAGGCGCTGAGCAAAGACCTGGTTTTAATCCCAGCTTTGGTAAAGTGTTACTTGTTTCATACTAAATAGGCTTGCGTTTAGCCGCATATGAAGCGCACTCGCCTGATGTGAAGCGATGATGCGGCATACGCGTGATTGAGTCACTTTTAAAAATGATTCCTATTTAATGTGAAGATAGTTAATACTTCTCCATTCAATAAGCCAGAATGATGACAAACTTTTTCAAACTCGGCCAAAAAACCTCCATCAAACCAAAAACAATCTCTAAAATATTGAAACTGGACACGAAAATATTGTTTCATATTACCTACACATATTTTTCAATTCTAAAGTAGAGAGTAGAGGGTTCGTAACGCATTTTTTTTATTTTGAATTTTTTGAACGTACGTACAGAACTGAATATGTTCCCACGGCTCGTTATCGGTTCGCGTTTTATCTATGGACGATATTTCTTTGTGAACTAGAAATATTTGAAACTGGCTGTTTTTTTTTCATGATGGTTACCTTACCATGTAGGATTGCTATTGCAGTGATTTTTCAATTTCATATTTGTTATTTCTAAAATAATTATTCTGGACGGTTTTGATTGGCGTGAGAATGTAGAATTTAGTCAAAAAAATATATATTTTGTTGAATTACGTTTGTGTAGTTGTAGAGTGCGTGAGTATGGAGGAGTTCGTGGCTAAATAATAACAGCCGTTCGGGTCGATCTTCAGGTTAAGCCGCGCTTGCTTGGGTTGGTCCGTGGATGGGTGACCACCCATACATACAGAGTTTCCTCCGTGCCTCCGAAAGCACGTTAAGCCGTTGGTCCCGGCTGTCAATTTATGATCGTTGACAGTCGTTACAGGCAGTGACCCGAAAGTCTGACAACCAGTCGTACCAAGGCGTATTGTATTACCCAGTACTAACTGGGTTATGGAGGTCAGGTAGGCAGTCAGTCCATGTAAAATACTGGTATTCAGCTGCATTCGGTTAGACTGGAAGCCGATCTCAACCTAGTTGGGAAAAGGCTAAGCAGATGATGAGTTGTAAGAGTGCTATAACGTTTTCGTGCGATGGTTTTGTGTAGAAGAGAAAACAAATGAAAAAGTGGTTAAACTACACCGTACCATCATACCATGAACGTGCTATAGACAGTGTGGTGGGCAGACTCCTTTACAGAACAACGGACGGAAATAGATAGTGTAGCAAGTCGCATCACCCAAGGCCGGGTCGCACGACTCACGGGAACAGAAGATGCGCAAGCGTGTTGCTTGACACAAGTCGTAAAACCTGAGGCTGGGTACGAACCCTTTTGTATTGTATAACGAGCCAGTGTCTGCAACTGCACGTCCAAAGCGCGTATTTTTGGTATGGGTGGGAAAATCGATCATTCGATCCGCCCCAGTTCTTCGAAAAACCACAAGAAATCACAAGATATTTCTCAATGGCATTAAAATACAAGTCAGAGGCCCATGCGCGACATAAAAACTCTGACACTAACGGGTCAGGTCAGGTCAGGCACTAAACACACGATAAAGAAGAAGTTCCCGGCAAAAAGGCCAAGAAGATCTCGCGGAGAGTATCTGGGTTACCGAGGTACGGACCCTAACGTCACGCTTATCGTAGTAGTTTAGATATAGATAATGAGATAAAAGGGACTATTTTTTTAGTAATCAAAAAAAATAAACACAAATACACATAAATACATGCGACATACATAAACCGCTTATTCCATAAAAAAAACGAAACCTCCGCTAACTACATAAAAAAGGCATAGTAAATCTAACACAAACGCAGTATTGTATTTTCGAACATGGCAACCCTACATGACAGCTACGCTAGTTTCACTGCGGTTAGCTTTCTTTTTTCATTGCCAGTTTTCCAGTAAAAGTACGGCCTTCAAACGTAACTTTTTGTTTGCTTTTTGTAAGAGCGTCCGAGCGTCATTTATTTTGATAAATATTTGAAAAAAGAACAGTGTAATTTCCATTGATATACCTATTACATTGATTATTATCATGACGACCCGAATGGCGCAGCGGTAGTGAGGCTGCCTTACGTTCATAGGGTTCCGGGTTCGAATCCCGGTAGGAGCAAGTGTTTGTGTGATTAAGCATGGACATTTGTTACCGAGTCATGGATGTTTATATGTATAATAAGTATGTATTTACAAACAAAAAGTATCTATGTAGTATATCAACTATCTAGTGTCCACGACACAAGCCTCGTTGCTTAGTGTGGCACTAGATGGCGCTGTGTGTAATGTCTAGCGATATTTATTTATTATTATTTATTTATTTATTATTCGGTGTTAAAATTGGAAAACTGTTTCAGTTAGTCTTTAGATATGAAGTAGTATGATTCACTGCAGTTAAAATAACTTAGTTCGTGTATTTATAATTAACATAAAATTTGTGTAGTTATTGTTTTGACACTGTTGAAGAGAATAAGGATAGTAAATGAAAATTAGGTAAGTGAGATGGTATTTTATATAGTCATATTCAAGTCCGATGGCAAAAAAATCCGGTGTATTTTACATGTTTTTTTTGCCTTTCTTCCTAAATAAAAAGGAATAACAAGTTTAGCAAAATGAAGCCCGGTCTATCTACTACCTACTGTAATAATATAGTCAATAAATTACTCGTTACCATTAACAATCCTTACCTCGCATTATAAAAGTACCACAAAAATGCCCCGAGCACAATTTATTATCTCTCAATTCGTCGCATATAGGCCGCACGTTCAGCACTGCGGATACAACACCACTCCCGCAGTTTTATCTGTTAAACAAACCAAGTTCCTGAATCAAGTTCCGTACATCAGGCACTGATAAATTGTACGATTAATCCCACCGATCTTGATCACACGAAATTAAGTTCTATCTTTGCCGAAATTACGTCGAATTTAGATTGGGGAGTGTGTTTCGAGGTTTTGAGAGGAATGAATGTGGTTTGGTTAGTCAGGTTATTTTTGTTTTAAATCGCTTCTGGGTGTTCTGGTATTACGGAATTTAATTGACAGATAAAAGTGATGTTTAATTTAATCTTGGTGCTGTTAATCTTTAGAAATGTAAAGTATCTAAGTGAGTAACGTGGTAAAATTTCCAATATCTTCCAAAAAATCTACCTTACAGCTCACTCACATGGATTCCGTCATCGACGATCTGTTAGAAAACACGATACGATACGTGTCATGACGAATGGACGTTCACATTGCATACGGAATCGTGTTTTATCACGATCCAGCAAAAAAAAAAAAACGAATTGGTGTACACATTAGTTCCGTGATTTTTCGGGAGCGAGCGCATCCGCGAATCGGTCACAAAACAAACACGATCCGTGTTTTTTTGACCTACCTGATTTTTAAACAACGTTACGTGATTTAAACCGTGTCCGTCATTTTTCACGATTCGTGATGCGTATGAAACGGACATTTAAAAAGCATTGCCGCCTTCAAAAATATTGACGGATCGTGAAAAAAGACGATACGTCAATAAATACGGATCGTTGTCGTGTGAACGGGCTGATTTAACACTTACTTCAAAAATGTTTTCATCAAAATACTCCCGTTCTCTGACAATTTTTTTCACTTTTAACTTATTATACTTCCCCTCCTTAACCAAGTCCCCCAACGAGACGAATTGAAGATGCTTCAGTCACTTAATCCCAACTAAATTAGACGTAATGATGCCTCCCTCACTTCTCAAACCCCAGAAAGTCTCTAAGTCACACTTGATCCCCGTATTACCCCATACTTATGGCACGGTAATTTAACTCTAATGGAAGTTTTAATTGAATTCACCTAATCGATGGATACTTTTCTAATTACTTGATGTTATAGATTTTCTGTGGGAGCTACAATTATGTGTTAGTACAGGAATGTTTTAATACTGTTCCGAGAGTGGGAAAGTGACCCCCACTACCTGACGTAGTCGATAATTAGGAATATGAGGTTTTGTGTGGATACTCTAAAACAGTGCATGTAGTGCTCATCTTTTAGTGATGGGGCACTTAGACTTAAGTTTGAAATGTTATCCTATTTTTATGTAATAGTGTACTCATTGTTGAGGAGTATAAATAAATAAATAAAACAAGCTTTAGAAAGAAATGTTGTTCATGATTTGAGAAGAAATATGGGAAATGTGAAAGGTAAATATTCGGAAAATTAGAAGGAATAAGGAAACAAAGAAAAGTTCACGTTAATGGAATGATATTCCTCAAAAAACCTATATTTATAATGTTAAATTCTACACTTTTATGTAGGTATGTTTTACCATAAAAGCCGCACACCGTTAAATAAAATCAATTTATAAAAAAAAAAAAACGATTCGAGAAGAGATTAAGTACCGATACGATTTCCTTAAAGGTTTTCGATTTGATCGTAATGTTGTCGAAATCCGATACTCCGGCGATTAATCGCCAAAATATAACATTTAACATTTTATTTTACGAGAAAAATGTTAAAAGATTATTTCATCTGATTCAAATGGTAAGCTTTTAGTAATAATCTAATTGAGTTATCAATAAAGAAATTACTTTCAAGATTTTTTCGGGGAATTATTTTTTTTTATCGTTGAAACGAAAGAAGATTCATCTCTGACATTTATTCAAATAACTGTTTTTACGTTATAATTATTTTAATGATGGAACTGACATCATTAGTCTTCGTATTAATTTTAGAAATACGAGTTTTGAAAATACGTGTACGTGGTAATGGCATAACCCAGTAATTGGGTCATAGAGGTCAGTAACTAACCGATCCGTGTAAAATAATAATATTCAGAGGTTATTTTGTTAGACTAGCGGCAGAGCACTACCCTACCTATTTGGATTTTACGAAAGGTCTAGTGGTTGGCATCCAGTCTGTGAACGGGCTAGATAATGGTTTTTGATGAAGAACATAATTTTGTAGGTATACAATACATAACACGCCTGCGATCCTAGAAGGGTTAGGTAGAGGTATACCCTAATTCTACACCCACGTTTTGCCAGTTATGTTTAAGTCCCATGTGATAGGGGCGAGCCTGTTCCCATCAACCGGGCACCAATCCATACTTCATGTGTTACTGAGAAATACCTGATCGAAAATCCCAATAACACTTTCCCGACCTGGGAATCGAAATCCGGAAATCATGCTCAGCAGTCGCTCTTGCGTCACTAGACCCATTAGGCGTATTGGTTAATTGGATCGTAATGTCACGTTCTTTCAAAATTGTATTTTTTTTTTTTGAGGTGGGCTGCTATAACTTGTTTTGACGACACGGTTGGCGCAGTGGCTGAGCGATTGACTGCTACGCTGCGTGTTGCGGGTTCGATCCCCGCACGGAACAAATATTTGTATGGCCTACAGATAGTTGTTCCAGGTCTGGTTGTTTGTGTATGTGAGTTTAAATGTTTGTAAACGCACCCACGATACAGGAGAAATTCCTAGTGTGGGGCAACGTTTTCCATAAAAAAAAAAACTTACATCCTTTAATCAAAGTAATAGTTTTTCTTATTACGTTTTTATGTTAATCTTCTTTATCGTGTGGTTAGTGCCTAACCTGGTGTCAGAGTTTTTATGCCGCCCATGGGCCTCTGACTTGGCTTTTACATGCCGTTGAGAAATATCTCTCAGGCAGGTTTCCTCACGATGTTTTCCTTCACCGAATCAAGTGATAATTGGAGGTACAATACGCACATAATTCCGAAAAATCAGAGGTGCGTGTCTGGGGTTCGAACTCGAGACCTATGAATTGGCAGTCCAACGGTCACACCACTAGACTATCAATGCTTTATGTTAATGAAAATCTGAGTGAAATATTGTCTATCTAATAAAATTATATCCTGATTTCAACTTTCCACCGTATTGCAATATTGGCGACAACGGGTAATGACTATTAGTCTTTCGCATCGGAGAACTCTTCGAATCTTGTTGACTTTTACAAGTCGCGCGGAAGTATAATAAATCAGTCGAAGGTAGGAGCTACATTTTCCAATATTTTGTCACTTGAAAAGTTAGGTTGTGTTTATTCTATTCTGATTTTAGAATCAATCTTTGTGCCGGTACGGGTTTTAGAATCGTGTTTTTGTTATCGTGAGGGGCAGGAGAATGGTGATGATGATTATGGAGAAATGCTGTACTTTGGCCATGGAATATCTTAATGCTTAGTAGCATTGAGTAAATAAAAAGTTTATTCCTTGTCATCAGAATTACCTTTCTTATTTTGTATCATGTTACTTTTAAAATGGTGTGTGCTTTCATTCTTCCCTGTCAAACATCACGGTTCACTCTTTTTTAACCGACTTCAAAAAAAGGAGGAGGTTCTCAATTCGGTTGTATTTTTTTTTGTGTTTGTTACCTCATATCATCGTCATTTATGAACCGATTTGAAAAATTCTTCTTTTATCTGAATGGATCTACTTCCCGATTGGTCCCATAGAAATTTCATCAAAATCGGTTCAGCAGTTTGGTTTTTAAATCAAAATAGCTGGAAAAAATATGTCATCCAAGTAAAAGAAATTGCGAAGTTGATACATGACAAAGATTTTTGTGTGATGCGGTAACTAAAAAGGGTAAAATAAAAACGTTTTTGCAAAAAAAAAAAATAACCGACTTCCAAAAAAAACACAAAAAAAGTGGAAAATAACATTACTTTCGGAAGTCGGTGCCAAAAAAGTCAATGAAACATAGCCATAGTCACCACCTTTTAATGTGTTTTTTTTGGACGTCGGTTACTTTTTTTCTTTCATATTACACCGCACATCTTTTTTTGGCCTCACCATACATCAATATTTGCATTCAAAACTCTTTTAATCACATGGGTGTATATTAAAATTAACATTTTAATACTAAAATAAATGGCGCCGACTATTACCTCAAATATAATTTAATTAGGACCGCCTTCCTTTGGCTCTAGAAGGTATTAACCGACTTAAAGATAAACTTGCGGTTGATATTAACAGACTAATTGAAAACAAATAAACTAATCAACTAAATCCTAATGCGATACAAATATGAACCAAAACATGATCAACGAATCAAATGACTACACGACTGTGCACAACACCAAATGAACCCATTCATCGGATCCTGATGAAGCTGTTAAGCCTCTAATTTGCTAAATTGTATGCAGCTTGAAAATTAAGCCCAAAGCGCGGCTTAAATTGGGACAGCAAACAGCTTAGAGCAAGCGCAACGAGGTTGGTGTGGTAGGAACGGGGTTATTTTGTGAAATGGTTATACAAGCAACATATTTTGCTATTGGAATTTGTTCGCATGGCAACACCGTTAGCACTGCTTAGTTATAAAGTAGGTATTCATTTGGCATGTTGATGTGGTTATTATTGAAGACGATGTGCAATGAAGGAATGAAAAGTTTTCTTTTTCTCGAATTCCCGAAAAGCAAATAAATAAAAATCACCATCAATGTCATCATCCGCCTAGCCTTTTCCCAAACTAATTGAGGCCGGCTTGCAGTCTTACCGGATGCAGCTGAATACCAATGCTTTATCTGACCTCCACAACCCAGTTAATGCTGGTTAATACGGTACCCCTTGGTGAGACTGTTTGTCAGATTTTCGGGCCACTGGCCTGTACCTAAAGGCTGTCAAAGATCTACAAATGACAGCTGACCAACGGCTTAACGTGCTTCCCGAGCCACGGAGGGGACTTAATATGTAATGATGGTCACCCATCCACTTACCGCCCTTGGCAAGCGCGGCATAACCTTGAAGATCGACCCGTGCGGCTGTTATTATTTATGTCTATTATTTAGCCACGAGCAAAATCACCAATAGATGTTTTCTTAATAGAAAGTCTTAAATTCATTAATTTACTCACAGCCTAAACCGCAGAGTCGAGAAACAAGATACATATTTAGCACAAAAGTTCGTTAAATAACAAAGATGAGCACTTATAAAGGATTAAAAAAAATAAACATCGCGTACAGCGATTACATTTAAGGGCTGAAAGATTGTATGGAACATCGTAATTTTTGCCGATGGGTTATGGCATCGGACACACCGTTTGTATTTTTATAAGGTTATAACACTTGTTATCATTTTTGGTTGTTTGCGTAAACGAGTTTCAGGTAGGCTTATAAAATAAATATTGACGATGAAAAACTTTGTAGAGCATCACAAATCTGTATTTGTTTTCAACGATTTCAATTTATTCGGGTCTTTATTCTGTAGTCATTATTATTTAACATTTTATTATTAAAAGCACTTTAACAAAATAAAAGGATTTAAGTATTCATAGCCGCGGGCATTACGAGTGGATCATAGAAACATAAAACGTTTAATAATAGGTACCTGCGTAGCGTTTTATTTTAATAATTATTAAAAAAAAATCTTGAAATATGGATTTCATCGAAAACAATGAACAAATAAACAGAAAAATTGGCGTTTAACGGATGCACACCGGTCATACTATTACGCCACAATATAAATTCGTCGAATTTCAAGTTATTCACGCAAAAAAAATATAAAAGAAATCCAAAAAAAAAGGCTCGAGTGGCGAAATATTTTTTTTTAATTTTCACCTCAACTCCTCTAGGAACTCAACAAAAAAAGTCCCATAAAAATCCGACCAATACCTATAAACTTTGTTCCACCTTGTTGTCTAATTGCACTCGACTAATAATGGATGCTGTGGAAACTGTACGTTTTGTTCCAAACAATAATAATCATATTAGTCAATAGCGTCGACCAACTTCTGAGGATGCTCTCGCTAGGCAGCTGGATCAAGGGCTTGATTCAGAAAACAGTACTTCTGGACACGGCGCGTATTCTTAGGAGGTTCCTCTCTCAAGAGCCCTGACCACCGGTAGCTCGGACCCTGTTCCCGATGCTGGTGGGCTACTATTTTTTTAAGACATATTTAAAAATATAAAAGATATGTGTGAAAATGCATAAACGAAGTCATAAAAAAACCTACATAAAATAATTCCATAAAAAGAATTCTATAAATTACCTCCGATGATCCGAGATGCCTCCGATGGATGTCGGCACACAGAAAATTGAAAACTTTGACGATCGGTCCAACGTTGCGTTATTGGTATTTCCTCAATACAAGGCTTTTGGAAGGTTCGAATAGTAACCGTGTCTCATAAGATGCTGATATCGGCATTATATTCCGCGTGTGTTACTTTAGAATTTGCAAAAAAAGATATGACTTGCATTTCATTTGAGGCCTACTTTTGAAAATTATCGTTTGTTGTGTTGATCAATAGTTTCTTTTATTTTCCCTTATAGTCGTTAGTTACTTATTGAGTTTTTCCACTAAGAATTTCTACGTAGCATTGACCCTGCGCCCGACACGACCGGAGAGAGCTCTGGTCGTGTCGGCCGCCCCATCGGACTAAGGGAGTGAGGGAAAAGAGAGTGTTTTGTGTTTTTCCCTCAGCAATTTTTCGGTAGCTGACACAGAGTCTGGATTTGAACCCAGTTTATGGCAATATGGCCTTGTCACATGGGACCTAAACATAACTAGGTTTAAGGTACTCCTTTGGGGATTACAAGCGTGATATTATGTTATGTAACTGACACGAATTGATCACGAAAGACTATTTGTACCTATATTTCATCGGTTTTTATAGTAACATTCTCAAGATAATGACTGGTTATTTTACCGTTAGATAGAAAGCAATAAAGAAATACGTCAGCGTGTATCATATTTAAGTACGTGGTATAGAGCACAGCTTTCTGATACATGCTATATAAGTTACAAAAAATAGACAACCCAAAATATTGACAACAACTGTCCTTTTTAACAACAGCTCTATTGGCATGTACGATATTTATTTAATAAACGTGGTACAAAAAGGTTTCGTTCCAGTGGGATTGTCAACGATTTCAGCCAGTTTCAAAAATGCATAACTCGATTGTCTCTAGTTAATTCTATTGTGATATTTGAATCAACGGATTGCGTTACAGCCCGTTCACACGGCTTCCGTCATTGACGGTCCGTCATAAAACAATTCACATTGCATACGGAATCGTGTTTTATCACAATCCGGCAAAAAAACGAATTGGTGTTCACATTAGTTCCGTGATTTTTCGGGAGCGAACGCATCGGTGAAATCCGTCACAAAAAAATCACCTGACTTTTAGAAGACGTTACGTGATCTAAGAAGTGTCCGTCATTTTCACGATTCATGATGAGTGTGAACACGGGCATTTAAAAAGCATTGCCGCCGAGCAAAAAAATTGATTAACTGGAGATAGAAACATGTGATGTTTTTATTCGACGGTAAACAATTTTGAAATCAAACCACGGATGCTTCACAAGTTAAACGAGTTTGTGGGTTTCGTTGTTTATTAATTGAATTGTATATTATTCCATTAAAATTGCTGTGTCCCCAACAAAGAATGAATTAGGTGTACCTAAATTTAAAAGTTAGGTTAGCACTGCATTGGTAAGTGGTCATATTTAACGATATCGTAAAACATGAAAGAAATATGTACTTGTGATCTTTATAATGGTTTTGTTGTCCATCATTCCGAATCCCAATTTTTCTAAAAAAAGGAGATTAAAAAAAATTACAATGAAAAATTTATATGTGGGCCACGTGTTGAGTACATTATTCCAAATGGGGGGACCATTTGGAATAATGTATTAAACACGTGGCAAACGTTTGTGCGTCGATGTCCCTTCCATCCTATATATTGCAGTGTTTCCTTGCATGAAAGCTTCAATGCTACGAACTTTTTGGCTCTGTTGGATTTTAGAAAAGAAAAAAAATCATTTAATTTTGAAATCTAACAGTCAGAATGAAAAAAAAATACAATTTTTTATTGGCATCTGGCAGGGGCTTTTACAAAGACATCGAGATGAGTCAATACTAGAATTATTATGGTAAAAAACCATTTTGTAGCGAGCAATATGTATTACAATATTGTATTGTATTTTATGGTATTGTAAATCGGGTTGTTTTCCGCAACTCTAGGTCCAAAGGGCGTGTTTTGCCTGTCACATAATACTCCTTCCATAAAACCAGGGACTAAAAAGTCACTTCTCAATACCCAAGAAAACAAATACGAGTAACACTATCACGATTCTACACACACGTTTTACAAAACAAACCTTCCTTCCAAACAAAAAACCTACCATAACAAAGAATTTAACAAAATTCCGGAATAATTAATTAAGTCCAATATTTTATTTCTCTCTCATTTTTCAAGTAGCTTTACATCATTCGAACAGGTTTAAGGGTAAGGTGGCAGTAGCGAAGTGATTTAATTATCTCGGCACACCGGATTAGCCTCGCTTCTTTTGTTCAGACACTTAAGGAGATGACGTGACGGCTCGGTATAATTTAATGGAGATTTCGAATTGACTTGAATTGTTTGACGCTTGTTTTTAGACTGTGAGGAAGTACGTGTAGCTTTTAGAGGGTTGTGCAGTTTGGGATAGATGTGTTTAATTGATCAAATGAATCGGATAGTCTGTTTCATAGATTCAGGGTAAATTACTGTTACTGTTAGCCTAGATCATTCCACAGCTGGACAAAGGCTCCCCATGACTTAGGCTAATGCCGCACCATCTTCTGCTAGGTCTGCCGCGTCGCCTTCGAGATAAATTATTGTACCAATTTTTAAATAAGTCTACTCACCATCGCTGACCTCAACAAGAAAAACGACAACATATAAAACTTCAAATGTCGCCAATATATTATTTCCTTCTAATTCCCAATTCATGATCTCCTGCTATTCAGATGACCTTAAGATATCTACTTATGTAATCAGCAAATGAGTTCCGGAGTTTTAGGGTTCCGTATTACCAAGTTGGGGAACACTAAGTGAATTGCGTTTGTCTGCAAGCAACGGTGACCACTTACTGTTAAGTGCTGACCTTTCTGTTAAATGTTGGGACTTATGTATGTATGTGCAAATAAGGTTTATTGTTTGTATCTGTGGTCACATGTTTTGTGTCCGTTAGGGAGTTAACTTCCTTGGGAGTTTATAGTTTAAAAGTTGAGAGCATGTGGAGATTGGATGCAGTAGAGTGCAACATCCCGTTTCGTAACTTTCCGGTTTGGACAACTAAACAAAATACCATCACAATAGTGCCGTTTCGTGACTATTTTGATCTTCATTCATTCATACTTTTATTCATTCCCGTTTGGTAAACTTTTTGTTCGGCAAGTACAGTTAGGACCCAGGAAAACTACTAAAAAATACCACAATTAATATTCTGTTCACTCTTATTTATTTTTAACTTACCGTTTATATCCAAACAAGGTAGGTATACACACAAATAAACCTTTCTGTGGGAAAAAAACACTAATATGACTTATAACTAAGTAAACAAATAGTTGTACAGCAATAATATACAAACTAAACTTACACATTTTAAAAATTATAACATTGAAAAAAAAAGTCAAAAATTGTAGCAGAACAGTCTTATTGATGAAAAACCAAAAGTACTAGGCTTGCATAAATTCAAGGTGGTATTTCAATCATTGATTTTATATAGTAAGTACCTCCTAGAACAAATACAGACTGTATTTTTAATTGAAATAGTGTGAAGTACCTAAGCTATCTACTATGAATTATCTTTTGACTGAAACCCGTTTGTAAGACTGGTAGTCGGGATTTCTGTCTACCCGTACCGACTGTCAAAGATCTACGAATGACAGCCAGTACCAACGATTTAACGTGCTTGCTTTCTGAAGCACCGATCGGTCATCATCATCTTCCCGCCCTTGTCAAATTCTACTTGGGGTTGGCGCAACACGTTTTCTTCTCCCATTCTCCCCTGTCAACTGTCACTGCATCATTTACTCCTTTCTCTTTCATATCATTTCTCACACAATCCATCCATCTTTTCTTTGGCCGTCTTCTCCCTCTTCATCCATCAACATTTATATCCATCACTCTTTTAGTAAAATGCGTTTCATCCCTCCTCATTACATGTCCATACCAAGACAGACGACTTCCTTTCGATTTTTCTGTAACAGGCGCCACTTTCAAACTTCCTCTAATATACTTATACTTAGAGGTTAACCTAACCACGGAGCGACCTCGACAAACATTGCTTGTCTTTTAAGATAATACTTAGCTTATAACATACAAAGATCTTTGTAATTTTTACGGGATTATTGAACCACCAATATATCCTTCATTATTCTGTTCTTCTAGTAATTTCTGTTCAAATCCTAAATTGATTCTGTCGTAACAATCCTTATTGTGCAAGAAAGAGACAAAAAATAGCAATATCAACAAGAAGTTTCCTTATAACTTTAGGAGCTGACTGTACCATACAAAAAACAGTTGAATTTTATGGTTGAAGAAACGGGACTCAATGTACGAAGATTAAAATAGTTACGAAAGGGCACTTTTTTCACTCGGTTTGTACGTCTTTTGTTTAGTTGTCCAAACGGGAAAGTTACCAAACGGGATGTACCCGTAGAGTCGACGTCTTTATTTTGTTTCTAAAATGAGTGATTAAAGTTTAGGACTTACTTAAGTTCTCTAATACATTTATAGAAGCCTTAATTATAGTTTAAGCCATAGGTTCCCAACGGGGGCGGTTCTGCCCCCTAGTGGGCGCTGGAGCTTTTCATGGGGGCGTTAGTGGGTCCAAAGCAAATGGCGTTATGAAATACCTCTATTTTCATGAAAAAACATTTAATCTAGCCATCTAAAATGTTTATCTTATACCTATTTTGTAAGAGGGGGCGTTGGTTTTTTTTTCTTGTAAAGGGGCGGTAGTCCATAAAAGGTTGGAAAGCTATGGTTTAACATATTCAAATCAGAAGCTGTGAATTTGTGACATTCTCTCCAGTTTTTTACACGGTAATGTTACTGAAGATATAACATAACATCACGCCTTGTAATCCCCGAAGGGTTAGGCAGAGCGTATCTAATAGCACACCCGCATTTCGCCAGTTATGTTACTGAAGAATTATGTAATATTTTTTTGATTGATATTTGAGTTCAAGGATTTTGTAGGTGTAGACACGCTACTTATATATACTTATGTTTATAGCTATCACATCTGTTGATCAAACGAATACATGGAAAAGAAAACTTATTTTTATTATATGGATCAACCACCCACATAGCTTTTCGTAACATACCTACATTTCCTTTCTATCTATACCCGCATTTATTTCTAGTAAATTGCTATAACACACCTATTGCGAAAAGTTATTATTTTTTTCGTCTTGGTAATAGCCACGCTTTTTTCGCGAAGATAAATTCAAGGAAATGTTTTTTTTTCCTGTTTGTGTACGTGATCCGAATATTTATACCTACCTACATGGGACATTGGACATACAAGATAATATTATGATAGTAAATATGAGCAATGTTTCTATAGGAAAGAATAAACGTGTTTTTTTTCATCTTTCTAGTAAACTGATATAATAAAACATAATAAAAAACATGTTTGGAACAAAATTGTTACAAATATTATATCGAAGAACACCGCATGGTTTTAGCCAGTAAGAGTCTAACATACCTCTTAGCCAATCCACGCCAAGGCTCAGCGCATCCACGAGAAGTTCCAAACGCGAAAAAGGTATTAAAGCAAATAGTTCTTGCCTAAATCGAAAACCACTTTTATTTACAAAGGCACTTTATTTTAGGTTGCACAACTTACAGACTTCTACATGCGATCCTAAAAACGATAACTGTATCACTGAAAGCATTCCTGTTACAACAATCAGAACAACAATGAAACAAACTTCATGTGAAGAGGAAACAGAAACAACACAATAAATAGTTTAAATCCATGTATAGAAGTCAAGAACACAGAATAGATAAATACAGAAGGTCAGTTTCAAACAATGAGCGATAACAGACGCACGTATGTACACAAAGACGAGTAGGTACGGCAATTGTTAATAGACCAGTTGCGTTTGCGACAAAATGAAATGAGCGGTTCAAGGGTGTCACTTATTATTTTGTTTAATTTCATGTTTACACGACATCGACAAAGTGAAATGAGGGTAAACTTTCACCTGTTCCTTTAATTATAATTTTCATTTCGTAGGTAAATGAAAGCAGATACCTCTAACATAAATTAATACAATTCATTCATCTTTCACTTTTGACTCCATTTGTATTAACTTGTTTAACTTTGAGTTAAAGATGCTGAATTAAAAGCGTAAATAGACAGATGATTTTAGTGAAATGTGTATATGTGTGCGTCCATTTTCACTGGTTGTACAGACCTAACCTTCTTTTCTTATCTACTCTGTGTCCATGAAGAGACTCATGAATCTTCGTATTGTATCGCCCCAGTGATTTCGTGTAAGACGGCTAAATACGGTTCACCTCCAGCGCCTTAGGGATCCACTGGCTTTATACCTTTACAAATTGTTTGGTTAATACCGTTGTCAGTACGTGGTTTTAATTCGTAGGGGGATTCAGTTTCTTAATTAGAACAGGTTGCTCTGAATTCAGGTTTACGTGGCAATCTGTTTTCGGAGTGATTAATTGCAGTTATTTAAGGTGTATTTAGGGTGTGTGGTAGAAATATGTATGTGTTAGGCTTCGGTTGGTTTTTATTGATTAAGAGACATTGTATGTACGTTGCGATGTACATACACATATGCTCTTAATAAGCGCTTAAATTAAGTTAGTAAATACAAAAATTCAAAATAAAATACCCGTTTTCACTTACATTAAGTAACATCTAAATCTATACCTATATATTTAAATAGTCGTAACTTACGGACTTAAAATCAAGATCAAAAGATAGATTATAGACACATAATACCCTTCCAAGTTAAGCAGTGATAGCCTAGTAATATGACCGTTGGACTGTCAAGTCATAGGTCTCGAGTTCGAACCCAAGACACGCACCTCTGATTTTTCGGATTCACTTGATTCGGTAAAGAAAACCATCGTGAGAAAACCAAACAAGCATACCTGAGAGATATTTCTCGACGGCGTATACAGCCAAGTCATAGGCCACGGCATAAAAACTCTGACACCAAGTTAGGCCTTAGCCAAACAAAAAAAAAAAAAAACCATATAACCGTAAACAAATTCCAACTAAACATCTTCAAAAAAGGCGACAAAGGTTCAAGGTCAGATGGAGGACGGTAGTCGTTAATCTTCCCTCTTCCGACCTTTACAAGGACTTTTGATATGGATATGTGACTTGTGATAACAGTTTTTTGATACTTTGAAAGTATAATGGTTTTGGTTCTTGATATGAAAGTATAATGAAGGATCTTGTTGAGGTAGATAGCAATGTTGTTCCTAAAAAAAAACGCTATGATTCCACATTAATGGTGCGAACCGTCAGCCTATGGAATTCACTGCCGGCTTCTCTGTTACCTGATCATTATAATCTGTATCGATTCAAAGTTCGAGGGAATCGGTTTTTTCTATGCAAACGCGCTCCACCCTAGGCCGCATCATCGCTTAAAATCACCTACTCAGTGTAAAAAAAACACCATTGAAAGGTCATCATCATCAGTGGTAGCGATAGGGAGTGACTAGTTTTATCGGAGTCGCAAAAACATAAAAAATATCGTGTGTTAAAAAAATATTAAAACGTTCCCAACTGCTGGAACACAAGCCTCCTCTACAAGAGGGGAGCATGCGAGAAACCGCGTCATTGTTTCACATCACGCGACTTGTGGCCAAACGCAAGACTATCTATATATTATATAAAAATGAATTGACTTTTGTTATTCTCACAAAAACTCGAGAACGGCTGAACCGATTTGCCTAATTTTGGTTTTTAAATATTTGTAGAAGTTCAAGGAAGGTTTAAAAGGTGAGAAAATAGGTAGTAATTAGGGAAAAGTGCAATGCAACGCATGCCGGTTACAGCTAGTTTAGAATTTAAAAAAAGTTGGCCTGATTTGCCGATAAAAATCGCTAGCCTCTTCTAATTTTTGCTTGCCAATAAATGGATTTTCTTCTTTCATAAAATAATATCAATTTTCACCAGTAGTTCAAGCTCTGCTCTCCACCTCATCAATTTTCAAGGAAAAGTCCACTAAATACTTCTATTTTAACACGAAACATTTATTTCATGAAAGCATCTTTATGACTTTTAACGAGAACTGCTTTCCCTTTCATTTCTTTGCAAAATACGGAGAACAATGTAAATAAAATGTACCGAGATCATTAAAGTATGTTTTAACAAAATAATAAAAGTTGAAAATAGCTGAGAGAATGCTTCGTTTCGTGTTTGGACGTAATGAAGTCGTTTGTATTCTTAACGTGAAATAGAATGGTTCGGAATGAAATTAATGATGGTAGAATTAAACATACCGTTTCTTTTATGGGGTTCAGATGTATCTTTGATTAGAGATTCATCATCTGCCTAGCCATTTCCCAAATATGTTGGGGTCGGCTTCCAGTCTAACCGGATGCAACTGAATACCAGTATTTTACATGGAGCGACTGCCTATCTGACCTCCACAACCCAGTTAGTATTAGGTAATACGATACCCCTTGGTAAGACTGGTTGTCACTGACTTTCGGGCCACTGACTAACTGTAACGACTGCCAAAGATGTACAATTGACAGCCGGGACCAACGGCTTAACATGCTTTCCGAGGCACGGAGGAAACTCGGTATGTAATGGGTGGTCACCCGTCCACGGACCAACCCAGGCAACCTGACGATCGACCCGAGCGGCTGTTATTATTTAGCCACGAGCTCCTCATCTTTGGTTAGAGATTGAATGTTTAAGACAGGGTTGTGACAAGATTCTTGATAATATAAGTTGGGGGTTGCTTTTAGTCAAAGGCCGATAAAATAATTAAGTTTTGAGTAAAAGGTCAGGCTTATTGAAATATCTAACACATCACGCACCTCTGATTTTTTGGATTCATGTGCGAATGGTATAATTATCACTTGCTTCTGTGAGGGAAAATATCGTGAGGAAATCAGCATGCCTGAGAGGTATTTCTCGACGGCATGTAAAGCCAAGTCAGAGGCCCATGGGCGGCATAAAAACTCTGACACTAGGTTAGACACTAACCACACGATAAAGAAAGAAAGATCTGAATATATCATAAGAAAATTTATCTAATAGAAAATATATGGTTACGATGACTATAGGTATTTATAATTATATTCATTTTAAATTATAAAGGTAATAGATACTCAAGAAACTGATTATATCTTTTTTCATAGTATATTTCTATGGTATACACCATAGACAACACCGGATGATTTCTTATTTCAACAAATGTGTATTTTTTTACTACACCTGCCGTGCCCAAAAACCTTGTTTCTCACTAACTACATTGACTAGTCAAAGCAATACTATCGCCACGATTGAAACTCAACAGTTATAAGCCAGTTATAAATAATTGGATATCTTGTTAGGAAGTTTGTACTCGGTAACTTGAAGAATAGTTTTAGTTTAAACTGATTATAGCAGCTTGTAACTCTGTTCAGTTAATAGTTATTAACTAGTTCAGTGGGCTGACTTACTTTTTTTAAATAGAGACTCGTTATAATTGTTGAGTTTTCTCGTCAGAGTTCGGCGTGCTACGCACTTGTTTGGTTAAGCATTAATCGACCGGTCGGTTACATCATAATATGTGAAGTAATTGCTTGTTACCTTTGTTCCTTTAAAAACAACAACACAAACTAGTTAACAGCAGAGCTTTGAGTATAATTTAATCTCTCAAATGATAGTTGTGACAAGGTTTTGTATAAAATAGATGCTTAAATAAAATAATGGTTTAATAAAATATAACAAAAAGGGATAAGTGCAGTGAGCCGGAACCGGAACATTCTACCATCGCCTCGTAGCACTCGTAGCGGCGTAGCACGCACTACAAGCTACGGCGCAGCTCGTGTAGACACCTGCGGCGCTACGGGTTCCGACGTAGCACTGCGAAATACGAGTACTATTCTCTGAATCGGTTTATTCTGTTGGGTGGGTTCAGTGGATGTGGGTCAATATTTTCGTTTGTTTCTATTTTATTTTAAGCTTTATATTTTTACTTCAATTGATATGTTTTAATAAATATAGCAAAACTAACGTAGTGTATTGAATCACAAACTGCGACAACAAACTTCTACAGTACTTTTAAATTATGGAATTAAAATAACACAGAAAGAGCTACAGCGCAAGCAAGAAGCAAGCTTGTCCATTAAGATTAGTGTATACGTTTCAAGCTTGGCTGAGAAGCAATTACTGAAATAAAACCAAAAGAAAAATTTTCTACAACGTATTTTCCACATAATAATCCGAGAATTGTGCAGCTTGCGTTTCCAATCTAAATTTTAATAAAACCTTCATGTTTCTGAATAGCTTTAGAGTTTCCAGTAACTGCGTTTGAGTCGATGGTAGAAAAGTTCCAGCGGCAATGACCACAATTTCTTCGCGACACATGAACGAAGTTGCACGGTCTCATTTTCTCTGAGACCGCTTCAGAAAGCTATTATTGGCAACATCGTGCGTCCCAAATTGAATACTTCTGTTGGTTTCTGTATGAGGCGTTTTGTTGCTGATTAGGCACGCGCTGATAAGGTCGTGGTGTGAATTTATAAATTTGAGTTGGTAAAGAGATTGTTAAATAGCAGGGTGATGAAGGAAGGAAAGATGAAATGAAAGTGATCCAGAGCAAGAAGCCAGTGAAAGCAGATTTAAATGCCTATGTGATTTAAATTAGTAACGTGTAAAGGATGTTTTATGTCCAAACCAAATTTCAGATGCCAATGTCTTTGTAAACCAGCCAAATATTTCAGTACTATTTTGATCTTATATATTTTGAACAGTGCATTTTATTAATATACAAGGTGTAGTTTTGTATCCTCGTCAAAATTCAGGAGGTTGTCATAGAAGACGTAAATAATCAATATAAATTACGGTACCTGGTCAATAATAATAATTGGTGCTTTTTTTGTTGTTTTAATTTGACACTATTACAGAATGAACCCCTTCTCAGAAGAGGAGAATCAACCGTTTATCGAATAAACATCTGCCTTTGTTTGTGTGTGTGAATGCGCGGTTATAGGACTAGTATTAGACGAGACGGGCCGCGTTTTAATACGGGTGGTGTACACTTACCGATTTCCGATATTAATAAAAAAAACCTACCCATTTTATTATTAATTTGGGTCGAGAATCATATTAGCATAGTTACCTCTTTGAATTTGACTAGGATGCAAAACTACACCTTGTATTTATTATTCATTCAATTTTTTATTTTAAAATTGCAAGATTTCACCTTGGTTTTAACCACTCATTGAATTCATCCAAAAAAAAAACGTCCACGTCGTTTCCACGTTTCTCTTTCCCATCTTTCTTTGAAGCAGCCCTTAGTTTCATAATTAATTCCCAGCACGTAAAACCTGAAAGTACTCTACCTGTCACGTACGGCATATATGTATATACTTGTAATATCAGTGCCATATAATGCATACATGAATGTATATCAACATACATACAGCTTGGCCATGAGTCACACACTCGAGCGTTACGCGTGTTCCAACACGGGAAAACAAATGAAAAAAATTTACTGATTAAAAATATTGCTAACCCGTATTTATAGTCAAGTGAAAGTAATAACTTGAGTTTAAGTAATTACTCATGCAAACATTTTTATGCAATAGACAAGAATTTAAACGAAGTGAGAACCGTCAAAGAAAGCAAAGCTAAGAATTCTAACTTTTAACGGTTCTAACATGAAGCCGTTACTAAACTACAGATTAAAAATAGTATCTTAAATGATTAATTTTACTCAAGTAATCACTTTGACTTGTTTATAGATACTGGTGAAGCATAATTGCTTAGTCACCGCGACGCAAAGGAAACAAGCGCTTGTCGTTTGACGTGACATCACAAGCCACGTCACCTGAGGAAGTGGCCGGGGTGTTACGCAGTACTACATACATTTTATTGCGCTTCTGATATCGAATTATCGAGGAGACAAAGGACATTAAATACTGTTCATGTCGGTATTGTACATGCGTACATAAATGTATAACTACATACATACATAATATATACATTTAATTGCGCCTGTGATATCGAAGAGTTTCCCAGAATTTCAATTAATACGCAAAACGCGGGTTTTGTTATAATGATGATGATATTTCCATTCGAGCATGAAATTGCGATGCTTGCTTCTCAGAACTTATTATTTGTATTTTACTTGTATAAATTTCTCTGCTAAGTTCAAATAATTTATTTTAACTTGTATGCACAAGTCATTATAGCTACGTATAACGACGACTCGGGAGGCGGGTTGTGGGCACATTAATGAATTATTGTTCGACCCATTTGCTGGGTTCTTAGCACCGAAAGTGTTAAAACAATTCTTTCTAATTTCTTTCAACAACTTTATCAATTTTCATGGAAACTGTGAAGAAAGTTCATCAAATTACTTTTTCTCGTCACATTTGTTGGAATCACTGCAGTTCATTCAAAAACTTTTCAGTAAGTATAAAATAATGGCGGGTGACAGTGTTGTACCATAATGTGGTGCAACACTGTCATCCGTTATCGTCTTGTCCTAAGGGCATAGACAAGAAGCAATCACTTTCAAAGCGTTTCTTCTTTTTACAACGAATTTCTACAACATTGACATAAACTTTTATCTAGCTTACGTCAGCCTAATTTTGAATTTTACCATCATCATAGAATGTCTAGTTGTCACACTCATGGTTTCGACCTCACCACAATATGTATTTTTCTTCCATACATCTCTATACACCATCTGTATTAAACTCGTTAAGGTTCTGTCACCTACACATATTTCCTGCCGCTAACCTCGTGCAACAATACCGTACACTCCGCCTATTCTCTCATAGTGATTTATAACAGTGTCAGTGTCCTAACGATGATTGGTGTACACGGTAGAAACTAGACCGGGTTTACCTACCTTTAGAGGTGCAACTGTAATTTAATATGAGGCAACACCGACGCAAAAACAGTCTGTGTAAATGCTGTATGCATGTTGTCATAAGTAAGCTTAAGCTTTATACAAAAGAAGGGTACATGAACAATTATGCGTCTATGAGGCAACCAGATCTGCTAATAACCTTGCAGACTTGCATTTACACTCTAGTAGTTCTCCATACAGATTTCTGAGTATTTCATAGGTTAACTAACAATAATACAAGCCTATTGAAGTCCCACTGCTGGGCCAAGGCCTCTTCTCATATAGAGAAGGCACGAGCATTGATAACCACGCTTGCTAAAGACGAGTTCGCGATTTGAGACTTACAAACTCCAGGTTTTCTCACGATGTTTTCCATCACCTATATCAGTGACGTTCAAGATATACTTAGAAAGTACATATGAATTGAAAAAGTCACATTTTTACTTGCTGGATTTGAATCCACACTCTGGTGCATGAAAGGCGAGACCTTAACCTCTGGGCCATCGCGGTTTCAGGTTACCTAGTAAAAAACAAAGCTCAAAAATAATTTTTCAGTTTCAATGATCACCAAGAAATACTAACACCAAATAAGCAGCATGAAAAACAAACTCCAGTAAACACTATCCTACAGCGACCAGACAGAAAAAAATAACCAAAACCTTAACTAAAACCAATTGAAAAGAAAGTAGAAAAAATCCTTTCAAAACGTTTCAAAGGGGACCGATGAGAGTATTTCGCCGTCAAGTACTTACTCGATATAATAACTCTTACCTTTTAATAGTTCTTGGTTCATTTAAGTGTTCGCCTTCCGGAAGAACTGGGAATTTCTTCGACATCCTTCCATTTGGAGATCGTCCAAAACCTTTTATAAATCGAACTGGCCTTAAATGAAGTGCAAGTGCTATTTATTATTGTGTTTCGAGACAGATATTGCCTGTTTTCTGGGCTCAGTATTGTAGAAAAACGTATTTTTAGGTATTTGGTATCTTTGCTGTGAATCAAGGTATTTTAAATCGAAGGAGTTTGTAATCCACTGAACTGTTTTAACTGTAATGACAATAACTATAGAAATTTACAAATTATTTTTTTCTTCTTTGAATACATTTTAATTATGTGATGAGGAAATTAAAGATTACGTGTTTAAGTCTACGTCTGTTGACACGAAATGTCTGTGTAAAATGTTCACTGACCTAAATGTATATTAAAATCACTTTCTTTTGTGAGTCTCCAAGTTGTAATTTCTTCCTCAAGAACAAGTCTGTACTGTACAAGACTAATGACACTGTCAGAATTCAACCAAAACAAAAAGTTGATCACATCTGTCAAACACATTGTACTGTGTCGCAAACTTTTATAAATGTTGACAAACTTATCCTTACACGACATAGCGGCGCCACTTGCTACATAAAGATGTCAAACAACTGTCAAATTCAGTACATTTCATTTTAGTTCTGTGTTTTGCCACACGTATAAATAAATGTGTCAGTTTATAAGTGTCGGCATCATTTATGCGGGTGTCGCGAACGACCAGTGATTATTGTAAATGATGTTCCTTTTGTTTCTGGTAATTTATGTTTTTATTTTGACGTTTTTAATGCATGCTTGTTTATGGATGGGTCGTATATCTTCTGGATTGCAAAACAGGACGCTGTAGTGTAATTTTCAGTGTTTAACTGTGTAGTTGGTTCTGTAATAAAAACTGAGAAATGATGAAAACATACAAATTTGTTTTTAATACGGCAACCTAGCCAAAACAAAAAGGATACATCTCACATTAGTTTGTAAGAGGGAAATGTCGTATAAAAACTAAATTACTAAACCAATTTCAATTAATTGTGTTTCTCGCAATATAAAGTAACAGGAAATGCAATATGGCGGACACTAGACGTTAAGCTGAAGTGAAGTTTTTTTTTTTCTCTCTTGTCTAGTAATGAAGTATGTTGGTCTTTTATAAAACCTACAATTTTTTTATAGTTTTATTTTCGAACGTGTATCATCGTCTAATAACGGGATAATTATGCAAACGTGTATCATCGTCAATCAGTCAGTCAGTTCAGTTGTCAGTTTTATTATAAATTCTTTTGATTGTGGGCAAATAAGTTCTCATCTAAGCTCGTTGGTAGGCCAAGGCAGGACAAGGCCAACCAACCAAGGTGGCGGTTGACGGTTGCAGGAATCCACTAGATACGTAAAACGCAGGACTCTTCGAAGTGGCGAAGCCTACAGGAGACGCATGTTCAGCCGTAGACGTCTTTCGAATGAATTGATTCTGATCTCCACTACCCTTGGTTAACTGAGAGGATGGCATTTAGAACGCCTTTGTAACTTCATCGGGTAAAATTAAATGTAATGCAAAATATGTACCCCATGTATCCCATCCCCATGTGTCCTCCATGTATGTATGTGTGTGTATATATGTGTGTGTATGTGTGTGTGTATGTGTGTGTGTGTGTGATATTCCGCGAAAAATATCTAGTCCTGGATGCAGGCTGCAGCACCACTCTTCCGCCCGCAAAAATATGCACATTCAGGAAAATAAATAATAATTAGCATGCCAAATGCGGAATGTGGAATTAAAACTACATATTTCGCATAACATTTATTTTAATGTCATGGATTTCCTCTAACGTCTAAGTAACGTCTAAGTAACGCTTGATTCTATAACTTACCTTTAGAAGGCGTCTAAATAACTAAATACTAAGCTCATTTCTTTCTTTGTTCCAGGCTACGGCATCATACCCCTCAAGATCCCGGCTTCGCCAGCCACTCACTGCACGTTACACACCACCGTCGGCTGCGTTGGCAATGACGAGTGTACTGCTAAGAGTCATAGCGTCATACGTCTGCTGGGGCCTGTGAGGGACGTCATTGTTCGTCCGGCACGGCATCATTACCGGCCTGGGGAGACAAGTAAGTAAAGATTTTATTAATTAACTCAGAAAAGGAAAGTAAAACTATATGGCAAAGAGGATGCAAAGTAAAGGACATCAACCACTTTGTATGACGATTGGGCTTGAACATGAACATAAATATATTGCACTATTATTGATTTTATTGAGTGGCTTACAGTAGAAAGAAAACATATATTTATATAAGAAGTTTTGTATCAAATTGGTTAAATAATATAAATAAGTCCATGTTCACGCGCAAGTCTTCATGTAAAGCAGGTTCATTATGCGGAGAAATGCTAGGGTTAACGTTTGAAGCGGGTACTGAGTCCGAGAGTGAGCCAGGGCCGTCGTTTAGAAAATCATCAGAATCCATTTTGAACAGCACAAGTCGTCAAAAATAGCTAAAGTCGAAATAATATTCACAATACGATACGAAAAAGAGCGCAAACGCAAAGCGATAAGCGAATGACATTTTGACATTGACAATTTGACAATCGGGTCTGGGTCAGTGTTGCCAGTTCACTGCACTGTCAGTCGAACACTCGATTTGAAATCGATTCCATCGTGTTGTGCTGTTTTGTTTTGCGTAATTCTTTTGGTTATGGACCACGCCGCATTACAATAAGAATCTTCAAGAAAAGCACGTGTTAATAATACCCGCTACCACGACGAACAAAACGAACGAAGACGAATTACCAATTACGAACGATTGTTACTATTTTTCCCCGATATAGGCTAAACGACTTTCAACGTTTGTTCTACGTGGGCACGCTATAATCATGACGGTAAGTCTCTTCTTTGAAGAGTGTTAGTCAGTAAAAGTCTGACACGCCCTTTTGCTACACCCTAGAGCGTGAGAAATAAATGGATGATTTTACCACCTCAAAAAAAAATGTTGTTCTACGTAAAGTATATCTTTTTATTCATGTAAGGTTAAGATGATGATGGTGATGCTGGTGATGGACCCTCCAACGACCAGAGCAAAGCTTGGTCTTCCAGGAAAACATTTGAATTTTTCGAAGCTCTGGAATCGAAACATCAAAAATATCGATATTATTTTTTCCGTGTTTTTATTCTTTAGGCAACCCTAACTCAGCGCACCCCGCACGCCACTGTCACCATACAAATACAAATCAATTAAAAATCTTTTTTATTCGTTTTTAATATTATTTATATTGACACTCCCGAATAGGGACCTATGTTCAGTAAATATTATTACTAAATTATTTATGAATTCCTTCTTTCTCAATACCTTTGTTCACGGTTAGCCCATTTTGGTTGATGTCCTTTAGGTGAACGAATTGTTTTTATTTTTTGATATTCACAAGTCCAGACTGCGTGGCTGCTACTGTTGAATTCCTGATGGGAAAACCCAAGATCAATTTGCCCGACCCGGGAATCGAACCCAGGACCTCATGGTCAGCAGTCGCGATTGCGACCACTAGACCAATTGAACGGCGTTAAGAAACAACGAATCAAGAGGACAACTTAAAATGGAGTTTTGGATGCTAGTCGCATAACATTAAAGCTCAATTTCCATTTTTATAACACTGTCGCATGATTCCTTATTTCTTAACGCAATGCAATTATGAGGCAGTATAAAAAATAATAATATCTCCCAGCAGATCAGACTAACATGATTTTTCTATACTAATATTATAAAGCTCAAGAGTTTGTTTGTTTGGTTGAACGCGCTAATCTCAGGAACTACTGGTTTGAATTGAAAAAATATTTTAGTGTTGGATAGCCCATTTATCGAGGAAGGCTATAAGCTATAAAACATCACGCTTGACCAATAGGAGCGGAGCATTAATCAAAAATGTTACGCAGACGAAGTTGCTTAGGTCAGCTAGTATCTAGATTTATGTGAACGTTAATCAACAGACAGGTAAACACAAACTTAGTACACACATACACAGATATGAATTGAAAGTTGACAGAGAGGCTTTATGACGCACAGGCCACCGATGACAAATTTTGCCGTCCGTGGATTGACATGGAGCACACTCAGTTAAGTGTGCCTAAACAGTTGTTTACAAATCTAAAACAGACATTGAAAAGACATGGATTGGTACGGTTAAAACCCTGACCATATTGCTCGTAAATCGAATCTGTGAGCTGTGTTCTTGATTTGTACCTCGTATTCGATGTTTAAATACATACAAGGTGTAGTTTTGCATCCTTGTCAAAATTCAGGAAGTTGTCATAGAAGACGTAAATAATCAATACCTATAAATTACGGTACCTGGTCAATAACAATAAACGCTGTTTTTTTAATTGTTTTAATTTGATACTGTTTCAGATTGAAGCTCTTTTCAAAAGCGGAGAACACCCGTTTATCGAATAAACGTCTGTGTTTGTTTGTGTGTGTAAAAGCGCGTTTATAGGGATAGTATTAGACGGGCCGCGTTTTAATACGGGTGGTGTACACGTACCGATTTTCGAAATTAAGAAAAAAAAATACGTACCCATTTTATTATTGCTGATGCGCGTAACTTCGTCTGCGTAACATTTTTGATAAATGCCCCGCTCCTATTGGTCGCAGCGTGATGTTATATATCCTAGAGCCTTTCTCGATAAATGGGCTATCCAACACTAAAATAAATTTTCAATTCGAACCAGTAGTTCCTGAGATTACCGCGTTAAACCAAACAAACTCTTCAGCTTTATAATATTAGGTATAAATAAGAGGGAAATACCCAAACAGCTTTAACATCCTGTCTTTAAGTCTGTATAAAAGAAATTATAATATCCTCGTTAAGATTCTGACGACGTTCATAAAAATCCCTAATTTTTCCTCACGCCCAAAAATTACATTCAGCATAAAAATAAATAAACTTTACGGCTACTTTTTATTATACGTCCATTTCAACAAGAAAAAAGTAAATATTTTCATTACATATTCACATTTAAAGTATTTCAACATTAAATTCGTTACAAATCGTAAATTCCTTTTTCGAATCCCCCAATTCTGGAATTTTCCTTTCCAAAAATTATACTTTGGACATTTTCCTCCATAAAACAGACAATACAAATGAGTTTTGTTTTATTTTAAAGTTTACAGCCCATAAATGGTGGAACTCGGGCGGTCGTACAGAATTTAATGGTATTAACGCTTAGCTTCGACCAATAAACGCTGAAAACTTGAAAGTACTGTATACAAAAGGATGGGTTCGTTTTTAGGCAGCCTCATTAAGTTAGTGTTGTGTTGTGTTTATTATCTGGAATTAGCTCTTCTTTTCTGTTGAACAATACTTTGAGTGCGTAATTTCGTAAGTCTTTCAAAGCACAAGCTTTTCTGTTTCTTTCAAAGAGATATTATATTCAGCAGGTTCGGAAATCTATTTATTTATTTTACTATTTATGTACACACAGCACGGGAAAATAACCTATAATATGTATTTGGGTACATATTATCTATATGATAAGGCATTATTTAAAACTACATTATTTTTAACTTTTTGTAATGTGGATCCAACGTTTACCATATATTACGTCAAAAATTACAAATACTACACATATCCAAATCCCGCAATTTAGTGAATACAGCCTCAAATCGATGCACTATTTACACGTACTAAGAGCACCTGACGTTTACACGCGACTCGATACTCGCATTCGACTCGTTGAGTGTAAATCCGACTATTTATGTGTGTGCTTACAATTTATACGGTTAATGCAGTGGGATATAGGTTACACTGACATTTGTAGGATAAATATGGAATCAAGGCTTCTGTGAGGAGTTTCCGATATGAAAGTAGGCCACGTACTCAACAAACGTTTTGTCAGCTGGGCTTTGAACGGGCGCTAATGTTTGATCAAACCGGTATGGACAGATTGCAGACACCAGACATTGACAGAGGCTATACAAGGTGTAAACGGATTCTTCCCGAAGCCGTTAACTAATTCTGTACATCAAACAAATAATATTGTTAGGAAACGACTTTTTTTTGGTGTGAATACACACGATTAAGTTAACAATAAACGCGCTCAAAACATTGTGCTGCTGTATGCATTACATAGTGCAGGGTTCATGGAAGTATTTAAAGTACCGTAAAGCGGGGCTTTTTGAGACTCCAGGGGCTACTCAAAACTTTTGAAATAAAAGATTTGATTTAATATAATTTTTCTTCTAGTAACAGTAGAATATTTCTTTTACAATATGGCAATACTACAACTAATGTCAATGCCACTGGCAAAATTTAGAGGTTATCAAAGTGTAAGCAAATGGTTAGATACATTTTTGAAAAAAGCTTGTCAAATCGAGTTAATTTGTAGGTAAGATTAAAATTTTAAAACTATGTAGTATTAACAAAAAACAACCGTGTGAAAAAAGTAGGAACTTTGACCTTCAATATCGCCGTAACTAGAAGATTCACAGGTATGCTCCAGAGCATAAACGAAATCGCAATGACGGGAAAAAGCGGTGCTTCTCGGCTTCTTTATGGGTATTTTTTCACCCGCTAGATACTGAAGTATTTGTCAAAGTCTGGTGCCCGCAGCCGCTCCTGTTTGATCCAGCCGAACTTGACCGTACCGTATGACCGAAGCTTTTCAGTAACTACGCTATTAGTCAGCCTGCTCACAATCAGCAGTTCAAAAAAAGTTCTGCTTGAACGTTCTGTTTCTATTTTTCAAGATTGCTGGTAAAAATAGCTTAAAATATTATTGATTTTGGGGTAAATCTATGTCGTATATTATATTTTTATTTTACAATAACTGGTCTCTAAGCATAATTACAATCTCCAGAAGACGAAAATCAATTAACGAAATGCCGAAACGAACCGTGTTTCCATACGGTTGTTACGAGTCACCAATCCTTGTTTATTCAGAACATTATTTTCTTTTTTGCTGACACGAAAACCGCGTAACCGTTGACACAGATTGTCTGATATCTCCCTAATTAGTGAAAGCTCATTATATCGAAAACGCTTGAACATGACCATATCACCTCATTAACGGCGAAGATTTTCGGGAAGATTTTCCTTATTATGTCCTTAACAACCGCAAGTGAGGTAGGGGTAGACTCTGGATACTAATTACTAGGTAGTTATGAATATTATCTTACTATTATCTAGAGGGGAATAGTCATTAACACTCATAATATGAACATAACAACATCCAAAAGCATTTTTTCGAATAAACACATCATTTGGTTGCACGTTAGGATAAGATCAATTTTGTAACCATGTGTTCCAAAGTAAGTTGGTAACAACTAAACACATAAAATAAATAAAAATAAAATGTGAACTACCCCAAGTAAAATAAAATAAGTTTATTGAAAATACATTGCTCTATTAAGTACTGCTGTTTATGGTAAAGGAAAATAACAGTCATAAAAAACATTCAATTCTGCTTACCAACTTCGAAAATGAGGAAAAAGTTTATTTTAACAGACAACTCAATGTGCAAAACTCGTCAACTTGAGTTACTTTTTTTTCCCTGTAATATCTGAGCAAAATTTTTAGCAACAGTTTTAAAATATGCAGTAATAATAAACAGCCATGATATATATTAAATCAAAATCAAACCCAACATATTATTAAAACAAAATGAGCAAACTTCCTTATACAAAATTCCTTATATTCCTTCGATATGTAAAATTACGTTGCAGACATGCAAGCAACTATCGAACATTCTAGTCTATAGTTCATTCGTGCATGCGAAAACATCGATGTCGAATTTCGTGCCAAACTTAGTCGAACTATCGCCTTATTGTACAACTTCGCAACTTGCTGCCGTGCAAAATAGCGTATGCAGGACCATGAATATGAGTTCCTAAAGCTTTCGAATCGACAAGGTAAATAGTTCAAATTATACTAAAGTAATTATTTGTATTGACTGAGGAGAAGATGGCGGTACACCTTGGATGGCTTCCTCGCGAATTGGCAAGAAGAAGCGCACCATCGATTTTGAGAAATCCGGGGAGATCTTTGCCCAGGAGTGAGACAAAACTGGCTTACAAAAAAAAATGTAAAACAGCTTCCTATTTTGAATGATGAGCATTTTTTTTTTCAATAATACATGAATTTACGTCATCGAAATGGTTATTTTTAAATTATTATTTTTGGCACTCTGTCACAATGGTGCCCTACCTATTCGACCCAAAGGTTGACTGGTAAAGAATGCCTTGTACCACTATTGTACATGTACAAGAAGTTTAAATAAATTAATACACTTCCCAACTTGTTCCCACCACTACAGTGATGACAACAGGGCCTGACAACACTGTTCTACTGTTTTCTGCGTCACAAAACAGTTCATTCAGCCGTGCAAAACATGAATACCGAATCTCGTGGGTCAACGTGGCCGAACTTGGCCCTCCAACTTTGGCTCACACAAGTTGGGAGTTGGTCGTGTTACTTGAAATAATTAATTTGAAAACTGTTACGTACGGTGCCCCCTAGTATAATGTTAATTTGAATGTTCCGTGAAAAGTGTATCAACAACAGTTTGGCAACATAATTATGTTGAAGTTAGTATGAAGCTTGGTTTTTACTGAGAATCTTTTCGCCCGAAAGTATTACAACCAGTCTTACCAGGGCATATCGCGTGGCCCAGTAACTGGGTTGCGTAATACCATGTCATCTGATCAGATTTAGTTGTTGGATCTTTTGGCCTCTGCTTAGTGTAACTGTCACACTAAGCAGAGGCCAAGAGATCCAACAAAAAATATGATACCATTTCGCAATACAACATTGATAAAAAACAATGTGTATCATATGTGCACATATACACATATGATACACATTGTTTTTTATCAATGTGTATCTTTAATAAGTTACCTAGAAATATTAGAGAACTCCCATTTAAATATTTTAGAAATAAATTGCATAAATGGTTGACAGAAAATTGTTTCTACAATATAAAAGAATTTCTGCAACACAAAATTTAATGTTAAGGTATCTTTAAGGTTTTATGTGCAAAATGTGTTTTTTTTTTGTTTATTTTTCTTATTTATAATTATTTTACTTTAAATTAGCTTAAGGAAATATTAGTTATAATCCTTTTAAATACGCATTATATAATAATGTAAAATTATATTTGCATGCCCTAAAAAGGCAAAATATGGTTAGTGCCTAAACCACCAATTTTAACAACTGGTAACACCTGTATTTTAAGCAAATAAAGTATTCTTATTCTTATTAAAAGCTGACCCCAACATAGTTGAGACAAACTAGATAGATGATGATGATTACTGAAATTACTACATTAAAATCTATACTAATATTATAAAGCTGAAGAATTTGTTTGTTTGGTTGAACGCACTATTTTCAGTAACTACTGGTTCGTTTTTTTTTAGTTTTGGTTATCCCATTTATCGAGGAAGGCTATAAAACTTCACGCTGCGACCAATAGAAGCGGAGCATCGATCCAAAATGTTACGCAAACGAAGTTACGCGGGTCAGCTAGTAAATAATAAGTAAGTAATGAATAACCATAACAACTTTGGTTTTCATACGCGTAATGAAAAATAGTCGAGAAAAATGTAATCTAACTTTTACTATGAAAGAAATACCTAGACGATTTAATAAAAGTACCTACTGAACAGACTTATTCAATTATTTCTTTTTCGCTCCTGGGTTCGTTGTTATTATTTAGGCGGTTGACTTAGCTCGGGGATCCTAAACTTTTTACGGGTCTTTTGGTACTGAAATAACGTTGACAGATGGGTAACGTTAACGTTGGTAAACACGTATAAAGATGTTTTGTGAAATGTACCTGCTGAAGAAAACAAGATAGTGGTATAAGTTCCAATTTTAAGTATGCGTCACAGGGCCTTATACATATTTCTACTAAAAGCATCGCCATCTATTCCACACAGTACAAATCGCGTGACGAACCACCGTGACCACGAAAGACATTCAGTGTCTCAGAACAAATTTTTATCTCCTCACCGAGGTCTTATCTTGGTCATTACTGGCCTAACTGCTTAGAATTAATGGCGTGAAGACAGATTGTAAACCAAGATATGCTGTAAGGAAATACCAAGGTCTGATGAAGATAGTGCGATAGGACTACTTTGTGATTTCAGCTACTTTTATAGTGCTTATTTAAGAAGAAGAGTTTTGTCAAGCTCAGATAATAATCCTCTGGGAAAACCTTTCTAGTATGAGGCCTAATTTTTTAGTACCCAGTCCAATTTTCATGTCATGAAGCAGAAGTCATGAAATGAAACTGGGAAAGAAAACTACCAATTGATGATAAACCTTCATCATTTAAGAATTCAATCATACATATAACCGACCATGTGTTGTGTCACTGAATTTCAATACCCTAAGATAATTTTAACATCACTTGAAATCCCAACATCATAAAATAACCTCAAAACCACACTGATTGTACCCATTTCCATTCAAACCAAGGTTCAATCAATACCTAAACATATCATAACTATTGCTATCGTTTCGAGGTTTGCTAGTGAATCGTCGAAAGCGAAAGCCATCCATATTTATGAGCGCAAGATATGAAAACTTCGAGAGTACGACGAGAATTGATAATTTTCTCTGACTTTTCATATCTATCCTTGCGTGGATAATAGAGCAAATTATACATCATACCGTTGTTATCCGAAGGGTTTGGTGGAATGTCAGTATAAATTAATTTGAAGTAGGGGTACCTAAAGGTCATATTTCCATATACCGTTTTGCTCAATTCCTTGTTGATAAATTCAATTAATGTTTGTCGGAGCTGACAACCGAATCTAGTGTTTCATGCTTAGTAACTATATTACAATGAGTATAAATGCATGCTGTTATATATATACAATGGCATATTTTCTGTCCGTATGATGGCAATAGGCTCGACCTATTACATTTTACCTGGGACTAAAACATAAGTGGCGAAATGTGAGTTAGGACACTTCTGAGTAACCCTGCAGCCTCGCCAGGGTATCGGGGGCCACGTGGTGGCCCCCGGCCACCGTAGACGCGGGCCTGTGGACGGTGAGCTAAGGGCTAGCTCACCGTCCCTCCGTCTTAGGACGACAGGCCGTGTCGACGGCGCGTTCGTGTTCCACGCGCGCCTCAAAGAGATGTCAGCATAGGGAAGGGGCCCGCAAGGGCCGATGCCTGCCGGGTGCTGCGGGTTGTTCGAAAGAGATACCGCGGCCCCGGAACACAAAGGGCGATGAAGGAACATGGGTGGGTTTTAGTCAGTAAAAGTCTGACACACCCTCCCGCTCAGCCCAGAGCGGGAGAAGTCATTTAATGATTTCCCACCCGGAAAAAAAAAGGGTATATTTAAATTACGTTTAATATCTAAGCTATTTTTATGAATAGACTTAATACTCAATACTCAATACTTTATTGCTTAATGGGTGACTTGCGATCATTATACATTGTAACGAGTTTTTAAAATCGTTGCATGCTTTTCACTAACGAGTCGATTTCGGAACGATTTTTATACTGTCTTTTATTATCTGCGATGGTTTTGTTCGGCAACTTTCATTTTTGACGTTTCACTTTACGACCTTTTTTCGTCATGTCAGCATAACGCTCCAATTTAATTTTACAAATCCGTTATAATCTCGGATATTTTAGGCCAAATGATGCCATAATGGCTGTCTTCAACACCCAGGGCGAGGTGTTCTGAAGGAGGATCTTTAATTTCTTCGAATTTCAATATTGAACGATTCTCTAGTGTGATTGTCACCCACTTTGGATTTATCGGTGCACACGGAAAAGTCATTTATTAACGGGAAAAACGCTCTGCTGTGGCGTTTTTTTCGTAGGATTATATTTTTTGATTTCATCTGGATTCTCTCACCTTCGACGCCGAAATCTTGAGGTCTAATTTAACATTTTTTATAAAGGCCAGACATCTGGCCCGAACTTAATTTACTTTCTTTACAAAAAGATACAATAATAATCTCAAATGAAAGATAAATAATAAAACATTAATATGAAAATAGTAATTTAATATTTAAAGTAAAATAAGGAAGCTACTGACAAAATAAACGAGGTATTAACAAAGGTATTTCCGTTGTTTCTATTATCCTTGTTTAGTCACCCCCGGCAGATTAAAGGTCTGACTCTTCGAAACGTTCTATCTGGCAAGTATTTTTTAAATGCAGTGTGTATCTCCACGGCGCCCGAAATTCTTTTATTGTTACACATACATCTTTTTTTAATAGGAGAACACACATCTATTTGTGCTATTGTATGATTCCTTACATTGGATGTAGCCCGCATGGTCTACACACTCACACACAAGGTTACAACATAGGTACAATAATTGTTTTGTCGGGGATTTCCTTTTTTAGGGATCCGGAGCCAAACGGCAAAAACAAAACCCATAAAGATTTTTAGTTCTGTGGTACCAGAACGTAGACACATCTGTTACTTGCAAAGTTACCATTTCCACATCCCTTGTCATTCTCTCGCCTAACAAAAAGTACATAAAGCTCATCTATTTCGGTGATAATCACCAACAAAATGGGAGAAAAGCACTCAACACCACTCCTGGTACTAAAGCAAACGTTTGACGCTTCATAACGTTACACAGAATGTAACAGAGAGCAATTTACTTTATTAATGACTTATCGTAAAAGTTTACGTGTATAAAAACAAAATGGCGGGCGCGGACTGTGTCGAATATTTGTTGTTTTATTGCTAGGCTATTATTTTTTTTTTTGCTAAATTATTGGTCTGTAGCGGATTCATGTCTTATATGACAAATAATCTTTACAATTTATTAACTAATATTACTTTTGAAATGGAGTTAGCAAAGAGACGATATACTATCAGCAAAAAAAAATAGCATGGAAAAGACAAAAATTTATTTATTTATTCACTCATCATCACTATCATTACAGGATTGTCCTAATTCAATAGTGTGGCTATAATTACAGTTTTATTATTTATTATAACATATTCTATACATAGTGACTTTTGTGAACTCACCCAGAGAACAAGTAAAAAGATCCATGCTGTCTGCTACGTCATTAAGTATACGCAAGGTACGCGTTATAGGGGCTTTACTCAGTAGATTGGTCCTACTACTGGGAACCGCCAATAGACGTGGCCGTCGTCTTCGCAATACATAATTGTCGGGCACACACAGGTTTATTTCTTTTAATATACCTGAGTTTGAAGTCTTGCCACGCAATAATTTAAAAATATAGGTAGCAAGAGCTATGTCCCTCCTTGTTTCCAATTTATTGTATCCTACCATGCCTATAACAAACAAGGTTGGATACATCAATGGATAAAATGGATATACACCATACAACCTTAAGTACAGAAACCTAGTAAATTTATTTTGTATACGCTCCAGCATGAGACTGTATTTAGCTTCATGCGGAGCCCATATGATTGCGTTACATTCGAGCTGACTTCTTACCAATGCATTGTATAAAGAAGTTAGCACAGCGATGCTTGTAAAACCCTCAGCTCTTCTAAGGACGAACCCTAAAATGTATGAGACTGTCCTTATATGCTACCAAAAAGGTTAGGTCAATCTCGCTAAGAGTCGTTATAGAAATAAGAACGCTTTAAAGGGATTTCTACTTGTCTAAGCCATCAGTTATTAACCGACTTAAAAAAAATGAGGGGGTTCTCAATTCGGTTGTATTTTTTTTTTGTATTTTTTACCTCATATCTTCGTCATTTATGAACCGATTTGAGAAAATCTTCTCTTATCTGAAAGGATATACTTCCCGATTAGTACCATATAAATTTTATCAAAATAGGTTCTGTAGTTTGGTTTTTAAATCAAAATAGCTGGAAAAAATATGTCATCCAAGTAAAATAAATTGTGAAATTGATACTTGACAACTATTTGTGTGGGATACGATAACTAAAAAGGGTAAAATAAAAACTTTTTAGCAAAAAAATAACCGACTTTAAAAAAAAACACTAACAAAAGTGGGAAATAACTTTACTTTCGGAAGCCAATTGAATTGAATTGAAATTGAATTGATCAAGGCCTAACTTGTATATCTTCTATGATCTCGACCAGTTTATCTGGTTTTACTACACGTTGTCACGTGGTTTCAAAATACATAGTTAAATAGAATACCTAAACTTGTGGTACCTCTGTATAATAGGTATCAAAGGATCCACTTACTCAATAAGTGGCACAATAACTCCATGTTTGTCATGTAATACATAGATTGGAGTTATATCTAGAGCTTCATTATTCATGTTCAGGTATCCTTACCGCTTTAGTTTGCCTAAGTAAATACCTAATCTTATACATATTTAATGTATAAGATTACAATATTAGTGGATGAGACGGAGACAGGAGGCATAGCTAGCTGCAGTTGATGTAGGCTGAAGATGTCCTAGCCGGGGATCGTGGAAGGCGCACTAGTTCCCATGATCCCCGGTGCAAGTTTGGGAAGGGAAAACCGGGGTGGTTTTTAGTCAGTTCGAGTCTGACAGACCCCTCCGCCCACACCAGGGCGGAGGACATCCGTGGGGATTTTCCACCCCGGAACAAAAAAAAAACCCAGTTAGTACTGGGTAATACGATACCCCTTGGTAAGACTGGATGTCAGACTTTCGGGTCACTGACTACCTGTAATGACTGTCAAAGATCTACAATTGACAGCCGTGACCAACGGCTTAACGTGCTTTCCGAGGCACGGAGGCAACTCGGTACGTATGGGTGGTCACCCATCCACGGACCAACCCAGGCGGCTTAACCTGACGATCGACCCGAGCGGCTGTTATTATTTAGCCACGAGCTCCTCTCGCATAGGAGATAGACAGTATTAAATATTAAATAGATGGTACGGTTAGCCCTGGAGACTGACAGACTTGTTTTAACTTGGAATAAGAAGTTTTATTTCTAGGAATAATAACAGAAGATCAACCAATAAGTATTTTACTGGTAAAGTTGCTTTACGCATCTTGCAAAGAAGAATAAGTTTAAGAGGGATAAGGTAATACAAAGCATTGATTGTACTACGATCCCATGGCGACTTCTCGTATGAAAGAAAATAATATGGATTAATTTGAAAGAAAAGATAAACAAAATAATTACAGTTAAAAATTAAACAAAACTATTTGTATAAAAATTGAACATAAAAAAAACTTAAAAATAAGACATATGTATTATACTAAAATTGGTCCTTTGCGAGGTCAAAAGGGGCCACTGTAAGATAGTTTTCTCATGCTCTACCGACTGAGCCAGCCGGGCGAAGACAGCATTTAGGTCTTCCAGGTGCTTGGGAAACGACTCGGATAGGACGATGACGTCATCTAAATATGTCAGTGTGCAAACGTCGGCCAATTCCTTGCCAGATCTAAATCGGTCCAGGAGCGACTTATCTCAGCATGGTGTTGTAACATTTAAAATAAATGTCACAGCGCTGGGATTCTAATAGGACTCGAAGTGGTGCCACGGCCAGATGAGTGATTTGATCATGAAGATGAATTTGAGTGATTATTTATAATCAGATGTAAGACTAGTCCATTAAAGAAACATCTCAATTAAAAAGTCGCGAAAACATTGTGCACCGTTACCTCAGTCATTGATTTTTGTTCAACTTTGTATTGGTTTTACGACCGTATTTTATGTTCCTGTGACCCTAAAACTCGCCTTAGATGTTTATGAAGCGAACCCCAAATTAATGTTAGGCGACTTTGTTTCGGTAATCAACGGTTTTTCTATTGTAACATTAATTAAAACTTTCGCTGCAAGATATTTAATGAATTTCTTTGGTATTTTATTGCCTGGGGTTAACTACTTTGGGGTTGTGCGAAGCGAAATGCAGGTAAATGGGAGTAGTTGATCTGTGCGATTTTATATTGCAATTTTGCCTTTTATGCATTTTGTTTAATTTTATATTTTTTTTTATCTTTATTCTTCCTCAAAGTCATTTTCAAGAAAGCCTGACGATTCGAACAGTGTGATACGATAAATAAAAAGGGTGAAATAAATAAATAACTTTACTTTCGGAAGTCGGTGGCAAAAAAAGTAAATGAAACAAACAATATAGTCATCGACTTCCGAAAGTAAAGTTATTTTCCACATTTTTTGTGTTTTTTTTTTTGGAAGTCTATTATTTTTTTGCAAAAAAAGTTTTTTTTTACATCCAAAAACACTTTGTGTTTCGACCTCATACAAAAGAGTACCGAAAGGCGATCGACAAGTAACAGAATTTGAATCAACACTTGTCAATGTCAGTTGCAGAACATTCACAATTGCGAATTTCTAGCCAGCCGGATAGTTTGAGGTGGGTGAAGCCTTGATAGGAATTGACGCGGTTTCGTATCTCTCTGGTTATGAATTTTTTTGTGCCTATGTTCGGTACATAGTGTTTTAAATGACAGATTCTTCGTTGAATTTTGATTTTTCTATAAGTACTAATATTATAAAAAGGTCAAGTTTGTAAATTTGGATTAACCTACTTACCTAATTTAAAAAAATGTTTCACTGATGGAAAGCCATACTATTGCCGAGTGCCATAGACTATGTTATTCACGCGGGTGAAGTCGCGGGTAGCAGCTCGTTATAAATATTATGAAAAACATCTGAACGAATTCGAAGTAGTGCAAAGTCTAATTTTTAATCAAGAATAATGGCGAACCGAAACTTGAGCCCAAAAAAGTTCATTAATTATTTCATCACTGTGTCATCCATTTAATATTTTCAATCACGAAATCACATTGATTTACGTTGAAATTTCACCTTAAAATCCAGGCTGTTATATTAATTAATTTAATACCTTACAAAGTTAATTAACTACTTTAACTTGAAATGTAAAATAACTTGTTAATACTTTTCGATGTCGGTATTTTCTAGGCCTTCGGCAATATAAAATTTAATAGGAACTAGCTAGCTAACTACCTCGCTTAATTTATTTTCCATTCTCTTAAATGCCGTAAGCTAAAATTAAAAGTAATGAGATTTACAATTTATTTATATCATAATAATCCTTCTGAACTTTTATAATAATAAATCTACGTATATATTCGGTACCAAATTTAATCTTTTCACACGTCTCTAAAACTACGCTCACGTCTGACGAACAAATTTTTGACATCAGAAGCATAAGGTCGGATGTACCAATACAGAGAGCTTGTACATCTGACTTTATGCTTCTGAGCATAAGGCAACAAGGGCTTGTGCCCTTACTGCTTATGGCGGTAACTGCGAAAATATTTTTTAGAAAAACATGCCTTAACAAAAGAAAAAAATGTGTGATCATTACTGTAAAAAACACACACATTACTGTATACACACTACTGTAAAAAACACACACACATACACACACCCACACATACACATACACATTACTGTAAAAAAGGGCCCATCATTAGTGATGGGCCCTTTTTTATGACGGCAGATTTGTAGGTCGTAGGTTCGAACTCAAGCACAGCTGGTCCGCGAGGTGGAGGTCTTCCTATTCCCACGTATACAGAGAAGGCCTGCGTGAATAGTAAGATATCTGGAGCTATAGATGCTGATTTTCTTAAATCAAGATTAATAACAACAATTTCTTTGTTACAGTAACCTTCTGGATCCTGGCTCTTGACCATGACTTGCGCCTCGTTCGAGGGGAGCTGGCGTATATAGCGCTTAGTGACCCTGCTGGCACGAAGGTCGCTATTTGGGAACAGTTCTCCATGGATGAAGGTAAGACTAGCATTCAAATATTATTTCTTAGACAAATTATATTGATCAACAATTTTTAAGCGTATATATAAAACACAATTTTTTTTTCTACCTATGTCCGTTATAGAGTTCGAAACCGATATGCTCCAAACCGGTTTCATTAGAGGCAATAATGCGAAGTTGGTTTTAGACCAATAAAACAATGCATTAGGCACTGCACACGCCGGGTATCCGCTATTATGATAAATACTTTATGAAGAATATTGAATGAAAGAGTTACGTTGATATTTTTTTCCTTTGATGACGTTTTTGAGCCATCCAAACGCCGTGTATTTATAGTTCCTAATTACTATTTCTCGTAAACGTATTCCAAACTGGACATTATTAAGAAAAAACAGATTGTCTTTGAAAACGTCGCCAGCATCTATCAACGTTTACATCATTGACTTTTATTACTGTCCCAGCAAGACCACATACACACTGAAATCCCTCCTACAACAATGAGATAAACTAATGAAACAAGACGAAAACAAAGTTACACCGTACACATAGTCTCCCAACAAATCTCTAAGGGAGTTACGTAAATAATACTTACAGAGATGATCTGTTCCGTCCACTAAAAGCGTTCTCTTGTAGGTAACCTTTGGGTTGAGAGCCCCTGCCGTTTGACAGATTCAATTTCCTTGGACAAAATACTTCAATGTTTAATGCTGGGTAAAAAAAGGTGTCTGATGTAGTCTGAATAGATCTTTGTTGGAAACGAAATTTTTTCTAGCAGCATCAGTATTGACCGCTGGGCCGAGTCATAGGTCTCGAGTTCGAACCCAAGACACGGACCTCTAATTTTTCGGAATCATGTGCGTTTTGTACTCGTATAATTATTACTTGCTTCGGTGAAGGAAAAACATTTTTTTTTTTGGGTTGGGAAATCATCAAATGACCTCTCCCACTCTGGGTGGAGCGGGAGAGACCCGTGTTCCTTCAGTTGCCTGTGCCAAGGGCCACGATAACTCTTTCGAAAAAACCCGCAACCCTGGTAGGCATCGGTCCTAGTGGACCCCGTCAGTTTGTGCTGACATCTCTTTGAGATCGACCCGGGCCTGGTCCTTACAGGACGGCGAGCTACCCGTTGCTCGCCGTCCGCAAGCTGGCGCCACAAAAGCTAGTATTTTAACTTGCTTGATATTAAATTTTTATAAAAGAGACATACAATATTTAATAGTATTTTGGATAATTATACCTACTCCCTATCTAACTTTACATATTTCAACTTTATTCGCCGCAAATAAATCAGCTAAACTTATATTTTAACTAGAGATCAGACTCCAAGAATTTCAAGAATTCTTATCAAATCTCAAAGTTAATTAAAGTCGACGTTCATTAACTTGGGTGGCCCGCAAATGAGCTAGCTAAGTTCGTGTAATTATTTCACGTAAAATAGTTTGAACGCCACGGTAGGTAATATAGTTAAGACTAGCATATGAAGTTATGCACAGGTTGATGATTAAACGTTCTTATAACTTTAAAGTTGTATTAACTTTTGTGATTCAAATATTATTGAAGATTCTCTATTGTGAAACTTATAAAAGTCCCTTTTATGCAACTGGTCTATGTATTAATAAAACACGCCTTTTGTAAAATAATGAATTTCATGTTTTTACCGAAAAGCAAACATTTTATGATGTCTGTAAATAAAAAAGCTAAGTCCAACTGTAGTTTTTAATTAGGAAAAAGAAATTTTGCATAACAAGATTCATTTGTTACAGTAAGCTGAATATTTAATGTTTCAATTTGAACACAGTAAAAATCAAAACAGGTGAAACTCGTTGAATAACAGAGCGTAACAAAAAACTAATATGTCGTCTAAATAAACAATCGTCCGAATGAAACGAAAAAGTAAAATTAATTTCGCCTCAGTCTTTTGCATCTCTATCAATAAAATTTTCACATGCACAGCAATACGAATTGCACGACAATCATATTTGTGAGCCAATATAACTTGGTCTTTATACAATGTGTTTATTTTTCTGTATCCTTGCAACTGAGGAACCCCAGTACCAGTGCCAAAGACCAACTTCCGTTGGTGGTTCCCCAGAACAATCTCCCTCTAATTGTGAAGTAACTTTTGTTATTGTTTCTGCTTTTCGACTGGGTGGAAGTTATGAGAAACACTGCAAATGGCAACCAGTTCTCCATTTTGTCCGTTCGAAAAAAGATAATAACTTTTTTGTTTTTCGTGGTCCTAAGAAAACACTTCTATGATAAAATATCGCGTTGGTAACAGGCTATAATATTGGGATGTTATTCTATGTTAAAATTATTTTAAAGGTTTTAACGACAGCCGAATATTATGTACAGTCTGTCTTTTGTTTTCTGGCAGTTTTTTATACTATATAGACTTTCGTATGGCCGCAAATCGTCTGATTACGCGGCCTAGGGTCGAGCACGCTTGCCTAGAAGACACTGATACACTCGAACTTTGAAAAGATCCTTTTGTATAATATTTGTGTAGGTAGGTACTGTAGAGTCGCTGTCAATGTTTCTTATGAAAAAAGACGATTAGTTCTGAATTTGCTTACAAATAACTTTGAACATGATCGTGACCTTACGATGAGACGAATTCTTTTCTTCTAGTTCTAGACTAAACGCTACATAACATCACGCCTGTAAACCCCGAAGGTTTAGACAGAGATGTACCCAATTATTAGTACACCCACATTTCGCCAGTTATATTTAAGTCCCATGTGGTGAGCATATTGCCGTCAACCGGGCGCATATCCAGACTCCGTGGCTGCTACTGAGAAAATAATTCTAGATGAAAAAAACCGATAGCACTTTTCGCGACCCGGGAATCGAACCCAGGACACTAGACCAATGAGCCAGTCAGACTAAGAGCTAGTTCCAAGATTTTCTTTTCTAGTTGGGTTATGTAAATGTCATTCATCTTAGCCATTGGTCTCAAGAAACATGACTGTACTCAGCGTCTCACTATTGAAAGACTGTCCATGTCATCTCCCATGCCAACCCCTGTCAAACTTTGATAGATTGGTTTCCCTTTTAAACAAGATTGACTTATAACTGACAAATTTTAATGTTGTTGAGATTAACATGATTTGACGCCACTCTGAAGATGAACTTTGGGAAACTAAACCGTTATTAAATTATTATAAAATACAAATTCCAATTAATAGTACTCTCAATGATTTTTCATTGCTTTCTCTCATCATCATATGAATAGCCTTTCCCAACTATGTTGGGGTCGGCTTCCAGTCTAACCAGATGTAGCCGAATACCAGTATTTTACATGGAGCAACTGCCTATCTGACCTCCACAACCCAGTTAGTACTGGGTAATACGGTACCCCTTACAGCCGTACTGGCTGACTTTTCATTTCTTTCTCTGTCAGTGTATACTTAATTAGCATCACTTTAAATGCTTTACCTAATAACAACTGAAATCTACCACTTATACAAGGTGTTGCTTTGCATCCGCGTCAAATTCAAGGAGGTAACTATGCTAATGATTCTCGACCCGAATAAATAATATAATGTGTAGATATATTTTTATATTTTTTTCTTAATATCGGAAATCGATAAGTGTACACCACCCGTATTAAAATGCGATCCGTCTAATGCTAGCCCTTTAACCGCGTCTTCACACACACAAACAAACGCAGACGTTTATTCGATAAACGGGTGATTCTCCTCTTTTGAAAAGGGCTTCATTCTGAAATAGTGTCAAATAAAAACAACTAAAAATTTATTATTGTTGGCCAGGAACCGTAATTTATATTGACTATTTACGTCTTCTATGACAACCTCCTGAATTTTGACGAGGATGCAAAACAATACCTTGTATAACAAACGAATGATATTATTATCTCTTTGAGGAAATTTGTGTTACTCTCGTATAATAATATAAATAGGTTAGTTTAAGCCAACGAAAACACGTGTAAGCTTCGGATCAGGGCACACCTACACAAATTTTATTTCATCACAAAATTCCCAAACTGAAGACCTATATTTGGCTATTTGTCTTTTCAAATATAGAATACGTCTAAAGGGACGTCACCCTTATTAATTTAATGTACACGGGTAATATTTTTACAACGATTTAAAACGTCGATGTTCTCAAAGCAAGCGATTTATCATAAGGCCATGGGGGGTTCCTCGGTGAGACATGGAAATTCTTTTACTGAGAAAAAGGGATCAAGTTCAGCTTTACCTGATACGCATTCACTTCCCCATCCCTATCTTAATGCGATAACACAAAGGCTTCTGTAGGCGTAAGGGAGGTATTTGCGAGAGTGACAAATCACTTTTAAAGGACGTGTCTCAAAATTGCATTAATAAATTATAAACTTTTAGAGATGGAGGCGTTTTGATCCTCGTTTGGGTTAATATGATTGTAAGTTCTATGGCTTGAATTAATATAGGTAGTTATTTTATCAGCAAATCGTATCCGGACGTGTTGGAGGAAAATTAACTATATTCTCTTTTGTCTGTCCCATTTTCTGCTTGTCTTCTGTTAGTATTTTATACAGTTCACATATTTCCACCTTGGCTGCCTCTTGCCGCATGAAAAATTCGCAGAATATTTTTTCCCTTAGATTAACATAAAAAACATTACATAACTTTGAACCCAAAAACCTAATATACAGCTATGTCAAGAGAAGTTAAGGCATAACCTTGTCAGGGCGTGAGCCGGGTACCACTCGAGATATAGTTTGATTAATTACATTCAGACCCTCTTAAAAGTCACATGTCATAACTGAGGATAAAAACTTTTAGTAGTGGACACACGTATAGTTTTAGAGGCCACTGCTGTTTTTGTGCGCTGTCTGCGTCCTTCGTTCTTTTCGTTTGTATTTTCTTATTGTTGTAACGTTTACTCGGGCCTTTACCGCCTATATTTTTGTCTGTATTGTGTTTGGACTCATCAATTTTTGTACCAAGTCATTGGATGTATTCTGCGGACAAAAGTTCACTAAAATAATCAAAAGAGGTCAAATACAACAATGATACCTAAATTAGCAAAAGATAAAAAAATACGAAAATGTTATTATCTTACGTTGGTCGCACTGACCATAGCAAGTTTTTTATCATGGTCTATTCCTTTTATTTATCGACAGATTTTTGAAAGTTTTATACAAATACGGCCTACATTTACGTTGTAGTAAACAAAACATACAACACTAAATGCTTTATTTTTATTTTGCTGAGCGGTGTGATCGAATGTCATGTTTGACTGATACCCTATTTTGGCATGTTGCGTCAATATTGTTGGATTCCACTATATAGGAAGCATGTTCTACGTGCTTTGAATATTTAGTAAGGGTAGGATTCCCCAATTTAAAAGTCATGTTCATACGTGCTCGAACGCTGCATACAAATCTAAAAGTTCAGTTCACTTCACATCCTTTCTGAGTAGTTGTCACTTTTATTGTTGTTATTTGCTGTTTAGAATTCATTGATGAATAAAGATGGATGGATTGTGTGAGGAATAGTGCGAATGATAAATTGACGGCTGACAGGGGAAAATGTAAGAAAAAACCGTCTTGAGCCGATCTAAAGTCATATGGGACAAGGACAGAAAAATGATAATTTTCTGTTTATGGCATTCAAAATCCAATCTGTACTTTCCCATCGTAGCTATATAATTGTCAGACATTATTATAACGCCCTACTCTACACTTTTTCTTCTGTCTTTAATAATGCTTCAGTAAATCTTTTATCTTGCGTTTTTTTTTCACAGGGGTTCGCAAGCTCAATGCTATACTTGCTACTGGAGCTCGATCCGGGACCTGGCGTATCGAAGCCCGTTGCGGGGGAGGTTCCGCTCGTGTGGACATCACTGTTGGCAATGGAGTGGGCAACACGGCCCCAGCCGCTCCTGCTGCTGAACAGCATTATGTGGAACTGCGGTTTGCTGACAGCATGAGAAGACGGTACAAGCCTGGATTGCCGTTTGTTGGAAGGGTGAGTGCAAAAACTTTCAATATGTTACTTCACATAAACCGAATACACACATGGGCACAAATGAAACATCAGAAGCTTTGTTCAATATCGGGCTATTGAAGTGTTGATGAAACCTTGGGTATTTCAAAAGAGATTATAAAAGTTGGGCTTGTCAATGTAAACAATTGGTACTTAAGGGTCTTGGGAATAGAAATAGTTAGATAGAATGATGAGAAAGGTGAACGGGATGAGATAGATAAGAAAGTGATGATGTATGACGCAAAGAAAAATAATATACTGAAGTGTATTTCAGTGTCTGGTGTCTGATGAACGCGGCCGGTGTACAGTCACGAGCACTAATATGTAAACATTTAGCAACTTTTAAAAGTTATTTTCTCCTACTTTTCTGATTAAAATTTCATGTTGTAACGAATATAGCATTTTGGAACTCATGTTTTTATGAAATAGATCCTATCTCCAAGTTACAATCGTTATTTCTCGCGAAAATTGCTTTTAAATTTAGGAAAGTGTATACATATTGGTGCTCGTGACTGTACAATCAATCCCTAACAACTTATCGTATTCTCCTTAATGTGTTTACTCTAAATTACTTAACACATAGCAACCACTAGGCCCGTCAACCTCATTGAAAATAACACCAAGAATTGTGAAATAAAATTACGAGCAAATCGAACGAACGCTCTATGGCAGCCAAACACAATGCTGTCTCTTCAAATATTATTTTACAACACCGTTTCCAACGTCCTGCACTAAAGATAGTTCATATAATTTTTCATAGCGCCATTTTGTTTAAGTTGTATAGCCTGAAATGGCTGAATTGTAGAAAATGGCTCCTCGTTAGCTCATTCCGCTGGAACTTTGGATAGCTCCCTAAGCTTTAGGCAATTTTGGGGTTATGTTAGTATGGACATGTCAGTGATTTCGTTTTGATCTTACCACGGCGTGGGCAGACAGCATTTCTTGTTATCATTTATAAATTATTGCTTGAACGCTGTTGTTGTTAATTTCTATCATTGTAGTATATTAATCTCTTTAAAAAATAGAAAACAGAATTATTCAGAATATTTTTATGGAAGGGTTTGGCAGAGGTGTGCAGTCAAGAGCAATGAAATGTGTGCACTTAGCAAAATTCCAAAGTGCTTTTCTCTTGAGATTACGGTTTTTACTTTGAGATAAGTCCTGTTTCGTAATAGTATCCCTTTCAAAATATAATTTTCGTGAAAACGTAAAACGTTAATCAATACGCATTTGAATTTTGCTAAGTGCATGCATTTTATTGCTGGTGACTACGTATTGTACACCCACACACCCACGTTTTACCAATAATGTAATAGTGTGTGGGACAGTTATATTGTTTTTTTTTTTTTTTTTTAATTACACACTAAACAACACAATATATAGTTTTCACTAGTCTATATTCAGTTCAAACGAAAATATTTCTCCAAATCACTCCTTAACTACGCCCACAGTGAAACATAGCAATCAATCTCCATGACAACATCAATCAAGAACAAACATAGATACCCTACGTAGCACCTACAACCTACGATCTAGCTCAGACTAATACCACCTTTGCATCAAAGCGTTGTAAAGACCAACTACCAACCTACATAATAACGAACTCACTTTGCCTACAAAAGATGTACTCAACCATGAGGTTGTAATTTCCTACCGATATGCTGCAGAGGTATTTACTCTTTATAACTTCGTCATTTGCCTGCATCCGGGATTCAGGGAGAATGCTTTAGTACTCATAAATCATATCGTTTTCTTTGAAACTGTCCAGAAAGAGGTTGTATAAGGAATTTAAATTATTTTCGTAATATTTTGGTTTTATGGAGTCAATTTAATTTTTAATAACAACATAGAGTACTTAAATACTCTGATCGCTTGGTACAAGTTTAGATTAGGTTTGCGGTTTTTAATTCAAATAACACGCTAAATATGAAGAGACATAATGAAAAATATTAAGGAAAAAATTACGATGAACTCAGTTAAACGACCGCCAAATTATCGCCCCACACAACTTATTAAATAAAGTCAAAGAAACATTACCTTCCTTTTCATAATTATTTTTAATAATATTAATAAAAATCGCATCCATATTCGTGTGTCGCCATAGTCGGCGGAGGAACAATATAATAAATTACAGAGGAGCCTAACGAACAGTCTTTAAATCGACGCTCGCTTTTCCTTGTGTTCGTATGGTGTGGCCTTTACGGTAGCGGATTACGGTAAATAATACAGTTATTGAAATTACTCGTTTCGGTATAGTAAAGGTTTTGGACTGAAGTGATTAAATACTCGTCCTAGCAAGCCACCCCAGCATCTGACGATTTTTAACGACTTGAATATACATCAAGATTTCTTTATTTTATGCTAGTTTAATATTAATGATAATACTACGGTTAGCACATAAAACGGGATATTTACCATGTGTACATGTTTGTCAACAGGGTAAATATCCCGTTTTATGTGATGATCATAGTGTTAGCGACCATGTCAGTTTAAACACTTAATGATAATACCCTGAAACTTTTCGGAACAAATTTTGTTAATTATAATGAAAACCGCATTTGAATTCACTGCAGGATTAAGAGGAACAACGCGGTCGCACAGATAGACACGAAACCATAATAATGTCTTATATTTTAGAAATTCCATCCTCATATAAATTAAAATAACCTAAAGTAACCAACACTAGTAAACTAAAAAATAAATAATAATAATATAGAAGCAGTGATAGCCTAGTGGTGTGACCGTTGGACTGCCAAGTCATAGGTCTCGAGTTCGAACCCAGGACACGCACCTCTGATTTTTCGGAATCATGTGCGTATTGAATAATTATCACTTGATTCGGTGAAGGAAAACATCGTGAGGAAGCCAGCATACCTGTGAGATATTTTTCGACGGTATGTAAAGCCAAGTCAGAGGCCATGGGCGGCATAAAAACTCTGACACCAGTTTAGGCATTAACCACACGATAAAGAAGAAAGACTAAAAAATGGCATCAAAAAACTCCTCAACGCTGTCAAATGGCAATGTCTCCAAAAGACTGGCTGACTGACTGGTGACTGGCGGCGTTGCCACGTTGAATGGCAACGCTTAGCGTCTGGCCATTATTCTACAGCCTTAAATCTTCTGCCTTTAACCCAATTTATTTTGGATCGGCTTTTTGTGACTTGTGTGCTATTTAAGCGCTGCCTCTTTCATCCTCTTTATTCCCATAACTAGCTGACCCGCGCAACTTCGTCTGCGTTTCATGTTTGGTTGATGCTCCGCTCCTTTTGGTCACAGCTTGATGTTATATAGCCTATAACCTTCCTCAATAAATGGGCTATCCAACACTAAAAGAATTTTTCAATTCGAACTAGGTGTTACTGAGATTAGCGCGTTCAACCAACCAAACAAACAAACTCTTCAGATTTATAATATTAGTATAGATTATCATATTTCACACAACGTACATTATTTCCTGTCCTCCCTAGCTTTCAAAACTGTAAAAAATAAACAAAAAAACAGTCACAGTCCCAAGCTTTTATACAATTTGCGTAACAAATATTAATCACGTTTAATTATCTCAGTATTTCATATCTGTACCCCTGTCGGCACAGGTTTTGGAGTAAAGCCAGGTTGGCTTGGTAAACTTAATGGTTTAATTAAGACTTAAGTTCGCGTCACAATATTGTTCTCATTGCGTGGCGAGGTGTACGTGTGAATTGGTGTGGAGATAATGGCATTAGTTGTCCTAAGTAATAAATTTACCTGGGTTAGATGGCAGTATCTTCTCCAATGTTTTTATAACATAGTGGAACTGTTATCCTGTCTTTCTTTATCGTGAGATTAGTGCCTAACCTGGGTCAGATTTTTTATGCCGCCCATGGGCCTCTGACTTGGCTTTACATGCCGTCGAGAAATATCCTGTTTCCTGTAATATCCCATTGCTGGGTAAAGACATGCCCATGGTTGCAGTTCTAGTTCTAAAGCTTATGGTATTTGTATTAGTCCAGATTGTCCCACCATCTTCTAAAAGGTCAACTGTGATACCTTCTGCCTGTGTCAGGACTCCACATAGTGGCTACTTGGGACCCTATGCACAATAAATTTTCAAAACGGAGTGTGATGAATGGTAGGACGCCCAAAGGTTTCGGTGGAGTGACCTTCGCGAGTTGGCAGCTAGATGAAAGTATCTAGCCGAGGATAGATTACATGACTCGAGATTCCTGAGATCCTCGGAGAGACCTGGGGGCCTAAAATGGCCGCTTTAGCAGAATCATAACAGCACACCTGTAATTTCTGAAGGGTTGGGCAAAGGTGTACCTAATTATACAGCCACAATGCTCCAGTTATGTTTAAGTCCTATGTGATAGAGGCTAGCCTATTGCCATCAACCGGGCACACATTCAGACTCCGTGGCTGCTACTGGGAAATTCCTTCCTCCCATTACTTAAGCAGAATCACGTTACGATTTGTAAAATGGATAAAAAGTGACAATCACCCCATAGTATAAAACAAAGTCGCTTTCCGCTGTCTGTCTATCCCTATGTATGCTTCGATCTTTAAAACTACGCAACAGATTTTGATGCGTTTTTTTTAATAGATACAGTAATTCAAGAGGAAGCTGTTTATATGTATAATACATGCATATCATAGTAGAGAAAATATTAGTATCTACATTGCACCCGTGCGAAGCCGGGGCGGGTCGCTAGTTGATAATATAAGTCTGTGACAATTTTAAGAATTCTAAAGTGATTCTTTTTTAGTATTCCCTTTATGATTCTGTTAAAGCGGCCATTTTGGGCTCCTTGTCCCCAGCAGTGCATTGCTATAGTCGGATGTGCTTGCATGATAGACTAAACAAAAACTATAATCTTCTTTTCTTCCTTTATACCACACATTTTCAGAATCTTGTAATTATAGAGTTAAAACATTTTCCTTTATTCTCAGGTCGAAGCAATGAGCACAGAAAAGCGAGTTCGAGTCCGCGTCAAGCTTTACGACGACAAAACCGATATCTATAGTCAAGACATCGATATGTCGACCGGCGAAGGAGGATTCATAGTCCCAACTGTCATGGCCGATGCACCATATGTCAATTTGCAGGTTAGTGCAAAGTACTTCAACTTTATTATTGCTGTACCACGGGTTTTATGGGCGTGCAAGTTTTATATGTGAGATTTATTTTATTTTATGTGACAGGATTTTGAATATGCTGTTTTGGCTGAAACTGTTTTGATACGTGAGATTTACATCTGGCGTTAAGTATTTATTACTTATTTTACGGATCATATACGAGAAGTCTAAAACTGGTTGGTTTTGTACAAACCTACCGGTCTAAATTACGTAACACACTATGACAGTGTCTTTCAGTTTGACAATTGCATTGGACTGTATGTATATCTGCCTTGAGCCCGTTACTCCTTGTCCAATGCGCGCATGTTACATTTTGACAATATAAATTGAGTTATTTTCGTTGTTAAGTAGATCAATTTTGCAAAATTTATGAAACAAGAGTAAACTTTATTTCAAATCCTACATACTAGTAAAAAAATCTAATTGTAAGTATAACAAAATAGGGAAATTGAAAAGGGTGGCAAAAAAAATACACCCACACAATTGTAAACAGCTCACGCTTACGTTTGTTGGAAATAAAATCAGAAGTAATTATTGGCAAGTACCTAATGTAAATTGGCATTACTGAAAAAACCTTCCTATTTCATCGGAAAACTTACCAAAATTGTAGTTTCTTTCACAAAATAAGTAGACTATTACGTGGGTACCTTTTGTACATGCCTTCTCGGTATTTTATGAATAGATAGTTACCTATTTATTACTCAGTATTGATTTGTCTCTTTTTGCGACCTTTTGAAAAGTCCGACACAGTAGGTATTGGCGTAAGGCAATTAATTAATTCAACAAGACAAGTCAACTGTAGGTTTAAGATCCAATCAAATGGAATAAGTTAATTTGCTAAGTTTAGGTGTCAAAGATTTGACAGACAGATATTTACAGTTATTTTGACAGATTTGGCAGGTATTGTTCTCGAATTGAGTGCCCTGTAGTCACCACATGGTCTCCATTCGTCGTCTTTCTTCTTCACCAGATGCAGTGGCGCTGACCAAGGGCTCTCCGAGCGCCTTGCTACACCACTTGCAAGCATTTTCTCGAACTCCTTCTTAGCAGCTTGCAGTCGAGAAGGGTCCAGGCGTCTAGGCTTGCATGCTACCGGTGGGCCAGGTGTCGTCCTGATGTGGTGCAGCGTGTTGTGTTTGCCTGGTAGCTGTTTACCTGGAGGTCGCGTGATATCCGGATACTCACGAAGAATCTGATGGTAGACTGAGTCTCCTACCACTGCCTTCACGGAAGCGATGTCCACAGAATTGCAGTGTGCAGCAGGAACTGATAAGGACGTAAGGTTGTCGATCAGGCGTTGATTCCTACAATCTACCAACAGATTATAAAAGCTGAGAAAGTCTACTCCTATAATAGCCTTTGAAACATCCGCGATTGTGAAGTTCCAGCTGTAGTTCCTTCTCAGTCCTAAGTTTAAATGCAGTTGTATAGGGCCGTAAGTGTTAATTACTGTGTTGTTTGCGGCTACTAGGTCGTACTTAGACTGTCTGCAGGGCATCTTAACAGCGGATCGGGGAAAAACACATAAGTCTGAGCCAGTGTCCACTAAAAACTGCATTTTAGACGTTCGGTCGGTAATAAATAAACGGCCTGATGAAGATGGGTAGTCGTTAGCCGCTACTTGCGACAACCCCTCGGGTTTTCCGATTTGAATGAGCATGGTTGTTTACATTTTTGTGCTTTGTCTCCATACGTATAATGGTAAAAACAGTGTGGGTGATTCGGAGGTGGCTGCTGTGGTCTGGATTTCGAACGAACATACCTTCGGTGGTTGTCACGAGGTCTTGAGCGTGAGCGTTGTCTTCCTCTGTTGTTTAGGAGTGACGCTACCTGCTTCTGAAGCTCGCTCACTTGCCTCGCCAGGTCCGAGGAATCAGCGGTTGTGGTAGCGGAAGTGCTCGCTATCTGTGGTGGCATCGGGGCGATTTCGTGTACTCTGTCCGCTATCTCCGCTAATTTTTCAACCTGTAAATCTGCAATTTGAGAGGCGATTACTGTTTGGATGTTTTGGGGCAACCGGTTAGTCCATATGCTTTTGACGAATTCTGCTGCACCTGATGGCCCTGCTAGATTTTGCAAGTGCCTTAGGAATTGCGACGGCTTGCGATCCCCTAACTCCTCGTGAAGTAAAAGCTGTTGTATTCGCTTTTCTTGCGACGCTGTCAACCGTCTTATGAGTTCGGCTTTCAGCTTCTCATACTTGTTCGACTCGGGTGGGTTGGTGATAACATCCTTGATCTGGATGGCGTATTTAGCATCGAGTTGAGTCGACGCGTAATAAAATTTTGTCGTGTCACTGCTTATTCGTGACAGAATAAATTGGCCTTCAAGCTGCGCGAACCACAGTTCCGGTTCATCCGGGTAAAATGGTGGACAGCGCAAGGGCATTCCAGCTGCTGCTACCTCACCTGAGATAACAGCAGCGTCCTTACAATCAACATAAGAGTCTGACTCCAGATCAGAAGGTTGCGTGTTCAAATCACGTCGGGGTCACCAATGTAGTATAGTTCTTGACGATACCTATACTAACACTACACGAGAATTTAACCCGTATAGTAAGGCAGTTAAGCGCTATTGAGCGTGCAAAGCGAAGCGGGAAGAATGAAGGTGAAACGCGTAGAAATGAACGATATTATTTACAGTTTGATGAAATGATTATATTATTCGTTAAAACAGTACAAACACTAAGATAGATAATAGAATAAATGATTTTGAGCAAGACAATATTATAATAGCAGCGCGACCGGTAAGCTAGCTAGTTGGAAGACCACTGGTGTCCGTGGCTCGGCGCACGCGCACGTTGACCCTCGATCACGCCGTCGCCCCGGCGCTCGAAGTCGTTGCCGGCCGCCGCAGTACATTAACCACGCGCCCGTTGTGTGCTTGCTCCACGTGTAAGCGGCAGTGCGTTCGCACTCGATGACAAACAAGACATCACCTGATTTGTATGCGTGGTACAGAATCATAAGCGGTAGCGGTTTTCTTGTTGTCGTTTAGTGGTGGTCTAGATATGTTCCGCCACAGATTGTCGTGATGGCCCAGAGGTTTAGACCTCGCCTCTCATGCATGAAGGTGTGGGTTCAAATCCGGGCAAGTACCAACGTGACTTTTTTCTATCTAATGTGAATTCATATGTTCTTTTCTAAGTTTATCTTGGACATCACAGACATCCGTGAAGGAAAACATCGTGAGGAAAACTTGACTTATATTTAATATAAGTCTGAAATCGCCAGAACGTCTTGAGCAAGCGTGGTGATCAATGCTCGTGCCTTCTCTGTATGAGAAGAGGCCTTTGCCCAGCAGTGGGACAGTTACAGGCTGGTATTATTATTATAAGTGTCAAAACTTATTTATTTAAATTCCAAACGTGATCTTTCTAGACTGCTTTTGGTATTTAATATTAGATACAAGTCCTATCTTTTGTTTTAATGAAAAATATTTTTGATTGACATCGACACTAATATTTTAAACTTTACTTAGTTTAGAAGTTTTCATGTAGGTGGTAATCTACGAAACTACTCATCCGATTTAATTTCTTTTTTCACTTGTAAAGTGACATTATTACAGAGGGCCATGGGATATATTTCTTCGACGCAACGGAAGTCGCAGGCAGAAAATAGTAACAACAAATAACATAACATCAAGCCTGTAATCGCCGATGGGTTAGGCAGAGGTGTACCTAATTGTACACTCACATTTTGGTACAATATCATAATTATTCCCATGTGTGTGACCACAAATCCAGACTCCCTGGCTGCTACAGAGAAATTCCTAATGGATAGACCGAATAACACTTTGCCCGACGTGGGAATCGAACCCAGCACCTCATGATCAGCAGTTGCACTTACGACCACTAAACCAACGAGGCAGTTAGTGGGGAAACAAAAGACAAATAAAATTATATTAGTAGTAGTAGTAATTATATTAGTTAGTAGTTGTGATACCCAGATAGTTCTTATCGTCACCTAGTTATTTATCATGTAGTTTTGCTTTTGAAGCTTCGTTACTGGAAGCTGTAAATACAAACTAAACTATTTCGATTTATTCATTTAAAATGTAGAAATATTCAAATGTAAACCCTCCATCGATATTCACCATTACAAAATTGGTTGCGCTGTGCAATTTGCATTGCCATTTTCAATCTAACCGTCGTATTGCGCATTCTAATGTAACTTAATCATCTCATTAGTTGGAAACTAATTCTATTTATTACTGAACATTATCAACATGGATTGAATCCGATTAATTAGGAACTTCACTGCGCTAGAATTTATTTCCAATTAATTTGTAATTGTAAACTAGTGATATCAAAACCTACGCGTCAGATTGTCATTACACCATCAATTAGTGGAATCAAAATTTAAATCACAAAGTTAATGTAGTCATTCAAACTCAAACTCAAACTCAAAGCATTTACTTCAATCAGACTATTACAGGCACTTTTGAATGTCAAAACACAAAAAATAAACTAAGCTACAGTCTCTGTCACAGGGCATAATAACTTGTGAAAGTACTGTAGTTGCCCATTCGAAAGCGTAGATCCTATGGAGAAGAATGGGCAAGAAACTCCATGGACACTCTTTTAAATCAATATGTTTTTACAAAATCTTGGTTACATCATTCATGTCGAGATTATACATACATGTGAGAACGATGTAGAAAGACGTGCGAGTAAGAGCGTCCAGAGTAAAAAGATAAAATCAAAAATACAATAATCCATGGCAGCTGCGAGATGACCAGTCCCTACTGACAGCGCCCGTTCACGAACATGACGCATGGATCAGCCATCATTCAACTCAACCATTTTGAAGGGAACTAAACGACCCGACACACGCGCCACCATCAGCGAGACATTTTAGTGAGCATGACATTCTCCCAGCCACCAGGGAAAATGCGAGTCAATAAAAGATGTAAATGGTAGCTTTATCGTACATAGTACTCACACATGTGCTATGCAATTATACAATACTAAGAGATTGAATCATTTGACTAATCATAACACCTTGCTGACATCATGACTTCATGCTCAGCAGTCGCGTTTGCTACCGCCAGACCAAGAACGCAGTCTTAATATTTATTCGCACATATCGAATAGGCTAAGAAAAAAAAAACACACGTATTGAATGAGAAGTATGACAACGTGCTACAAGATCTCGTAGTACCATATCTCGTATATGTCTCGTAGTAATATATACTATAGTATATATTGTACTTACTTCTCGTGCTACGATCTGAAACTTTTCATGTGGGCGAGACTATAGATCTAAAATATATTTTTGAAGTTTCCAGTCGTCCATAATAATAATGATTTATCTTGTAGTCCAGCTCTATTATCAGCTGTAATTCAATTCAATCAGTACTTACAGTAGGTATCTAAATATCAGCTTTAGTTACGAATTTAATCCATACGAATATAATAATTAGACACAGTTTCGTTCTTATCAATCTCGAATGGTACAGTTCGAAACTTCATAATCCTCTAAAATCATGGAGGGCCGAACCTCAGAACCGCATAGATCTGTCTACGTCTAAATTGGCCGTTCGCGCCTTAAACTCAAATTAAGTTTAATCGCCTAATTAATTGGGCCTAGAAACTTCGAACTTCGATGCCCCGGGGAATAGTGGTACGAGGAATACAAATGGTCGGATTCTCCAACTGTTTTCGCGCTAATCCTCCCAATCGGCGGAGTGATAGGTTGGTATTAGCAATGCAGATATTCTGGTTCGGGAGTTTATGTGTCTATCAGCCTTTGATATTGTTATAACTGTGTGAGTATACGTGCAACGCTCCGGGGAATAATGCAATGTAGTGCTTAATAGAAATTTGCAACGAAAATAGGGATTGAATATCGGGCACGTGGCTTAAATCGGAAACAACGCCTCCATCTTGTTTTTGTCAATTCATTCCACAAATGTTTACCAGTAGTAGCTCATTTTGTCGTCAATCGAGAGCCAAGAGATCCGTGTAGCAGGCTGTTTAACAATCTTTACTTTAGTGGTCAAAGAAGCTTACAATATCGTGAAACATAATACCTACAACTATACTATATATGAACGTTGATGAGGCCAAAGGAGTTGGCAAGGATCGTAGCAGGTGGCGTGAAAAAAGCGTCAGTTTATGTAAGTGTGAATGTATAATACCTACAACCTCAAAAAACTTCTAACTTTTCTCACTAAAGTGCAATATTTAATTGAATTTAATTAATCATCAGAAGCATCGCCTTCTTTACTTAAATTATACCTACCTAATTTATCTCCCACGATCTCATCCTTAGTTGCTTAGTTCTTTTAACTTAATTGAGAAGATTTCTTGGTTTCGTTGCCAAAAAATTTCCCGAAGCGATATAACCTAGACTAGACTAAACCTTTCTAGATAATAACCTTTCCGGTTAAGTGCCTCAAATAACGATATTACATGTTTTACGAGCCCGCCCGTAAAATTTTCCGGACGATGTAGAGCATTTTAAATTTAGGAAACTGGTTGAGAGCATAGCCAATTCGTTATATGAGTTCCGTATGAGGATCTGCCCAACAGACGCGAATGCTGCGCGGGCTGCGAGAAGAAAATCGTCCGCTTCGACTGTGGCCACTTCCTTACATGGAAGTATTGAAACTGGCGCGAATAGTCGTATTGACATCTTAAGCCCTTCTCCCATTACGATACACGCAGACGACTAGTGTCTTACTGGAGTCTCGGAGACTATAGTCGCCGCGGAGTATCTCATGGAGAATCGCACACTTCGCTACCAGTATCCAACGCGTCCGTGACTAGTCTCGCGATACCCGCCATGCAGTCGCCCGCGTGTCGCGTCTCCTACAAATCTTGTCAAGATGACAGCGGAACATGCAATAAATATTAAATTTGTGACAGAAATTGAAAAATATTCGTGTTTATATAACTTTAAATTGCCTGATTACATGAGAAAACATACGACTGAAAGGGCTTCGGAAGAAATTGGAAAAAAAAACGTCCTTTGAATCAGAAGTGTGTGCTGCAAATGATGAAATGACTTTATTTTCAATAGCGCAATATGCGAATCATGAGTCGCGAACATGTATTCAACTGGTAATCGACTCAATTATCGTATCTTACGACTATCGTAATGGGCGAAGGGCATTCGTCATTAAAACAATCGACGCGCGCATTCACATCTGGCGTAAAATTGCATTCCAAGTAAAAAGGAACCTGCATAAGTTTTAATGGCAAAGATGTTTTACTATACAAAACGGTTAACCGTTAACCATTCTGTACTTCAAACTAAGGAACAACTCGCAAAAATATTGCAGGTAAACGTTTTTATTTTTGGGGTGAAAAATCACGTTTTAGTGTGGAGAACTCAATGTAACGCAATCAAAACATTCTGCTATAAAAAGGGCAGGGGCCATGATGGCCCTTAAAGTAAAATTATAACATTAAGAAAAATGTGAAAAGCCTGGAATTTTAATCTCCAATATCTCCGTAACGAGAAGGTTCCCAGATATGGTACAGAAGAAAAATTGATCGCAATGATGGCGAGAAAAGTACCTTTCAGATTCGCTAAGGGTATTTTTACACCCATTATACCTACTCGTAATGTGAAGGTAAGAGTTGTGCCAACAAGGTAGTGCCGGATGTCATTTTTGTATCTATGCCACTCGTGAAAGCTACTTTATGCACTAAAAAAAAAGCTTTGCACATCCTATTATGCTTTGCTCTCAACAAAATTTCGCTCTTTGAATATTTCAACTGCTTATTGATATTGTCATCTAATAAAATCAATTCTGTCTCCCTCATTTCCCGTTTTATAACATTTCAATTTATTTTCAAAAATTGATTTGTCTGCACCAGCAGTTCTTCACTCAGCTTCAATTCTACGGCGGATCTCCAAAAATTTATCTTGGCGACCGAGAAAAGCAATTACACCGGGGCTGGGAGTGGTTATGACGTTGTCATCATGCAAATATGCTGGTATAGGATTGGCAATCCGGCTAAAGTGCTTTTAGGCCTCGATAACTATCTTGTGAATTATTATGTGAGCAAACTTGATGCGAACGGTGGACACACGGCGGGGAAGTTCGAAGGATTTTATGGAGGTTATAAGAGATTTCAAGGAATTATTTGAGATCGGATTTTTGGATGCATATTTACCTAAACATGGGTGTTGACTAACTTGGAGCGCACTCCATACTAGTCAACAACAATTCGACGTCCAGTCATATTTTCCACTTGATTTACTCGCAAAATTTTAAAGTTGAAGTAATTCTTCACGTGTATAAACTAGGCAAGAAATTTGTGAAAATTTTCTTGCCTAGTTTTAAACGGAATAGAACTATTTATTATTCTTAGGAATACTACATTTTATACATAATTTTTTTTTGAAATCTCGCGAAGTCGGAGAAAACATACTACCTAGTAAGAAGCCGCTTCCACGTTTTTGTACCGCTGGGCAAAATGTACTTTAGGTAAATGCATCCGATTATCTCTACTGATTAGCTCTAGGTACTGATCCTTTAGGTATGCGTGCAGGTACTTGACATTGCAAGCTTCGTGTGATGAAAAAGAACAGAAAATAGAGTCCTAGCAACAACACGTTACGTATGTATACCGTAAAGGTTCGGTTTAACCGGCACGGACAAATAACCGACGCGGCTCCGAACACCGAACACTGACAGATAAGTGTTATTCTGAAGTATCTGGAGCCGCGTTATCCTCTTAATTTATATAACCCACACATAATTATGTTTGGGTAATATAAATTAAGAGGATTATTCAAGTCTTAACATTAAGTATCAAAATTGTTCTAATTTTCGTTACGTTTGCTCCACACATTTGTCGCTACGCCCACTAGTAATCATTCTCTTCGTTTTACTCCGTGACATTTTTTACGTTCAAGTCATGACCTAAATAAAAGGCATAATTAACAACGGCTCCATTTAAGTTCGTAACAAAACAGTAATTTCCATCACAAACAATTATTCTTTTCTTACTTCAATTAATTTTTCATCAGCCTAATGAAACAAATACCCGCAAAAAAATAGTCATTACTGAGCTCTACTTTAATATCAGTTACGTCATGAACATAAATAACATTCAATTAATCAAAAAGTTTCTGACTGTTTCGTATTCCACTCATTGAACATGAACTATAATTAACCTTTTATTTTCACTCCATTGTCAGCGATATGATTTATAACAGTTTACCGAACTCGACACAACGAATAAAGCTCATCGCGCACCAGCGCCACGGCACAGTTGGCGCAGTGGCTGAGCGGTCGGCTCCTGCGCTGCGTGTCGCGGGTTCAATTCTCACTGGGCACAAATATTTCTTTGGCCTACAGGTAGTTTTTCCGGGTCTCGCTGTTTGTGTATGTATGTTCAAATATTTGTAAACGCACCCACAACACAGGAGTTTCTAGTGAGACGCAAGGGTTTACTAAAAAAAAATGGCTATGAGCATCGCACAAATTTGATTTGTATATTTTTTTTTCTATAAAACTCCATATCGCAATGCACCATAACAGCATCAATGTGATGCTTAATAAAGCTCAACGCACACGTTAAAACACTGCTACGAATCAACATCGCCCCTACTCGTTTGGTTCACCATTCTTTCTACTACACTCCATATGGCAATGCACAGTAACATCACATCGCCTGGAATAGGGATCAGCTTGAAAAAAATTGTTGAGGTGCTGCCAAAATGGTGCAGTACTTTATGGCCATAAAGCCCAACGCACAGGTTAAAACACTGCCGTGGATCAGCATCGACTCAACTCGTGCCGTTCACCATTCTTTATTTGAAACTTCTTACGGCACGGCATCGTAACGGCATCTCTTCGGATCGGAAATGTGGTGATGCCAATGAGATGCATTGGTTACACGCGTGCGTTGATTTTTACACGTATCGGAAATAAATTTCACCCTTTGTTTTTATGTGTAGCCATTGTTCTGACGACTGATACATTTTAATCGCGTAACCCTTGAATATTCATACAAAGCGGGCACATTCATTTGAATTAATGAGCGTTTTTGATACTGCATTGTCTTATGACAACATTGCTGTGTATAGCGTTCATATTTTTACTTTATTCGACGTTTTTATGCGAACGCCGATGAACTCGTAACTTTATAGGCTTTAGCTGTAGTTCCGCGTATGTTGTAAGATTTTATGCGCATTGTTTTTTTATCTTAAGTAGGAAAACTGAAGACATACTTGTTCAGTGAGTAACTATGCCCGGGGCGTCGTTCGCTTCGTTTTATATTGGTATTACAAGTTTATGGGAAAGTGAAGGCATATTTATATGAAGATATGGTTTTGTTTGCTAGTACACACATTTTGTAACGTTCTAAGTGATTTGTGACATGAGTTCTATGTACAGATACAATCATTTATTTATTTAATTTTAAATAATGCTTACAGACTAATAACAATATTTAATATCATGCATAAGTAAGGACATTTGCTAATTTCAAGCTTCCACATATATTTATCTACTTAATTACGCGTTCTTTGCGTTGACCAGTTAAAGCAATTTGGCTAAGTAAACAGATTACAATGTAAACATATTAGGTATGTCGAGATAATATATTAGGTATGTCAAGTCGTGCAATATCAAAATCGGAATTAAAAGCTATTTATGGTTAGATCACGATCAGAATTAAAATGATGGATTGGGATAAGCTTAAGACAGAACAGAAAATTTCGCCGGTATAAACTGAAATAAACGGGGGTTTTTGCTTAATGATACTATTTTTAGAAGGTTGCTGTTCATCTATCTCGCCTGTGTGTAGTAGAGGCTTAGTAATAGCTAATGGCCGCCCTCATCCCAAATTAGTTGGGTTATTGCTAGCCTAACATGTGGCAGGTTTTAGTTGAAATCCAATTATAACACCATTATAATACCCGCTCCCATAATGAGAATCAACTTACGATATTAAAAAACTTTTGTTTAGAATTTTAGATTGACAGAGGAAAGTTGATCCGCTCGTTTTGAATCAGAAATAGATTCGAGAGTGGGAGGATTAATAATAGATTTTCGAGGAAAAGAAGTATTTTGATCAAGAGTGACTTTATTGGTGTATTAGTGTACGATGATAAAAGTAGCATTTCTCAATAAGAAAAGCTGTGGGAAGATGACAGATTAGAGGTTGGCTTATTACTAAAGATCAATAATTAAGGTAGAATTACTCAAATTCCACCGTGCTTTAGAGAAAAAGAAAATGAAAATAAAACTTGAGAGGTGTCAAGGGACACCCGGATGGAACGAAGTTCCTTTCGATTAATTAGTGAAGGAATTGTAATAAAATTTTATTTTTTTTTAAGTTATAATAATATTTTTTTCTTTCTTTTATTTATTTCTCTTACTTACTAATTACATTTTTAAATATTCCTATAAAAAAAAAAAAAAAACATTTAAAAATATAAAAAATAGTAGCCCACCGGTATCGGGAACAGGGTCCAAGCTACATATATATATATATATATATACTATATTTTTTTTATTATTAACAAATATAATTAATATATATATTAATATTTCGCATTGAACACCACACTGTTCAATGCGAAATAGAAATGAAAATATCTGTCTTGCTTTCTATAAAAATACTTTACGTATGCGACTGCTGAGTATGAGGCTCTGGGTTCGATTCCCGGATCGGGCAAAGTATTGTTGGGTTTTTTCATCAGGAATTTTTCAGTATCAGCAACGGAGTTTGTTATTTTGCCCCGTTTATGACAATAACTTCCCCTCCCTAATACATGGGACTTAAACATAACTGGCGAATTAATGTGGTTGTACTATTAGGTACACCTCTGCTTAACCCTTCGGATATTACAGGCGTGATGATGTTATGTTATGTTACTAAAATTTTCTTTCTGTCACTAGAACTTGTATCCAGGTCTAAAGGCCTATAAAACGCAATAATATGTCTTTCTGCGACGAGTACTTCCAATGAATTAGCTTTATGGTAACTTATTTCAGTCCCAAAAATTGAGTTTTCCATCATTACCTTCAGGTATTTGCTACCACCAAAAGCTATTTACTTTAAAAAAGAAACAATACCAACAGTCTTATGTTATCCTATACAAGAAAATTGTCAATTTAATGCCAAGTAGATAGCACACTGTCATAAATATTTACATAACGTAACTATAATAATATTGAAAACACCTCGTGCCATCACCAAAAATTCAGGGCTTATTCGAATTCCACGGCGCGTTGAGAACAAAATTACTTATTCAGTGTCATTACCCCTATTTCGTGCCACTGCTTCCTTTATATTATCTTTACAATGATTCTCATTATTCATATCTCAATTCTTTTTTGTAGCTGTTTCTTTAGGGTTTCCCCTTTGTTCTCTTCTATCGGCAGACATTTTTTCAGTGAGATTTTCCGGCCTAAGCTTTATTCGTCCAGATAAATTATGCGGATAGAGACAAATAATCTGGCACTCCATTAAATCTGAAAAAAAGCGAACGCTTTCAAGAAATTAGCCAACTAATCTTGGGACTGACTTAAAAGGGGATTATATCTTGAGAAAAGTGCGTGACCTTTTTTAATTTCGCTTTTGTAATGTACGTTCCGTGTAAGCTGACACTTACTGAGTGGGCGCTTTTCTGGTTGAGGTACCTATTGGTAAATTGGTTTAGAAAAGTTGTTCGTAATAAATTGGTGAAGTGTTTTTATATCTTTAAGACCTATTTAAGTGATTCTAGCCGATTATCACCTTGTAAGTAGTTTTAAGACTTTTTAATGTTTCATATATAGTTCAATCTGATTCATACTTTTTTTTTTAATTTATGTTTAATGTCAAAGCTAAGCTTTTTAAATTTATCCACTAGCGACAATCTCTTTGCCGGTTAAGGCAACATGAGTTATTATACCAATAACATCACTAGCACTAATAATAAAAATGCGTAACCTGGAGTGCGAGGATCTCGTGAAAACAAAATTTTAATATTTGTTCTATATACGGGGTGTGTTGGATATGTGTGCGCGCATGTTCATGTGTGTGTGCGCGCGCCCGGCCGACCGCCTGCATGTACCTAATAAACCAGTGTGCTAACAGCAGCCCGTAGTTTCACTCGCTACCCGCGACATACGCAACAGTGGCGACGAGGATACCCAAAATGGCGTCGTTTGGAATATTGTCCACTTTCGATCACAATGTGCACGAATGGAAAACTTACAAAGGTCGAATCACGCAATGGTTCATCGCTAATGAGATTGACGCCAAAAGTGACGCGACAGGTACAAGAAGGCGAGCGATTCTGCTCAGCGCACTCCATGACGGTACCTACAAACTGGCAGCGGATTTGGCGTTGCCGAAAGACGTACAGTTGGTGCCATATGAAGGACTCATCAAGCTATTGGATGATCACTTCACCCCGAAACGGTGCGGGTTCAGCGAGCGACATAAGTTCTACTCGGCTTCGCAACAACCAGGCGAGTCACACACGCAATGGGCGGCAAGGTTGCGAGGACTCACCTCACATTGTGAGTTCAGCAATGTAGAAGAAGCATTACGAGATCGTTTCGTAATGGGAATGGTAGCGGGTCCAGAACGAGAGAAGTTGTTTTCACGGGACTTGGAGAGCTTGACCTTGGCAAAGGCAGTGGAGGTCGCAGAGAGCGTACGGTGCGCGCATGCAGGCGCCGCCGCCGCCACACCGGCTGCCCCAGCGGACCAGATTCAGGTGTTCAAGATCGGAAAAGGACAAAATAGTGCTAAATCCATCAGTGCCACCAGTGATAAGTGTTCGGTGTGCGGTCGTCGCAATCACAAGTCGTCGGAATGTCGATTCGCGAAGTACAAATGTCAAAAGTGTAACGTTGTAGGTCATTTGCGTAGGATGTGTACTAACAAAGTAAATTACGTGTCCACAGGGGAGGTTAGCGAGGACGACGATGGTAAATCGCTTTTTAACATATGTTCAGCTCAAGGGGAACCTATGACAGAAACCGTTACAATTAATCATAAAAGCATTCAATTTCAAATTGATAGTGGGTCAGCTGTTTCGGTAATATCGGAAGGTACTTATAAAACTTTATTTGTCGACATGCCCTTGCTATCGTCTCGGAAAAGATTTTATAGTTACACAGGAAACATGATGGAGTGTGTAGGGTATGTGCGACTGCCCGTAACATACATGCAGCGCACGCACACACTCGATGTTTATGTAATACGCAGCGGCGGCCCACCGCTGCTCGGCAGAGATTTTATATCAAAATTTAAGTTGAAACTAACTACGGTCAACTATCTTAATGGTAGCCAAAGTGTAGGCGAGCAATTGCAGCTTCGGTTCCCAGAAGTATTTTCGGATAAATTAGGCACTTTTAAAAATTATCGAATTAAACTAAGGCTAAAAAGTAATGCGAAACCGGTTTTCTTTAAAGCGCGTCCAGTCGCATTTGCGCTACGCGACAAAGTAGATAAGGAGATAGAACGACTACAGAGATTAGGTATAATAAAACCAGTTCAACACTCGGACTATGCATCACCAATTGTGCCCGTACTTAAGCGTAATGGTTCTGTTAGGCTATGCGCGGACTATTCCGTAACAATTAATAAGTTATTAGTTATTGAACAATATCCCTTGCCCACCATCCATGAATTGTTTTCCAAATTACATGGGGGTCAGCAGTTTTCAAAGCTAGATTTATCAATGGCCTACAACCAATTTGAACTCGACGAAGAGTCACAAAACATGACATGTATAAACACACATCGTGGGCTATTCAATTATACGCGCCTTGTGTTCGGGTTGTCGAGCGCGCCATCTGTTTTCCAGCGCGCCATGGAAACTTTGCTGTCCGGATTAGATGGGGTTTTGTGTTTGCTTGACGATATACTAATAACTGCAGAATCAGCTGATGCACATATGAAAAAACTACACATAGTATTAGAGCGGCTGCAGGATGCAGGGTTGACACTGCAGAAAGATAAATGCGATTTTTTCAAAGATGAAATAAATTATTTAGGATACGTTATCAATAGAAACGGCCTAAAGAAAGATCCATTGAAAGTAAAGGCAATTGTTGACGCCCCGGTGCCGACCAATATTAACACCTTGCAGTCATTTTTAGGACTAGTGAACTATTACAGGAATTTTGTACCACAAACATCGAGTATTCTTTGCCCATTGTATGACTTGTTAAAAAAAGGAGTTAAGTGGAATTGGACCACAGATCATGAAATCGCGTTCAGTAAAATAAAAAAATATTTAACATCCGAACAAGTACTAACACATTACAATAGTAAATCAAAAATAATATTGACAGTAGATGCTTCTCCATACGGTCTAGGTGCAGTACTGTCGCAAATAGATGGTGACGGCTTAGAACGACCAATTTCGTTCGCGTCACGCACACTGAATTCAGCTGAAAAACGATACTCGCAGATTCAGAAAGAGGCGACTGCAATTATATTTGGGGTAAAGCGTTTTCACCAATACTTGTATGGGCGATCTGAACCATTCATATTACGTACTGACCATAAACCACTGATTTCAATATTTGGTCCATATAAGGGAATACCGGAGGTAACGGCTAACAGGTTGCAAAGATATGCAATGTTTTTAAGTGCGTATAATTATTCCATCGAATATGTTCGCAGTGCTGACAATAGCGCAGATTATTTATCACGGGCGAGTATACGCAGTGAGACTGAAAGGTCAACGGCGGAGGAAAAGGACGACACGCACGCTGCCGCAGCCACCGCGCTCGTTTTAGACCGCGCGACATACGTCAACTTTGTTATCGAAGGTAATATGCCGGTGACCTTAGATGAGTTACGCGAACAAACCGCTAAAGATTTTACTCTAAAGAGGGTGATTGATTACGTACAGAATGGATGGCCAAGGAAATTATTATCAGACTTGCATATTAAACCTTATTATTTATGTAAGACACAATTGTCTTACGAAAAAGGATGTCTTATGAGGGGTCATAAAGTAGTTCTTCCCGAAACGGTACGTACTAAGGTATTGAAGGAATTACATAGCTCACATATGGGTATTGTGAAAACTAAGGCAGAAGCCAGGTCACGGTTTTGGTTTCCGGGTGTGGATGCAGCGTTGGAAACAATGATTCATTCCTGTGAGGTATGTCAACAATTGCGACCGTCCCCAGGGCGAGCGCCACTCGCTCCGTGGCAGTACCCACCAGTACCATTTTATAGAATACACATCGACTTCCTCGGTCCGTTTAATAATCGAACATTCCTGATAGTGGTAGACGCATACAGCAAGTGGGTAGAAGTGTATGACGTTAGCACGTCGACCACTTCGGCAAGCGTCGTGGAAAATTTATACGACTACATGTCGAAGTACGGCCTACCCCACACAATAGTCAGTGACAACGGAACGGCATTCACGTCTTTCGAGTTTAGGAACTTTTGCTCGCTAAATGGAATCACTCATTTGACATCACCGGCCTATAACCCTGCAAGTAACGGGCAAGCAGAGAGCTTTGTTAAAATTGTAAAAAAAGGCATAAAAACCAGTATTATCTCGACACAACATAGTGCAAAGCAAAATTTAATGATTTTAAAATACCTTTTTGATAACAGAAATTCGGTTCATTCTGTCACAGGTTTCTCACCGGCTGAGCTAGTTTATGGGCGAAAGCTCAGGTCACGGTTAGATCTATTTGATCCACAAAAAGCGTCGGCCTCGCTCGCAATCCCCACCAATAATGTCACTCGTCAACAGTGCTCGCAGATTAAGTCATATGGGGGAAGAAACAAACAAGTGTTCAAACCGGGTGACCAAGTATTGTATAAGAAATTTAAAAGCAGCAACAAATTTGATTGGTGCAAGGGAATTATAAAAACAAAAATAGGGAAGATATTGTACGTCGTTCAAGACACAAATACAGCGGCCGAAGTGAAAAAACATGTAAACCAGTTAACAATGTGTAAAGGAAAAATTTCACAAATTCAACAACAAAACTTCGACCTCGACTTAGACAGTAACTTTACACCAACCAGCCGGGCTCAAGAGCCTGTACCCGCGGGTGAGGAAAGTGTTGTGTCAAACACGCCGTCTTCAACCCCCGCAACAATAGAGCCAAGTGTCCCAGCATCTAGATGTGCGAATAGACTTTTAAGGAATATTCCACGCATAGATTATAAGCCCTATTTTTAAGTTAATATTATTTAGTGTAGACAAATTACAACTTATTTTAAATTATTCAGAGTACAAGTGTAATAAGGGGAGGAAATGTTGGATATGTGTGCGCGCATGTTCATGTGTGTGTGCGCGCGCCCGGCCGACCGCCTGCATGTACCTAATAAACCAGTGTGCTAACAGCAGCCCGTAGTTTCACTCGCTACCCGCGACATACGCAACAGGGTGGAAGGGACACCGACGCGAAAACGGAAACCACATACTCAGTACATCATTCTGAATCCATCCATAGAAATTTTTCGTCAGTTATAAAAAAAAAATCTGTTGTTTCCTACAAAAGTGCAATACCTACTCGGTCAAAATGTATGGAACAGCTGTTTTTTTTGTGGAATATTTAAAAAGTAAATAATATGTATAGAAATAAATAAAGTAAATCATAAAACGCGAAACTTACTCGTCAAGTGAGAAAGCCGAAGGCAAAATCCTAGTCACATGAAACCTTTTCCATATTAAGCATCAGTTCGTCTATGTCATTATTATCTTAGGAACGTATACTTTTTTTTTACATCAAAGCATTGTAATATCACCTGGCAGATACAACATCAGCTTAGATTTACTAACCCTCAACAGATCTTCTTATCGTGTGGTTAGTTGCCTAACCTGATGTCAAAGTTTTTATGCCGCCCATGGGCCCTTAACTTGGCTTTACATGCCGTCGAGAAATATCACTCAGTCATGCTGGTTTCCTCACGATGTTTTCCTTCGCCGAAGCAAGTGATAATTCCTCAACAGATTCCATTACTTGACATAACCAATCAGCGTGGGTCAGCTACGGCTATTCGGACAATTCAATCAAACATCAGCAATTAACATAAAACTAATTATATTCTCTGTTTATACGGGAAATAGATGAGATGGCTTAGTGCTGGTAATATATTAATCGGTAATTTATATGGGTTGTGTCGCGTTTCTATTTCAAATAAATTGGTACGCTGAGTGGTAGGCGATTTCGATTAACAATGAAAATGTGTTTTGTGTTGTATTTTAGGTTGTGTGTTTATTTACCATATCGATGATGTAGAAATATAATGTTAATTACTTTGCAATTTTTATCGAGAATCAAATTGAAAGTGAACGCTATCAGCACATTAAACCTCCCTCCAAGACCTATCAGTGCTATGGTATTTTATTTTATCAAATATTAACAACAAACAGCTACATTACGCGATATTACAAACATGATAACATAAATAACTTAAATAATATTGTAGCCCTCAGCGCTGTACACAGATTACCAGTTATGACTAAACTTTAAATCGCTAGGAAATAAGCTTTCCACGCATGACAGTTATCTATCTATAATATATACGAGTATATACATATGTATATATAAAATAAGAAACTGACTGGCTGACTGATTCACTGACTGATCCATCAACGCACTGCTGACAGTCCGCTGGGTCTAGAAGCATGAAATTTTGCACAAACGTTCCTTAAATGACGTAAGTGTGCAAGATGAGATTTTTGGAAATTCATCCTCTAAGGGGTTAAAATAGGGTTTAAAAGTTTGTATGAAACTTCGTCCACGCGTACTAAGACGCGGGCAACAGCTAGTATCACATAATATAAGTACTGAAAGAGAATAAACAAAGTATTATATTATTAATGACGAGATTACTTAATTATTAATGACACTAGCAGTTCTTGGCGCGGTGTACAAGTACTGACTGTGGTCAGTTTCATTTGTATAATATTCGCTCTTAATGTCAATGGAGGTCAAATGCAAATAAAAACTATAAATAAGTTTCCACGAAAACCCAAGTATGAAATAAACAAAATCAACTCAAGAACCACTTCCGCTAATATAACCTTTTTCCTTAAATTAGAATCTCCGAAACACGACCGCATAAGCCAAAGAATGTTCGTCGAAAACTGAGTTCGGAACCAATTCATTTACCGGATTTGCAGTTTGTGGTCTAACCACAAGATCATTAATTGAAGTTGAAAACCCAGTATGGATAGAACTCGATGAACCTGTTTGCGGGTCCCAATCATGGGAATAGTTTGATTTGGAACTTTATTAGTTTAAGGCACTGATTGCAATTGCAGATTCGACGTATCTAACTGTGAAACTGTCTCAGTCAGGTAATTAGACCAAATGAATTCTTGGCAAAGTGGGATTGCCTTTTGCAGTTACAAGTTTCACAACGGCTTAATTTATAGTCTAGGGAAGATTCGAGATTGTGGAATTATGTAGGACGACTAGTTTTGTGCCCAAGATGAATATCTTGTTCTGTATAGCGGTAGGTAATTTTGTTAGTCAATGAGCTAAGGATTGCTAAACTGTTGATTTTGAATATAAGTGGCTTCATGAAACTATATTATCAATGATTACAACCGTGACCTTCATCGATGCCACCAATTTACGTGTTTAGTTTCCGTCTTTCCTGAACGCAGAGTTTCTGAACTTGACTGATAAGTAAATTGGCCACAAATTGACTATAACACGGCGAGTGGGCATTAATATCAATTTGCTCAAAATCCAAAAAAAAAAGTCAAAATCCATAACTGTACAAAACGAGCTCATGATCTCTAAGAACTTTACCAAAGTTTTCTCATTTTCTTCTATGTAAATTAGGCCAACCGGCTTTCATCAAAATTCGTAGTATTCCATTCAAACATGAAGCAGAAGTATTAGTTGATTTTCACTCAAAGTCCATTAGAAAACTTTTGAATAAAGGCACAGAGACCGGATTAGTGGAAGGCTACATTAATATTCCGGGGCTAAGCAGAACCTAACTGACTAAATCGAGAGCTAGCGATGTAATACTCGGTGGTTGGCAAACTCAGCGAAATCCACCTATAGGAAATAATTGAATTAACCCCAGTCAGAACTGATGCTGTGCAGATGGAAGTAATTTTGGATTCAATTTAAAAGTTAATTTTGATTGAGAGTAAAAGTTGTTATTATTATTATTGTTTCTTTTTTCCATCTGACTTTTATTTTGTTTTTTACGTCATTATTTTTTATTTGATTTGTTACTGTGACATTACTATATTAATTTAATAATTGACATTTTATTATTTGAAGTTTGACATTTTTCCTGTTTTATCTAAGTGGTGATATTTTTGAAATATTGGTTTGGTATTTGTTCTGACATTGTATTTCTTAATAAGTTTAATTGATATGAGTAATTATTGTTTAAATATTGTAAGATAAATAATTAAATAAATGTTAATATTTGTACGCCTAATGGCAAAGCATAGAGGACCAACAAAAATGTAACATCTCACACTCACGTGTATCTGTAACCTATGTTTACAAATAAATAAATCTGAATCTGAAAAGTATGAACACTACGGGCTTTCATTGTAGAGTGGATCGAATATTGAATTTTGGTTTGCGTGTATGTGACTGCCTCGTTCTAGTGTGTAGTTCAGTGGTCCCAAGCGCGGCTGCTGAGCATGAGGTCCTGGGTTCGAGGTCCTGGGTTCGATTCCCAGGTTGGGCAAAGTGTTATTGGGTTTTTTCATCAAGAATTACTCAGTAGCAGCCACGAAGACTGGATTTGTCCCCGGTTGATGGCTATAAATAGGCTATCTCCCTATTATACGGCACTTAAACATAACTGACGATATGTGGATGTACTATTAGGTACATCTCTGCCAACCCTTCGGGGATTACCGGCGTGATGTGTATGTAACATGAAATTATGGATTTGGAGTAGCAGACAATATAAAGCTAGATTGAACAATTCAAGAGTTCGGCTGACCGTTATTGATATGAAATGAAATAATGTTTATTTTTGCAAATTATTATGTTTTTACAACATTTTTACAGGCCTCCTTTTTTTTTAAACTAGATGAGGCTTCATTCTGAATAGAGTGTCAATAATATTAAGGTTTCATAAAACTGTACTTGCAATCACTTACATATACATATAGAGGAAATACATTAGTTTACTTAGCAGAGTTATTATTTTAAAATTTTCCACAAAGATCCTTTTTTTTTCCTTGAAATAATTATTAAAAAAAATATTCCGTTACCGCAATATTCAAGTCAAAACATTTAAATGAGAACGATGTACTCAAAAGTTATCCCTACACTTTTGATCTTAAGAACTAAATTAGGAAGGACCATAAAAGTCAGTCGACAGGCTGGGAAGGCCCAGCGAATCCAATCAATGAAGAGATTAATGAAATTACACTGGCATCGGAGCTGACTCCGTTTAACTTGGCTGCGGTGATCTTCGAAACTAACTAATGTTGGCTGCTAAAGGGAATAGCGGACGTCTGTCTTTTAAAACATGAGATAAGGAAATTCGCTAATATACAGTTTCCGTTTCATGAGGAGCTCATGGCTAAATAATAACAGTCGATCGTCAGGTTAATCCACGCTTGCCTGGGTCTGGATCCGTGGATGGGTGACCATCCACACATAAGAGTTTCCTCCGTGCCTCGGAAAGCACGTTAAGCCGTTGGTCCCAGCTGTCAATTGAAGATCTTTGACAGTCGTTACAGGTAGTCAGTGACCCGAAAGTCTGACAACCAGTCTTACCAAGGGGTATCGTATGACCAAGTACTAACTGGGTTGTGGAGGTCAGATAGGCAGTCGCTCCATGTAAAATACTGGTATTCAGCCACGTCCGGTTAGACTGGAAGCCGACCCCAACATAGTTGGGAAAAGGCTAGGCAGATGGTAACAGCTCCCGTTTAATTTTTTTTTTTGTTGTTTTAAAATCGTTGCCCCGTACTAAGAATTTCGCCTATATCGTGGGTGCATTTACAAACATTTAAAACTCACATACACAATGATAGCAAATCGCAAAAATAATAATGTTAATTTGGCACATGCTTCCAGTGCAAATAATATACAAGGTGGAAGGGACACTGACATTATTATCATTCTGTTAATAAATGTATCTGTTATTTATTATAGTGAGGTACTGCTTGGAGCAGTGATAGTCTAGTGGTGTGACCGTTGAACTGCCAAGTCATAGGTCTCGAGTTCGAACCCAAGACACGCACCTCTGATTTTTCGGAATTATGTGCGTATTGCACCCATAATTGCCACTTGCTTCGGTGAAGGAAAACATCGTGAGGAAACCAGCATGCCTGAGAGATATTTCTCGACGGCATGTAAAAGCAAAACCAATCGGAGGCCCATGGGCAGCATAAAAACTCTGACACCAGGTTAGACACTAACCACACGATAAAGAGTGCAGTTTAAAAAAAAAAACAGCGGTGTCATATTTTGATTTTATAAGAAACTAGCTGTCCCGGCGAACTTCGTACCGCCTAACAGTCAATGAATCCTACCCCACCTACCCTACCTACTCTACCCACCCTACCTACCCACCTAGCCTACTCTCCTAGTACCTACCACCTACCTACCACCTACCTACCACCTACCTACCACCTACCTACCACCTACCTACCACCTACCTACCACCTACCTACCACCTACCTACCACCTACCTACCACCTACCTACCACCTACCTACCACCTACCTACCACCTACCTACCACCTACCTACCACCTACCTACCACCTACCTACCACCTACCTACCACCTACCTACCACCTACCTACCACCTACCTACCACCTACCTACCACCTACCTACCACCTACCTACCACCTACCTACCACCTACCTACCACCTACCTACCACCTACCTACCACCTACCTACCACCTACCTACCACCTACCTACCACCTACCTACCACCTACCTACCACCTACCTACCACCTACCTACCACCTACCTACCACCTACCTACCACCTACCTACCACCTACCTACCACCTACCTACCACCTACCTACCACCTACCTACCACCTACCTACCACCTACCTACCACCTACCTACCACCTACCTACCACCTACCTACCACCTACCTACCACCTACCTACCACCTACCTACCACCTACCTACCACCTACCTACCACCTACCTACCACCTACCTACCACCTACCTACCACCTACCTACCACCTACCTACCACCTACCTACCACCTACCTACCACCTACCTACCACCTACCTCCAACCTACCACCTATCTACCGACAATTTACGCTTTCGCGACATAGACAATAGTTTATTAACCTTTCTATTAGATCAAAATAAAATTTTCTGAACGCACGCATAAATATTTGACAATCAATAAATATGTCAATCATTTGTCACTACTGACAGTATTTGACAGGATGGACATCAAATGTTTGACAGGTACGAAACCAAGGAACATTTTGGGAAAATGATTTATCTTTCGTAATTTTTTATTCGTCGATTTTTCATTGTTTTTAAGATTTATTCTGCTATTCTAGGCAGAGACAAATACAACAAATCAATAACCATGAAAATTGGTCCAGCAGATCTAGAGTTATAAGTGTTGTAACAAACCCGACTTTGTTTTATATATATAGATTTAATTGCAGTTTTATAAGAAACATCGTTTTTTTTTTAAATAACGTTGAATTAATGATGTAATGAACGTGTAAACCGTTTAAGCATCGATGTTCTTCCACCTTGTAAATATCTAAAAAAAAAACGGTCGGTCTTGTTAACAGAAATTGTAGAACAAAAGATTTTTTAACGAGCAAAAAGTTCTGAAAGCGTAAAGTCTAAAAAATATATTCAAATTTTCCGATGAATATTTTGGTTCAACCACAGTTTTCATCATAAAATACCTGAAAGCTCGAATCCATAAAGCTTATTATTGTAAATACAGATTAAAATATTTTCAGCTTTTATTTCAGTTTGTTTTTGAGTACCAGATTTATCAATTTGGCACTTATTATGAGTCCTTTAAAATTATTTCCATTATCAGTAAAATGAAAATCCTTTTAAGTATTAAAAACCGGGGAATCGAATTTCATTTTGTATTATACGCACAGATACTAATTTAAAACACAATATTTTTCATCTTTTCCCTCAATTTAAAACCCGTAAAATGTTATTCACTAAATGAAAGCTTTTAGTGTGATAGGCAGTCGCTCCATGTAAAATACTGGTGTATTCAGCTGCATCCGGTTAGACTGGAAGCCGACCCCAACATAGTTGGGAAAAGGCTAGACAGTTGATGATGATGAAAGCTTTTAGTGTGAAGTAATTTTTGTAATGAAAAACTATATGAAAATTGTTACAAGACTTACGCAGTAGCTTTTATCAGCTAATTATATCTGCTGTTACAATCTTACTGCCATTATAAATGCGGAAGTTTGGATGGATGTTTGTTACTCAATCACACCAGAATGGCTGAACGCATCTGCATGAAATGGCACAGAGATAGATTAAAAGCTGGAATAGCAGATAGGCTGCATTTAACTTTTTTTTTCTAACACATTCTCATCGAAATTTCCCCGCGTATGAAGTTGCGGCCAACAGCTATTGAAATATGAAACCGTAAAAATAATTAAAACATTATCTACAATGGCTGTTATCACACTGATTCAACGTTAAAGTTAGCTTTTGTATAACGAGATGATATATTCCTTGATTAAGACACTTTAACAAACTATTATTAATAAAGGTATACAGTATAGTACAAACAAACCCCATACATATAAATAGCCTATTCGTATTCCACTTAGATACCTCAAGCGGAACTTCGGCCGTTTAAATTAGAAAACGAAGCGCTGACTACTGTTTAAAGTTGAAATGGGCTCTAAGATTGTTGAGCAACAATTCCTGAACACATTAGTGGCAATCGATGTTACCACTTAGTAAAACTACTGAGAAACTTATGTAGTGCTTACACAAGTTCGCTTACCATAGCCCAAACTTCAGAGAGCTATTTGTAATGACTTCTATCGCTGATGGCGCTTAAATTCGAGTTTGATTATATTTTATCCACTTAGATCCCTTTGGATGAAATTCTACTTTGTTTTAGGATATTAAAAGTCTTTCGAAATTATTTTTACACTGTGAATTAGAAGTCGTCTGTGCTATGGACAGCATATTCTGTAGGTACTTAGACAGAAAATTAGAAAATCTGCATCAATAAGCGTTTGGTTGTTGAATGTGGCACGACTCTTTTAATACCACGATTCTTCTAATATAGTTAGGTAGGTTATAAAACACGAGGTATAATATCAAAAATTCCTTGTACAAGAAATCCGTATTAAAATTTCGATGCACATAATCTGTCATAGTGAATATTTTGCCTTATATCCACGTACATTCGTCTGTGACCAAAGGGAAAGATGTCGCCCCATCACCATTCTCAAGTCACTACACACGTTCGGAACTTATTATTACCGTGTGACTTTCCGTATAGTTCTTTTTCTTTTAACTCAGGACACTGTTGGTTGGTACGAGGAAAATAGGTTAATATGCTTTTCTATTATCGAGTTCTTTGCCAGTTTTCCTTAGAATCTATTATTTATTTGAACAACCTTTCAAATCATGGATTCGAAGATCTATATTGGAAGTATTTTTCTTTTTTAAATATTTCTAACCTCACCCAAAGTTAATACTTACTCTGAACCTTTCCAAATCCAAGCTGGCCCTCACATTAATCATATAATAAACTTTTAGCAATAACATAAATAGAATAGCGATGTAGAGATATCAGTAAATTTAATAGTTAAAAAGAAAACCGATAAAAGAAAGAATTATTATATGGTTGAATATTCAAGATAAGGATGATGTCGAATAATCCATTTACAGAAAGCCCCGGATATCAGGATGGCGTAGAAAGAGCAACACAACGCAAAATTCACGTAACAAAGGAAGATGAATATTGAGTGAATATAAAAAAAGAAACTTTGACAGGGCATCTCTATCAATCACTCTATACCGTAAAAGAAGGCACTTAGTACAGTACTTTTTGTCTCTGGCTCATTCTTGTGATCAATCTTGAAATATAGATTGATCGGTTTCTGTGTTATACGAAAAAAGCTGTGCTTCTTTCGAGTTTTGTATACTTTTATCACAAGTTTTTTTTTTATCTGTCTTTTTTGGGTTTCTTTTTACGAACTTCAAATTTATTTTCTTACCTGATAGATGTTTCTGTGGGCATATCGTGAACGTGTGGACCGCGGAGTGATCGCAACGTAAATTCGAATGGTTATAAAATACTACCTTTTTTCAAAACGTTGCCCCACACTAGGAATTTTTCCTGTATTGTGGCATCCACAAATTTATTTTTAGTTTACAAACATTTAAACTCTTATACACAAACGGCCAAACCAGGTAAAACTACTTGTAGGCCATACAAATGCTTGTTCCGTGCGCGAAGCCTACATGAACGCACATAGTATTATCTTACTTTCAAACTTAACTCTAATGTTAATAATATCTATAGGAGATACTAGTTCTGCGTGTTGAAAAAAATTAAACGACTGTTGTAGGGTTGATAGTCTTGTATTTTCCATTCAAATATTTTAAGAATTCACTGTACGTTTACGTCACGCGTTCAAGCTACGCGGCCTCTATGGTTCATGTCTACAGAGTCTTCATTTCTAGGATGTGGAGAATTACAACTTTTGCTTGAAGTTAGATAGCGCGGTATAATTTTATTAGTGCTTGCTCACAACTGCGAAAGTAATCTTGCTTGTTTTCAAGGATGTGGAATTATGTTCATGTAGGTACGGCAATTCATTTTTATGGAGACATATCATCATAGTTTAGTCACGGTATCCGCATTTCAAGTCCTTTCTTGGCAGTTAAAGGAGAAAAATGTCTATGAATTATACCACTTTTTACAATATTTTCGTTCGTGTAAACCCTGATTGCTTGGGTAGAAGTTAGTCTAGTACACCCACATTTCGCCAGTTACATAAGCATATTATTCCATGTAATAGAGGGCGAGCCTATTGCCATCAATCGGGCACAAAACCAGGCTCCATGGCTGCTAGTCAGAAATTCCTAAGGGAAAAATCTAATAACACTTTGCCCGACCTGTGAATCAAACCCAGAACTGTATTATGCTCAGCAGTACCAACCACTCGTTACATATTATTTTTTCTTAACTCAGAAACTAGAAATGAAAAATGATGCTTCTCTCTCAACACCAGATCGAATTAAAATACGCTCCAACTCCGTACAGAAACTCGAATTGATATCAACTTCTGTTTTTATACGACTCAGTGGCATGCCAACTACCGAACAGACTAGATTCGTACGTAAAGTTGAAAAGTTTTCTACGAGACTCCGCAATAAAACACATTTTTATTGTTGTTTTATGAGTAGAATCTGCGTTTTATATCGTCGCGTCGACATTTCGCTTTGTTATTGTTATTGAGATCATATTTTTTGAGGTTAAATACCATGCTTATGATGTCTTTGAATAATAAATTGAAGTGCTGTTGCTACGAGGAAATGGGTTGCGCTTTCCGAAGCATTCCTTTGAGAGATGAGTTCTGAGAATTGCTTGTGTTCTTGGTAAACCTTTTATCTTAGTTCTCTCTACAACGCCGAGTAGGTGGAGTTCACTGAAAAACTATAACATTCAAAATTGTGGATTATTCTACGAAGTCTTTCTGCCGAATTCATTATTTCCCCTTATTTTAGTCGCATTAGAACTAAAAGCAAACGCAATTAACTCTAATAGACTTGTAACACAAGGCTTCATAAAATTCCTTTGGAACGAGCGAAAATCTCATTCAATGTTCCTTGTTTCCAACAAAAACAGCTTAACTAGACTTTAATGAATATTTCATGCGATAATTAATTGCTTTCACATGTTGTAAGTCAGGTGGCGTCTCTAACCGCGACGCATAAGGAAGGAAAGTTGCTTTGCAACTACGAGTAGTTTAGCGTTGCGGTTTTTTAGTGCGGGGTTGCGCGGCTGCGTACTTAGTGTTCAAGAATATTTAAATAAAAGGTCATTGTTTTTCAAATACTCGTTTGTAATGGCATTATTAATAACAATATGGGTATTCTCAAATGGCAAAATGTTTGTTTTTCGATTTTAAACTGACCCGAAAGCTTATCTTGTTTTGTTTATTTTTTTTAAGTCGTTTTTTTATTAGAAAAAATAAGTTTATTTCAAATCATTTTGGCTTACATTGCATGTCGAGGAATCTCCATTTAGGTATAGAAAATGCCTGTTGTTGAAGCCTCCGCGCTTCCCTTACATTATAAACATACAAAAAGGTATATAACAAAAAGAAAAAAAAAACGCGATCAATTGTATGTGTGTGTATGTGTTTGTGAGAGAGAGACAGATTTTGGGTGTACATTTGTACATGCGTGTGTAAATAAGCGAATAGCATCACTCTATATTATTTATTATTAAGTCACACGTTGCAAAAGTAACTCTGTATCATCATAATGTTAATTGTGTAGCCATATTATTAACTTTTTTTTTGCATTCATTTTTTTTTTCGTAAATATATATTAGTTTATTAATTTAATTGTATTAAAAGGTTGAGCGTTTTTTTTTATATAGTCTGCGGGCAAATTCTGTTTTAGTGGTGGGAACGTTTACTGTGTGGTGTTTATTTATTTTTTATAGTATTTTAAGATCATTTATGGTATCTCTTTGATGAAGAATGTATGTTTTGAGGATGATCTGAATTTTCTCACTGACAGCAGAAAATTATTTTGTTAGAGCTTGATATAAAAATCGAGTGATTTACTTAACACTCTGAATTCTAATCATATTAATAAAATTCTTGTCTAAACACACAGAAAATAATAAAAGCAAGACCTAGCCGTTCTTTATAAGATTGACGCTAATCAATAGTGGGGACGCAAAATAAACACCATAAACTCTCTATTTATGACCAGATCTAAGTAAACAACTACATAAATACTGTAAATGTATAATATAACGGAGGATTGAAGCACATAAACAAGTGTAATAAGAAGGAATAATGTCATTTGGGGCACTCCAAAAAGTATTCACAGGAATTATTATAATAAAAAGGAGAATGGACAAAGAACGGAGGGGAAGGCATAAAGTGTCACGGTGTAAACACGACTGCGGTGATAATAGTACTTAAAATTTTCTTTATAGTTTTGCTTGTGAATTTTCTATGTTTTTGTTATATGACATAAGCTTAATACTCGCTAATAATGATGATTTATATTAGAGCAAAAGAGATCATGTAGTTTTTGTAGTAGCTATTTGCGTCTTTGTGATTGTGATAGTAATATACACGGTAATATATTATCGTCACAAAAAATCATCGCATAATTTGGGTCTTGACAGACATACATACATACATAAACCCACGCGTTTTTCTGTTCCCATAGGGGCTGAAACCACAGAACGCAACCTGCTACGATCCTTACATACTCCTTTTGCCTCGTCCACGTTCATACATCGGTCTTGAAAATTGAAATAATGTATACCGATGTACGTTTATTCTTCCTCTTAGTATAATATAAACCCATATTCTCCAAATCTCTCTCTCAGGATGATTTAGCAACCGGAATCACTTAATTCTTCCCCCTCATTCCCATAAAACCCCATCATGATTATAAGCAACTAAACGATTTATACTTCGTGAACGATGAGCCAAAAGAATAATTTTGGCGGTCCTGAAATAAAAAAAAAAGTCATGAAAACTCCCGCCAGCTATCTCCGAGGGATTGCGCGTAAATACTTTTAAGGGAATTTAAATTTGGATCAATCTCATCAAAGCTAACGACAGTTTACGAACTCTTATAAAACTTTGCCTGTGTATTTTATTTAAAGTTAGTCCTTTGAATACCTTCGAAAAAAGGATTGACTGAAAACTCAAAGGTAACTTAGCCCCTGATTAAATTCATTGTTTAATTAGGATTCGTGAGTAAGTGAGCTCTAATTGCCTCAAAATTAGCACCGACGTGGTTGTGGGTGTAAAAAGGCCAACATTTTATATGTCACAAGAGCATATAAAATTGGCTAATTAGCATAATTGTTATATGCCACTTATTTTACATCAAAGAGTTCAGCGGAGCAAGTAAGGGCTAAAAATTCTCTCGACAGTGAACCGAATTAGCCTCAATTTGGATCGTGTGGCTTGAAGGTCACTAAACAGGGTTTTACTGAGGGTCTTTACGCAGGACTGCTACCGGTTTTTGGGTCGTTTGTAATTATAATTAGCTTTTTTGATGTCACATAATTATGCTAACATGCGAGTATGTAATTGGGCTCGAATTGAAGCGTAATCAGTTTAAACATGTGTAAGGAATTAGGCAAATACTTTAGAAAGATTCTCTTTTGTAATCAAATCCGTTTATAATAATAGGAAATCTGATTTGGAATGTAATCTATACTATAACATATTATAACTCTTCAGCTTCATAATAATGAAGCTGAAGAGTTTGTTTGTTTGTTTCGTTGAACGCATTAATCTCAGGAACTACTGGTTCGAATTGAAAAACTATTTTAGTATTGGATAGCCCATTTATCGAGGATAAATATATAATATCACGCTGCGACCAATAGGAGCGGAAGATCAATAAAAAATCTTACGCAAACGAAGTTGCGCAGGTCAGCTAGTCATTCATAAGTAAAGATTAAACACAGAGCACGAAATTGCTGTGACGGCTGTTTTTAAAGACAGCAGTACTCATTAAGCTCGTCGCGTCGAAAATGTGTTAGAAGCTCGATTTCTGTCCCGGATATCTTCAAGCTATCAGTTGCTATACCTACCTACGTCATTTGTGTCGTGGTGTGAGTAAACGTATAACGTAGAAAGTATCAACAATGCTCTGTGGCAGTTCATTCTTTATCGTGTGGTTAGTATTTGACCTGATGTCAGGGTTTTTATTCCGCCCATGGGCTTCTGACTTGGATTATATACCGTCGAGAAATATCTCTCAGGCATGTCTCACGATGCTTTCCTTCACCGAAGCAAGTGATAATTATACATTCCGAAAAATCAGAGGTGCGTCTTGGGTTCGAACTCGAGACCTATGACTTGGCAGTCCAACCACACACCACTAGGCTATCACTGCTAAAACTCAAGTATTAACCAAATCCGACAAATCCCAATCACAAAGTCCATTCAAGAAACTTGAAAATCCGTACAAGATACAATATACCGAACCTAAGAATACCCGAATACAAAACTCATTGAAGCTGAACTAATCGCCGATCCACTGAATTGTAAATGTTATTATTTAAAAAATCTCCCTGAGCTACAGAATGTAAGCATGTTCCAAGGGACATGATAAAGGAACAATAGGAAACAAATGAGGTGTAAGTTATTCACTGCTCGCTATGCAATGGGCCGGGAGGGTCCGATCAGCAAAAAGGAAGGGATATATAAGCCTTTTAATCTAAAGTTATATTTTCTGGGGGAAGAAGGTAAATAAAATTATCAGAATTGTATTGGATGGAGAGAGGGATGATCATGCGAATGAAAATAACCTCGATTAAGACGTAACGACTTCAAAAGTTGAGCCGAAGTCTTGAAAGAAGGCAATAAAAAAGCTTAAAGGATACGTAACGAGATTTCGGTAGCTTGAATCACTGTGAACAAGTCGATATTAGTATTTTTCAATTATTTATGAAATAAGATTCAAGAAAATGTCAATTGAAACAGAGAGCGATAATTCCCGATGTCCACCACAGGCGTGTCCACTAATGGTGGAGAACGACTCAATTTTTATAATTAATTTTCGCTGTCTACCAGTGGTGGCAAATGGAAATATTAAAAAAAAAACGTGTCACTGTCCACCAGTGGTGCCTAAAGGGGAAAAAATTTAAAAGGGTGTGTCTCAGTCCACCATCTGGTGGATAGCGACAAAGATTGAAATACATTGTGTCGCTGTCCACCACTGGTAGACAAGCCGGTGGTGGACATCGGGAATCATTGTAAAATTATGCCCGTACAACGCAAGACTGAATTAGACAGCTAGACGAAGTCGCTACAGATCGATAGTACCTTGAACGGTATCCTTATCGTTTATTGTGAAGAAGCATAATATTATCAATAAAAGTGCAGGCTCATAAAACAAAATAGGTCAGCAAAGTATAAAGTACCGCTCATAAAATAAATTAAAACTCAACAAGAATTTCAACTACCTATTTCACTTAACAAAGACATGAAATAACTGAAAGAGGCATCTGAACTGAGTGAGACTTCATATCTCAGTTAAACCAGTCGTCTCCAAGTACTTGGTTTTGTCTCGCGCGATTATTTTGCAACTCAAATTTAAGTTTGAGTTACTTTAACTTAGACTGGAGATTACCCATGCGATGAGGCGAGGAGATGTAGACGGTTTATAATATGAATTAAGAATTTGATAAGATATTGTGTTAACTAGGTGGGTTTAAAGTTAGAAATACCTAATCTTAACTTTAAAGATAATTAAATAGAAAGAGATGTTGACAATAAGAATACGAATTACGCAAGAAATTTTTTTGTTCACTACTGATTTTTTTAGAATTAATATGATTTTACTGGCTTGGATCTTTTTCCACTGCTGAGCAAAGACTCCTTTTTCTCTTACCAAACCTTTCATTCTTGTGATGATTTCTGGCTATATTTCCATGTAAATATGATCAAAAATCAGTTATTAGGCATTTGCGCCTTTTGTTCCGGTGATCGCAAGTGCGACTGCTGTTCATGAGGTCCTGGGGTCGATTTCCGAGTCGAGCTAAGTGTTATTGGGTTTTCCATCAGGAATTTCTCAGTAGCAGCCACGTTGTCTGGTTTTGTGCCCAGTTGATGGCAATAGGTTCGCCCCCTATTACATGGGACTAAAACATAACTGATGCAATATGTATGTACTATTAGGTACACCTCAGCCTAACCCTTCGAGAATTACAGGCGTGATTTTATGTTATGCTATGACTTATTTTAGTGTTCTTCATTACAGAACGATATTCTTAAATCATACAGAAATACATATACAAGGTGGCGCCGACAACACGACAATAAATGAAAACACTGGTAATATAAGTCCATAGGATTATTTTTAAATTAACAAAGAAATCCTAACATCGAAATTCAAAAATATATTTTTTCAATCAAACTAAATAGCATAAAAAATAGAACACCATTTATAATTATTGGTTTACTAATCTTAGGTATAATTTGCACTAATTCACAACTAGAAATAAAATTTAAGGAAGGAATTTGCAAAAGGTTTTTGAAGTAGCGAGTTGGCAACATGTGTAAATTAATTTTTATATCCATGTGAAGGTCGTTAAGCTGTCGGTGCTAGCCAAATAATCTGCATCATGTAGTAAATTCTAAAAATGAAAAATAATGTCCTGTGACTAAACCACTGTACATATTCGATTGATTTTTTGTAAGCAGACCGGGAATATTATGAGGTATACGCAGTTTAATTTATTTTCGTATTTTAGGCGCCACCCTGTATATATATAAAGAAATACCTAAGGACGAATATCGACCTGTACAGCAACCAATTGCTACAGCTTCGAATATTTTTGTCGTAATCTTAAGCTTCTTAGTGCGACTGAGGAGCAAACATTCCAGTACCTAAAAGCTCCGTTTCGCGCTACCCGAACATAAATAGGAGCTTATTAAAACTTCTGAAATTTCTTCCGTTTCAATTTTAATTCTTCGGGTCCGTACTGTAATGTTGAGTTTTGCTTATCTGTAAAGTTACATTATGGCGTTTGGCAATGATTTCACTCTAAACTTTTTAAAACGCTTTTATTACCTTCACCAGTAAGTTCTAACTATGATTGAGCTGAAATTTTGCCTACATGTTTAGTTTGGATGACAATGCATGGTTAGCTACGTGACTTCATTCTAAATCCAATATGGTGGTCTTTTAATTTTTTATGCATTCCCATGATATGGGTAGTGAAAACGTTTGCGATAGCAAAAATACGAGAAATAAAATGACGTCACTCTAAAGCGTATTTTTTAATGTTTATTTTGTTTTTTATCTGTGATAAATGAAAAAGCAAACTATGAAATTTTGTTTGTTACACAATGACGTAGGTGTAAAAATTTGGGATAGAAATCTGTATCGTTACTCTAGGAGACTTATGTTCACCATATCAGAATTTTCATCTATCCGAAAGGTTTTCACCCCGGCTTTCCCATGTAGAAAAACCTACGAGATTTTCACCCCATTTGCTTTTCTTTCTTCGTATAAAAGCACATCGGCTCCCCTGCGCAACAATAAGCTTTATGTACCAGTGCAGGGTTGCAGGGTATTTTTCCAATTAGTCCCGACTGACCATTGCGACATTGTGACTCAGACGACCCCGCGCCAAACAGATTTCTTTTGAAGTCGGTTTCCAGTAAATTTGGCACGGACCCTTTTGACTTGCGTTCTGGTGCAACTCAGGAGGTGCAGCTGTTTTAATAAAAATTGTCTGGTTAAAGTTAACTTAGCAAAAACTTTAGTTTTAGTTACCAAGTTTTTAATCGAGCCTTGGTAATCAAGTCAGGATATGGAAGTTAAAAAAAAAATGGTATGATTGTAGAAATATAGACGGTTGTAAATTGAGAATCTGGGAAATGTGGTGTACTTGTATTGAACCTATACAGCCCAGTAATTACGTAACATTTTCACAATCCCATTGCCATTCATTTTGGAAACTTAATTCGTTGCGTTGTTAACTCTGTTGAGCTGTGAAGCAATGAATTAGGAGTTTCTTTCAAGATCCTTTGGATTGTGATAGAAAATATTTTTTTTATTGGATTCCTTTTCTCGCCATATAGAGAATATAGAAAAAGCTTCTTAAAACCATCGTTATTGTTCATCCAGCTCTTTCCTTACATACCTAATTTGCTCCCATTTAATAAAATTACCGTTGATATTTTCAAAGAAGCTTCAAATGAAAATCAATTCAAATGGTACCAACAAAAATATCAACTCAGTTGAACTAATAAAGTCAAAAATAAAAAATAAAATCAAAGCCTATTACCGCCTAAGCGTATTACTTGTGCCAAAGGCATTAAGTCACAAGACGTGAAAGCCTTTTTTCTATTCAATAATAATTATAGTCAGTCTAGTGGAAATTATTACGGAAACATTCTAGAACGTTCTTCGTTTAGATAGCGTTGTATAAAACTTCGTGGTTAGGATAAGTAAGTCTTCTTCATTTTGAGGGGTTTATCGTGGAGAGATGGAACAGTTTTCAACAAGGGACATGGGACTTTAAACATAACTGGCGAAATGTACCTGTGTACTAATAGGTAGGTACACCTCTGCCTAACCCTTTGGGGATTACAAACGTGATGTTGTATTGTGTTAAAAAGATACATTTCATACGAAAAATAATACTAATAGATCTAGAAAAGATAGTTCAGAATTTGCTCTTCAAAATTACAATCTGGACACGGACAGCTACAAAAAAATACTTACTGAAGTATCTGTCAGTAACCATATCCCAGAGCCATGATAGCAATTGGTCCATGCCCATTTAACCGATCCTTAACATTACAATAACCATATCAAATAAAAAAATATTAAATTGATTTCGATGATAACATTTCGATCCAATAACATTTCCACGAGTTTTTATTTAACATCTCTATATTAACTTACCAACGCCTAAATATATCTCAATTTCACACAGAATAACAGAAATTCAATACAATATACAATAAAATAAAATAATCGCAATAAAATTCTGTATCGGAGGCTACCACGCGACTCAAGGGCTCAATATTTTACGACATTGCTTCTAAAAAGGGTCCTCAATACCAATAAATGGACTATACACCTATATTTTTATAGATTTTCGTATTAAACGTTTGTTATTTCACACGTACTGTAGTAAATTGGAATATTATTTTTATGTGTAGCTTATACTTCGAGGACATTATCATGAATTTTTATTTGGGCTCAATAAAATTATTTTCAGTTGGGTTCCTCTGATTTTGTGATAGCGCCATCTAGTATGGATTAAAATAACTATATATTAATAACATTATATTACACCTATAATCCGCGAAGGGCTAGGCGTAGATCAACATTTCGCAAGTTATATTTTAAGTCCTGTGTAATAGGAGCCGAGCCTATTATTGTTGTTGCGAAAATATTGTTCATGCTACACAGCGTGTACCAGAAAGGTGTGGTCATACTGAGAAAATCCTGATGGAAAAAGCTATAATCACTTTGCCCAACCCGGAAATCAAACCCCGGTCCTCATGCTCAGCAGTGTTAAAGCTTAGTACCTAAGAATAATCGGAAAAAAATAATAAAAAAAACAAAACTGCTACCAACACAATAAACTAACACTAGACAGAATTTTGGACGACGTTCACAAAAATAAAAGCAGCAATCATTCCAAATAAGTACATTTATATTCCGGTGTAAGAGAATCTACAAGATCTTGGCACAATTTTTGTATGAATCATATTTCGCAAAACAGGGCGGATGCAGTGCATATGAACCCATATTTTATACAAAAACATTACAGGGTGACTGGGTATTTGAACTTCTATGTTGTACGATTGCACAATATTGTGAAAATTTTATTTTACTTACATATATTTCACAATACTGCGTCATTGTTGCACAAATTGTGTAATTGTTGAGCAATGCCCTGTTCTTTGTTAACTTGGGTGACCAATTTTGGTGTTTTATTGTGAAATATAAGGGTCCTTTTATAAGAACCAGATTTGCATTAAAAAACTTTTATGTGACCTGATTCATCCCATCTCAAAAATAAAGTTCAATGAACGGATAGGAGCTGGATTTTTTCTAGCTATGCTCAGGTGGGATACCCCCCTGATACCTACTTACCGGATATTAAAAAGTGTAGGTAGACCAGGGTGGATAAACTTAATTAATATCGCGAAGTCTTACAAATGTTTGAAACCAAATAAGCGGAATTTCATTTTATCGAGTAACAACTGTAACACTTCATGTATAGAGTTCAAATTTCTATAGCTCTTGCAGTCGTAATATTATCAGTACCTATAGAAGTCGACACTTAACGATGACTCACGTCGAATGAACATATATAAAGCCTTTCAATGACTGTTACGTGCCATAAACTAGTCGACGGCTTACGTTGATAGTCCTACAGTTTTTCCTCAAAATGAGAGTTAAGTGCAAACGTTTTGGCCCAGAAATGTGCGATTTTTCCGGCCTCAGTAGTGAAAAACAAGAGATATTGAGGTTATTGGTCGAGTATTTGCCGTTGGATATGAAAAAGCTATCACATCATGGGAAGTTCGGTCGCAATTTTGGAAGACGTGAACGATGCCGTGAAGTGCTTAGTGGGTGGCCACTGCAACGCCATCACGGGCCACATGGATATCACGGGCCTCATGGTCATCACGGAAAACATGGTCATCATGGACCATGCGGCCATCATGGGCCACGCGGCCATCATGGACCACGCGGCCATCATGGACTACGCGGCCATCATGGACTACGCGGCCATCATGGACCACGCGGCCATCATGGACCAAACGGCAACCGTGGACCACACTGCCATCGAGGTCGTCACGGCCTGCATGGTCCAAACAATGGAAAATTCTGGACCCAATGGACTGTCGACCTAACCTGCAATGAATCTAGTGACAGTTCTGATAATGACGTCGCCAATGAATCTGGTCGTAATCCTTCGCCTTCTCCAAATGAGACAGCACCAACCAATCAGGAACAAGAAGCTGAAACCAACAAAAACAGCTGTTGTAAATGTAAGTGCTCCCGATTTGGAAAACATGGTGGACGCTTTGGACGAAAGAAGTTTCAAAAGAGGAACCAAGTCACCGAAAATTCTTGCCAAACTGATGACAATATTGAAGAGCCGCAAGATAATTTGACTGAAATGGTGGAAAAAGTAACCATTGAAAACGCAGAATGAAAACAATTGAAGGTCACAAAACAATTGAAGCGCACTTGAAGAATCAGTGACGCTGGGTTTTTACCATAAGATAATGATACTATTTTGCGGTGTAGGTATTTCTTTTTTTTTTTCATTTCTTTTTATCGTAGATTCAGATGATGAATGAGGTTTCGAGCGCCTTTGAGATAATCCCTATATTTATCTTAATTTTCTTGATGGATGGCGTTTTAATTTTTAATCTTTGTAATGGTAGCGTTTTTTGTTTTGATTTTTAAAAAATATTGTTTAAATAACATATAATTTAACTTAACCTTTTAATAGGTACCTACATACCTATTAGGTTACCATTTACATATTTTTATAAAGTATTAGGATTTTTCTTGGTGAGGGTTCTTAAAATTGTTTTAGTGTATTTTTATGTATGTTTAACCACTGTGTTTATTTTTACTTTTAGCGCTAAGTATAGCAATTTATAATGATGATTAGAGCGATTTAACATTGCTCTAAGAGATGAACAGACAATACTTTGCAAAACAAGGAAATTAATAACAATGTGATTTAATAGCAAAGGAAGGTAACAAACCGGTAAAATGTATAACGATGTTGATAGAAAGAATTATGCATCGATATGAAATTAATAAAACTACAGAGTACAGGTATGACTAAACAGTGAGTAAATATTAATGACAATAAATTGTCAGGTAAGGTTAAACATATTTATCCTAATAAACGTATTTACACAGATTATCGTGGAGTTTCATTACAAATGCTTGTTTTTACACCTTTCAAGAACCTGTAACAGGATCTATAACTTTTCCCAAGCTAGTGTCGGGTTCCAGTCTCACCGGATACTGCTGAATACACGAAGCGACTGTGTATCTGACCTCCACAACCTAGTTACTGGTTAAACGATACCCCGTGGCAAGACTGGCTGTCGTACTGTCAAAGATCTACAAATGACGGCCGGGACTAATGGTATAGCGTCCATAACCTTAGCATCAAGTCGAATCGCAATGTCTATTTCTAAGTGACCAGCAGAAGTGCAATTTCTATGAAATGCTGTGTTTAGGCTCCTTGAGTGATGCAAGTTCTATAAAATGCTGGGGCTGTGATGTGTTTAGCCTCCTCTACATCGACTAAGTAAGTCTCACACACACAAGTACAAGCAGTAGAATCTAAGTATACTACCACAATTACTAGACCGCTTTAAAAGGTTGCTTTAAGTTGCTAATGCAGGATATGGTCTATACAGTGAGTTCTATACCGTTATCTACTGCCAATGAGACTAACTTAGATACTTTACTTACCCCATAAACCGTAACGTTACTGGCTAACTGGAAGTATAGGTACTATACAACTCTGCCTACTGGGGAAAATAGATGTGATGATACTTCAGCAGCAACTACATACTGGAGCAGTGATAGACTAGTGGTGTCACCGTTCGAACCCAAGACACGCTCCTCTGATTTTTCGGATTCATGTGCAAAATTATCACTTGCTTCGAAGGAAAACATCGTGAGAAAACCAAACCATCATGCCTGAGATATATTTCTGGACGGCATGTAAAGCCAAGTCAGAGGCCCATGGGTGGCATTTAACAATCTGCCACCAGGTTAGGCACCAACCACACAAAAAAGATAGACTTCCTACAGTAATGTAAACAGGGATAATAATAATGCAGTCCGAAGGAATATGAAAACACTTGAAATATAAGCCCTTTTATTTAAGATGACATCAATTCATGTAGGTAACCAAATGCTGCTGGGGAGATTATTTTATATATTCCCCACTTCGTCTCCACAGCCAAAGTACTAGGAAGTGAAGTGGTAAATGACAGGCATTTTGGGGGACTGTTTCGTGTAATTTTGACGTTCAAAAGTGCCGATTTTCAACTTGCATAATTTACTTTTGATATAATTTGAGATGGTAAAATGTTACAATTGTAGGAAAATACAAAGAAGATATCTAGAATCAACACACATAATATAACTCGATTATTATCCAAATCATTGAGATATGAATAATCTATATTGTACTAAAAATGGTAAACAAACGGCTAATACATTGGTACAGATAAGATTAAACATTAAGGCCAGCGCACGCCAGGGACGGCAGGGCAAAGGATTTTGCCACCAACCAGCGCACACTGTTGATGTCAGTGGCCTATTTGATACCGTGGCATGCTGCGGCAGCTACCGGGACATCCTATGGCATGCCGAGGGTCAGCGCACACCAGGGACGGCAGGGCAGTTAATTTTGCCAGGGCATGCCGGCCGCTTGCACTGCTTCGTCACACGATCGGACACCAGCGCTTACCGTCGCATACCCTCGCGTCCCTAAGCATGCTGTTGCAACGTGCCGTTATCTCCGTCACGTCCTGCCAGCGCATCCTCAAGCGCGCTCATCAATCATGTGAAGGGAAATTCCCGTACGATGCCTTGGGGTCGATCTCTAAACATTAAAATCTGTATTTAGTTATCACTAGCTACGTATGAATTTACATAGGGTAAAGACAAAATGCTCTGTCGTGCCGTCCCAAGTGTGCGCTGGCCTTTATAGCGCTAAGTAAACGTATTGTACCCATAAATGCGTCTGCGCATCTATCAGTAGAAACCCAATGAGTTTACCTATTGTTGTGTGCAGATTTGTTGATATATTTTAACACAACAAACGCGAGTTCACTGATTACTGGAATATCTTTCCCTTTCTCCTGCTTTCCTCTCTCTCTGTCTCTTTAGATTCGACCATTAAAAAAGATGGCATTTTTAATAATTGTACTACTTATACTTATGTTAAGCAGTTTCTGAACGAGATGCATCTGCAACCTAGGTCTTATTTTCAAATCCGGATACTTTCTTGGTGTTTTTTTTTTACACTTGGAACGAATACAGAATGTCTTAGATGCAAAATCTTAATCAAATAACAAATAAGCCAATAAATAACATTAATACATGAACATCAAACATATTGAGTGATACTATATGTATCTATGTAAACATGTGATCAAAATGCAAATGTTTGTATTTATTGATAAAACTGTTTGTACAGCCAAGGTCTTATCATTTGATCCATTCATGACTGCATCCGTTTATTTGTTACATGTGGTGTCCGAATCAAATTGTCATTGTGTGTGATGAATTTATATTTCTCTGTTATGATTTTGTATTGGTTTTTAGCGTTATCGTTTGTACAATCTCAAAATACCTGATAAATATATCTAAATTAGCAATTATTTCTTCATGAAAATTCCCATTCCTCACACATACATTATTTGTGAGCAATGGGATTCTTTTACGCCGATTGATGATTTCTCTTAGGTTGCAAGTGAAATTGTGGAAAATATACAATTAAATATTAAGAAAAACACAATACTTTTTAAAATCCATTTTTATTTGTCTGCAAAGTTGGAATTCGTCTTTTATAAAAACAAATCTCATAAGAAAAACTTCAAGCATCTTTTCAAGTAGGTATTCATTTTGGCATAAATACTACAATTTCAGACTGAATATTATTCAGCTGTTAGTTGCTAACTTCAAGTATGATTTTCATCAGCTGCCTCAGTTTTTTTTAGTTCGTAAGTTTTGTCTTGCTTAAAAAATATTTTTGACGTTACTTTTAATTTTATTGAATGCAATTTGAATGGAATGAGAAGAAAACTTGTCTAAAATTATAGTAATATTCGAACTTATTGATAGAAACAAAACACCTAAATTGATTAATTAATTATTAATTGATTAATTAATTATTAATTAATTGTTTTAGGTATTGATAGGTAAATTACAGTCATCTGTTAGATAGGAAGCCCATGTCACAGCTATGTAAAAGATTTAATCTCCCAGAGAACATTATGGCTAATAATCACTACATAGTATAAAACAAAGTCGCTTCCCACTATCTATCCCTATGTCTGCTTAGATCTTTAAAACTACGCAACGGATTTTGCTGCAGTTTTTTTTAATAGATAGAGTAATTCAAGAGGAAGGTTTATAAGTATAATACATGCATATTATAGTAGAGTAAACATTAGTATCTACATTGCACCCGTGCGAAGCCGGGGCGGGTCGCTAGTTTATAACAAAACGTTGCCCCTAATCAGCGTTACTTAAGCTAAAATACAGACAGCCATAACACTGCTCTTCCACTTGTTTCAGGCGGAGTTGGTAGCAGTCGAAGGCAAGGAGATAGAAACCCACTACGTGTTGGCGCGCGAGAGGATCCGTCGATGGAACTCGACGTCCAAATGCTATCTTCTAGTGGAAAACTTGCCGACACCTCTGCAGGTAGTTTATTAATAGTTGCACCTAACGTAACTAGTTTGGTTGTAAGTTAAATAGTTTATGTACTAGGTTTGTGGAGTAACTTTTGCGCCAAGACTCAGCAGTTTACGTTTGCGTTTTGAAGTGCAAACAGAAGTTGTTAACTGGATTGTTTTACGCGCAGTTATTTTTGTCACTGAAGTCAGAATTATATTATAAGATGTCTTAATTATTCAACAGAAAAATGAAAGAAAATTGTTAATTCGGCACAAATAAGAAACACATATAAAGTAACCAAAGTTATTTGACAATAATAAAATAATAGCAGGTACTTATTTTCAACCCAATTTCATATCCACTAACAAATATGTACTTGCATGTTTTTTCGATGTATCTGAATATCAGTATTTTACTTTGCTCTGACTGATCTGATATTTAATTTCCAAAGAGATGTGTCCGTCTGCCAAGCTCTTTATCGTCTAGCATTTGTGCGATAGCCTTTCAATCCAAGCGAAGACCAACACGAGGGTGTTGGTTCATCGTGATACATTGAAGGGCCTTTCAAAAACTAACGTTATAAAACCACATTCCAACTTGTCATTAGTCACCAAACTGATCATTAATTCCATCAGGCGGGCGGCATAGCGAGTGCAAGCGTGTGGTCCTCCTGCGGTTGTCGGCAGCGGTTGCTCGCCGCAGTCACCAGCGGTGGGCGCGCCGTGCATTGGGCCGCCGTGCCCGCACCGCCGGCGAACGACTCCGACCTCTGTCGGTTTAATTATACGTGAGTAATTTGTTTTTTTTTGTGTTTTTATGGTTATTGCGGTTTTTTTGCCAGCGAAATGTTATTTGCGGAGGTGAATGCATCGTGAATTCATCCGCAATGTGGTTAGAGTGGACTTAGACCAAACGGACGAGCTTTCCGTTTATGGTCTATTATATTATCTTTCAGTAAATAACGAAGCATTCTTTTGGTGTTCCACTAGTAAAACATTATGTGTAAATCCGAGAAAAGAGTGCTCTTACTCTTGTTCTGATTTTAATCTTCGTTGGTCCTACATAGAAAAGACGATGAATATAGCGTTCGTCTTCCGACAACCAAGCAGGCGTAAAGGTGATAAAGATTAAGAAGTGACTTTAGAACAGGATTTTTCATAACGCAGCAGTTAACGGTATTGTTGTGATCATGAAAAGTTGCAGTACAGGGGCAATCAGTAATACATTTATCGTCATGCTATCTGTTTATGCAAAAGCCAAATAAATGTATTGCTGTAAAAAATAAATGCTGAAATCTTCATCCTGCCAAAAACTCATTTCACACTGAAACAATAACAACGAAACCGCACTTTGACTGTCCGTACGTTTATTTCCTACTGAACAAAATTAAATAACGGATTATTTTGGGTTTAACTTTCAATTTGACTGCATTTCAAATCCTTTACAACTTTCTCGTAAAAGTGGAATAGTCCATAAACTCGGTTTTATTTCTACGGTACTCATTAAATGTACAATCCTATTCCAATTGGAGTCCTTCGTTGTTCTTCGTAAAACTCATTTGGCTGGTCTATCGGCGATCTTTTGAATATTAGTTCTGAAAGCCATGAGACAGACTTGGACTGAACTGATCTTGCCTCTTTTGAAATAGTCTAGATATACAGGGTGGCGCTGACATTACGACAATAAATTAAACCGCATATACCTCATGACGTTCCCAGTCTCCGTCCAAAAATTCATTCGAATATATCCGTAGTTATAATATAGGTAGTTTAGTCACAGGACATTATTTTTCATATTCGGAATTTTCTACATGATGTAGATTAATAGGCTAGCACTGACAGGTTAACGACCCCCGCATCGGTATAAACACTAAACACATGTTGCCAACTCGCTATTTCAAAAACCTTAGCCAAATTCGTTCCTTAAATGTTACAGACGCGAATTAGTGTAAGTTATACCTAAGGTTAATAAACCAATATTTATAAATGGTGTTGTATTTCGTTAACAGTTTTATGCTATTTAAGCTATACAGACAACACAAGGCGTAATAGCTACGAAAGGCCTGTAATGTACAATAATCCATTTCCAGAATAATAAATTTATTTCCACGAAAAGTCCAATCCAGTAGCAATATATAAGGGAGCACTGCAATAAGTTACCCATAAACATTCATTTCGCGTGGCTTTCGATAATTAGCCACAGAAAAATCCATTAAAAACATTATGGCCGGATCGTTAAAAAGGACTGATAAAGTCCAGGCAATTAAAGAGATGAAGTGTTTTCTCGATGAACTTAATTATGCAATGAAAATAGGTTAAGTATTTACTGAGGTTAGCCTGTATTTTGAATGGGTAAGTTGGTTAGCGGCAATGCTGCCAGTCTTCTGGGCACGTTCCTGGTTGATAGCGATGAGGAGGAGAACTATTTATTTATTTATAAGCAGGAGAACCAACAGCTATAACAAATGGATAACAATTGCATATGTAACACAGAGCCAATTACAGGTTCTCACGAGTAAAAACAGAAAACGTTGTAGAAATCTTAGGATCACTAATAAGCACGATAGAAAAAAATAGTAAAAAGAATTAAAATAGGGTACAATAGCACTGTAGACACTGACACCAGGTTAGGCACTAATCACACGGAAAGAGAAAAAATAAAAAAATGAAAGCACTACGAGCTTTTAAAAATGTCAGCGTCAGTCGGCTATTGACGTCGTTGTATATTTATATAGGTACTTACTTTTAGTCTTAATTTTTTATTATTATCTATATTTGTAAAGAAACTGAGTGGCTGACTGATTCACTGACTGATCGATCAACGCACAGCTGAAAGAAACCGCTGGGTCTAGAAGCATGAAATTTTGCACAAACGTTCCTTATATGACGTTAGTGTGCACTAAGAAGGGTTTTTTGGAAATTCATCCGCCAAGGAGCTAATAGGGGTTGAAAGTTTATATGACACTTCTTCCACGCGAACGAAGTCGCGGGCAACAGCTAGTTTAGCCATAAATTAACTACATCAGCCGTAAATAAAATGGTTAGGTAGTTATATTTTCAATAATTACGGCATGTAGTTATTGAAAAATATTCATATTATCATATCTTGGACAAGAGCCCAAATATGATGAGATCCTGAAATTCATCTTTCCTATCGGCACGAACATTAGAAAAATGAATCGTGAAAGCTATATACAAGGTGTAGTTTTGCAACCTCGTCAAAATTCAGGAGGTTGTCATAGAAGACGTAAATAATCAATTTAAATTACGGTACCTGGTCAATAATAATAAACGCTGCTTTTTTTAGTTGTTTTAATTTGACACTATTTCAGAATGAAGCCCTTTTCTAAAGAGTAGAATCACCCGTTTATCGAATAAACGTCTGCGTTTCATTGTGTGTGTGAAAGCGCGGTTATAGGGCTAGTATTAGACGGGCCGCGGTTTAATACGGGTGGTGTAGACTTATCGATTTCCGATATTAGAATGTAAAAATTACCTACCCATTTTATAATTGATTCGGGTCGAGAATCATTATCATAGTTACCTCCTTGAATTTGACGAGGATGCAAAGCAACACTTTGTATAGATTGGTAGTAAGTAGACTTGCTTGCTTAAGATGCCCTGGACATTTTCATGAATAGCCATCGTAAAAGGTTCTTAAGAACAGATCAGCTATTGAGCTGATCTGTTCTTAAGAACCTTTTACGTTAGTTAGCTGATTGAAAAATGGTGTCACTTTCACCAGTAAACAAACTTTTAGTAAACTCATTCAATATGTGGACGTGGTTCCCTATAGAAAAGAAGAAAACACATCTCACCTGAAGAAAACACTTCATTACCTTTTAACCATTATGAATCTTACAGTATAATAATGGCTCTTTTTTCTTTAAAAGTACTTTCACCGTCATCAAGAAATAAAGCCCCATTTTCCATCTATCACACTGTGCAGACACCGTGTCCAATTGATTTAAACATCTTAAAACAAACCGTCTCGAGAATTAAACACAGTGTCTTCTGTGTAATGGAATTAGAAATACAATAAAAACAGCGTCCGAGAAAAGAGACGGTTATTCTCCGTGATTTATATGCATTTTGGGAATCGCCGGGGCAGGATATTTAAATGCTGACCCCATTTTTTTAAGTAGCTAAAAGAGAAATAAGGTTTTATTTGAATACGGGTCTTTTGTGTCAGTTCTTGCATTTCTTTATAAGTGCTGTGTTGTTCTATATATATTTAAAAGTATAAAAACCATCTAAAAATATATTTAGTGACAAACGTTTTCTATGTGTTTGGGTTATTTATAAACATAAAAGTACCTGATTTGGTTTTGATTCAATTTGAGATAGGTAAACTGAGTCGACTACGACGTTATTGGGCAGTAGCAGCCACGTAGTCTGAATTTGTGCCCGTTTGTTGACAATAGGCTCGCCCTCTATTATATGGGACTTAAAATATAACAGGTGAAATGTGGATGTTTTATTACGTACACATCTGCCTAACTCTCCGCGGATTACAGGCGTGATGTTATGTATGACTCGAATAAATAAAATAGCCACAAAAATCTTGACACATGGGGCTAATGCGTTTACGATGTTTAAATACCCTTGGTACTTACATCATACAATTTATGCAGTATATTCACAACTGTGCGTAGGTACAGGATGGACATAAAAGCTGTCAATTCAAATAAATACTTAACACCAGTCAACTCACCCTCTTGAACAACAATAAGGTCGTACGTCACAAAAGAGCTCCTGTATTGTCCTACTATCGTAAAATTTTCACGTGCTGAAATTTTACGCTGTAAAAACATTTTCCAACGACAATACCTGCTTAATAACTTAATACGTCATAATAATATAAATATACAGACAAAGCTTTTTGGACAATTCACTCAAAACGCGCGGAAATAAATGAATGTTTTGGTGATCCACAAAATAAAAGCGAACGAATGAATGAATGAATAAAAAATATCGTTCAATGTGTCCGTGTTGGGATGGAAACAAGATTATGTCTGTTTTGATGAATGAGCCTCTGGGGTCACACCGACATTGTACCAATTTTCCTATGTACCTACGCTTTTAGGGTGTATTAAAATTTACATAAAAATTAAGGCTGATTGCTGTGTACTGAATATATATGTATTTAAATTAGTCTGGATCAATTTAGACGTTATCGTTGTTTTTGCGAGGAATAAAGACACAAAATGAAATGTTTAGATTTTATGTTTATATAAATCTATACTAATATTATATAGCTGAAGAGTTTGTTTGGTTGAACGCGCTAATCTCAGAAACTACTGGTTCGAATTGAAAATTTCTTTAAGTGCTGGATAGCCCATTTATCGAGGAAGGCTTTAGGCGATATAACATCACGCTGTGACCAATAGTAGAGGAGCATTTATCAAAAATGTTACGCAGACGATGTTGCGCGGGTCAGCTAGTTCTAAATAACTATTCAGACGGACAGACGGACGCAGGGGATAGGCACAAACTACACAACGCCATCTGCTATGATCCTGATAAAATTGCTCTTTTATTTCGTCCTAGTTAAAAAAAGAAATTCATTATTTAAGATCAAAGTGACACTGCTCGATGCTCAACACCATCCTACGCAGGCCAAAAGTCAAGTAGGTACCTAAATGTCGCTTTGATATTACAGCGATCAATAAAACCAATACATGCCCACGTACCTAAGTTTTCATCTTGTGATAAAAGACGTAAGAAAAGCCGAAGCGCGTGACGATACTTGAATACGTCTATTTCACCCAGAATACTAGGGTTGTCGACCCTAAAAAAAAAGAAAATTTGTTCATCTGTCAACCTTTTTGTCAAATATTTCGGTGCAGCATGAGCCTAGAGAAAGTGATATCTAATCAGCTATAACGATGATAGTTTTTGTTTTTTTTTAATGTATTGGATTTTTATTAGTGTTACCAAAAAGCTTATGTTAACGCTGTTGAAAGAAGGAGAGAAGTAAAAATTCCCCTATAAAAGTATGGCCATATACTAAGTGGCCAGTCACTTTAATATAGCAATACATACATAACCTCTCGCCTTTTTGCTTTGGGGGTAGGCAGAAACCACAGAACGACGCCTGCTACGATCCTTACATACTCCTTTTGCCTCGGCCATGTTCATACATCAGCTGGTCATACAAGCACACCGGTTGCTAGTATTACGCAACTGACCTTTTCGAAGAACCTCACCAATAAGGTCAATGTATGTTAAGAAAGAAAGAAAGAAAAAGTATTCTTCTTTATCTTGTGGTTAGTGCCTAACCTGGTGTCAGAGTTTTTATGCCGCCCATGGGCCTCTGACTTGGCTTTACATGCCGTCGAGAAATATCGCTCAGGCATGCTGGTTTCCTCACGATGTTTTCCTTCACCGAAGCAAGTGATAATTTATACAATACGCACATGATTCCGAAAAATCAGAGATGCGTGCCTTGGGTTCGAACTCGAGACCTATGACTTGGCAGTCCAACGGTCACACCACTAGGCTATCACTGCTTAGAGAATAAAGTAAAAGTATATAGTATTTATTAAACTCCTCTAGTAGTCCCAGTCTAGTAGTGTTTAGTATTCTCTAGTTTTTGTCTGTCTGTTTATGTCCTTCTAGTCCATCACCTCCCGGCGCTGTCACTCACAGCTGCCTTGTAAACACCTTTTGTTAGTCGCCTTTCACTCATCCTATAGTTTCAATATACATAGTTATCTCATAGACTTTTATTCGTAAGTTAAACCCTAGAAAACATTTAAGATCCGAAAAAGTTCGGATGAGTGTTAAATTGTTAGCCCGTATTCAATACTGTGAGCATAGGTTCGACCAATAATGAAAGTAGTATTAAAAAAAAAAACATAAGCACAAACCTTGCAAAACTTTTGTAAGCGATTTTCTACTTTACGTAGGTCAAAGTTGAGGTAGCTTCCAGGTATTTGTTTGTTTGAAAATAAAGTTTGTTTGTTAATACAAGGTCACGCAAAGTTTAGAATAATTTCAAGTATCTTGTTATAAAATACTGAAAACATTAAGCTTGGAAGATTTCTTCTTATTACGCTAGTTATTAGCCAAATTCAGACAAGGCTACTGAACTTTTTAAATGGAAAAACCCACTTACACTACAAAGAAAACATGTAGCAAGGAACAAAAATATCTTTAGAGTATAAAAAGATCAGACTTTGGAAAGACTTTTAATACCTTACCGAGCATTTTTCTTATCACACGCCTCGGATACCATAATAGATAGAAGATAGAATAGAACACTCTTTATTATATAAACCATACAAATAACAGGTATCATTACAATGTATAGAACTTATAAATGTAGCGACACAATGGGCGGTTTTATCGCTAAAAGCGATCCCATCAAGACAATCTTTCCAAATTATAAGGTCTCCTCCTTTTAAGATAGAGTGGGTGATATCCACCAAGCATTTTTCTATTTTTTTTGTTTTACGACAAGCCTTCCTGTTCTTCTCCGTACACACAGTACAAAGTTAAAGGCAAAAAAAATTGGAGCTCGTGGCTAAATAATAACAACCGCTTGGGTCAATCTTCAGCTTAAGCAATACTTGCCTAGGTAGATCCATGAATGGGTCTACCCATAACATCCTAAGTTACCTCCGTGCCTCGGAAAGCACGTTAAGCCGTTGGTCCCGGCTGGCAATTGTAGATCTTTGACGGTCGTTACGTAGTCAGTGGCCCGAAATTCTGACAACCAGTCTTACCAAGGGGTTATCCAGTACTAACTGGATTGTGGAGGTCAGAGCAGTTGCCCCATGTAAAATACTGGTATTCAGCTGTAACCGGTTAGACTGGAAGCCTCAAAATACTTGGGAAAAGGCTAGGCAGATGATTACACACTGTACCTAGTCAAGCAGTTGCCTGGGTTCGAACTAATGACCTGCAGTTGCAACTGTCACTGTGCTACATCGTATCAAACTAAACCTAGTTACACATTCACACCATCAACGCATCATTTGTCGCCAATACAGCAAATTGTAACGGAAATCCAGCCGACATGTTGCGGAACATGACATTGATTGTTGCGTTGTCGCGTCGCAACACTGAGCTTTATTAATTGAAAACCTATACACAGTGTACGGTGGGTGATGTATTAGGTTAGTGGCGTAGTTTGTGGCGTAATAGGATATGGGGAATGTTTTGGGATGGTGGAATTGGATAGATAGGGAGACTATCAACCTTATTTTGTTTATCAAAATTACACAGGGTGCAATTGAAGTCATGGGTATTATTTTAAACTAAGGCAATACTCATGATAGCAAAGTAAGAAGGAACAGTTTGAATGTAAATATTAGGAATCAAATCGTAAGCAACTTACAACAACAACTATGACAACCAACCGTGTTGTCGTGAGCAACTATGTCACTTGTGTCGGGCTCGCAAAGCAAAGAACTCTCGCACGCATTAGTGTGCCTAGCCTACAGCTGAGCATTCGATAGCGCGTGTGCAACTATTTGATACTTTTATGACTTACTACATTTTTGAAGATTTCCATACTTGCATTAATAATATTTTTGATTACTAGTCCCAATGCAATTAGTATCATGAGTAGTGCCTTAGTTTAAAATAATGCCCATGACTTCAATTGCACCCTGTAGAAATCATGTTCTTTTTAGTCAGCGTGTCGTTGGGCTTACTTGAGTGACCAGCACAAGTGTGACCAGGGGGCCAAAAATGGCCGCTTTAGCAGAATCCTGTTAGGATAAAAATATATTCGTAAAATGGTCACTAAGGGACAATTCATAATAATAACTGTAGCCGTGAACATTTAAAGAATTTTAACGTGATTAAATGATAAATGATGTTTATTTTGCAAATAGGTTTTTACAAACACTTTTACACGTCTTCTTTTTTAACACTAGATGAGGCCGGTGTTTCGTATCTGACTACTCTGAGAAGAAACAGCCGAAACAAACTCAGAGGTCATGGTCTCTTTTAAGGTCCAGACATAATCTTGATAAACTCACATGAGGACTATGCAGATGAGTGTCTGAGATGGTCTTTAGAAGAAAGAACCACAGAGATTTGATTCATATTATTATCCTTTTTTGATTCTGTTAAATCGGCCATTTTAAGCCCGCAAGCAACAGCTCACTTTTTCGAGAACCTACCTATCCAAAATGTCCTTACTTCAGCTTATTTGAGGACGTAAAGAACGCTGTGTTCCTGGGCCAAAAGAGTCTAATTAACTAGACATATGTATCTATGTTTTCTAAAGAACCAGCCGAGAGACGAATACTATAATATCATGGACTTGGTCTTTCTTAGTTCATGCCGACACGAAGGAAGTAAAGGAAAGAGCAAAAACAGTAACGGCTGTCTCTGAATTGTCCCAAAGCAAAGCAATTTTCCGTTGAAAACTTTACCTCCAGCGCAGTATACTATGTTGATAGAATAGAAACGATCGGATATTAAAAAGAACTCTTACAAAATGACGTATCTTAGAGGCTAGATGAAAATCGAGAATGAGGTAGGTATAATTTCAGAGAGAATTCAAAACTACTTTTACCTAGAAAGCCACCCATAAAATTACACGTGCAGAAAATAGATGTTTGCTCAACGATGCTTTTAGGAACTACCAATCAGTTTAAAAGCTTGGACTGGATTCAGAAACTGCGATGTTCAGATTGATGTCTAAATTATTACTTAGATGTGTGGAATTCTTTATTTTGACCTCGTTTTATTTACTTTGCTTTGCTGAAATGTTGGCCTTTTTCGTTGACCTCATTCTCTATTTTTTATATTTATTCGTGTAACTACGTATTTATGATTACTTAATAAACAGTTCCGTTTAGTGTGTCTAAAATGTTTAAGATTAGTCGATACTGACCCGCTAGGTGAATACTTATCACACAATCGCAATGCCATTTATTTGACAATTCAAAAACATAGACGACGACTTTTTCAAAGGAAGCTAGACACATTCAAACAAAGCAATACAATTTCTTTCTAACTCTTAGGGCTCATTTACAGAGACGCGGCGCGTCGGGCGGCACTTTGCGCGTCGCCCGCCGCGGGCATTGTGGCGGTGGACGTGCATACAAATCAAAAAAAGTTTGCGATTAGTTTAAATAATAATTGATCAAACTGATCGCAAACTTTTTTTGCGGCGGGCACCGCTCAATCCACCGCTCGATGCGTAAAGTCGCTTATCCCCAAACACTCCCATACATCGCCATTATGTTTAAATTGAAAGCGGGCCGCGCCGCACACCGCGCCGCGTCTCGGTAAATGAGCCCTTACGTATTACGATTGAAAGTGTTACACAGTGGGGAGCCGGTATAGTTTGATACTTTACTGCTTAACACATAGGTGCTAAGCACCCAGCATATGCCTGCCGAGTTGTCGTTATACGTAGATAAAATGACTAGTGCATACAAGTAAAAGTGAATTATTTAAACTTAGCAGCGAAACTTTTAAGAACAATTACAGCTTTTCGTAATACACATTAAATTCATGACACAATAAAAAGCACCCAGACCTTAATTATACAACACACTCATAAAAACTTCAGGTTCCCAACTCCATTACACCGAAACATTATTGTTTGACCAAAAAACTCTCATCCCACGCAGTAGATCAGATAAAAATGCAGTAATAACCCAGCTGGTTGACAGTTTAGGTGATTTGTAGCACCCTGTAGCGCACACATCTTGAATTATGTCTGTTTTTATTAAAGAATGAACGTGTGTGTGGTTATCTATGCAAAAATACAATTGGTTTTTGAAACGACAATGTATGTGTTATTTTTTAATTATTCGAGGTAAATGAGGAGTAACATGATAATAAAGAGTACTTAATTGCTGAAACTAAGGAGCTTGTGGCTAAACAGCCATACGAGTCGATCTTCAAGGTTAAGCCGCACTTGCCAAGGTCTGTCTGTGGATGCGTGACCATCATTATATGCCGAGTTTCCTCTATGCCTCGGAAAGCACGTTAAGCCGTTGGTCCCGGCTGTCACTTGTAGATCTTTGACGATGCATGATGCATGATTACAAGATGCTTTGATGATCTTTGATCTCTGAGTAACAGTTAGTCAGTGGCCCGAAAGATTAACAACCAGTCTTACCAGGAGGTACCGTATTGCCCAGTATTAACTAGGTTGTGGAGGTCAGATAGGCAGTCGCCAGACCGGTAACACTGGAAGCCGACCTCAATAAAGTTGGGAAAATGCTAGGCAGATGAATTGCTAAAACAGTGATGCTCATTCAACATATCCTGGGTCTGACTAGACGAATCAGTTTAAGTCATAAGTGTATTGAGAACATGTTTGAAACACGAGGACATTTTTGTCACTGCAGTTCTCGGTCAGTGTGTTTCAATCAGTTTATTCAGCACAGTATATGTACCTGTAACGCAATTGAAAGGAAAACTTACCGCCAGAATCTTAACACTTCATGATTTTCACAAAGAATAATTAATATAAACACCCCATTAAATTCTTATATACAATATCAATACTTGTTTACGAGCCGATAAAGGGTTAGAAGTTTAAAATTAATTTAAGTTAAACGGACGCGGCGGCCCGTAGCGCCGGCGGTAATAGCATAAGTTCCGATGGGTTCCGAACATTGAATAATATCACCTTCCTATGACAAACTTGATTGTTTAAGTTTTACATTCACGTGGCTTCAAAATTGATATTGGTATGAGGTCTTGCTCGGATTAAAAGGGCTATCATTTAGAATGTAGCAAACATCTTCATGTTGTTTAAAGCAAATGAGCATTTATCAACTTTTCAATAGAAGCACCGTAGTAGTTTGTAGACTAAAGGATTCTGCTCACTAAACCGCAGCATACCATGACCGTACTATAAACGTTTCACGCAAAAAAAAAACTTTGCATTGAAAAGTACGAAGATAGCCTCGTACTTTTCAATACAATGTTTTTTTTTGCGTGTGCGACGGTGTTGGGTGGTGACGGAAACGTTCTAGTGAGCATGGGCCCACTAGACCGTTACTGCCCAACACCGCCGCGTGCCATGCACGTAGCGTATCGGCACCGGCCAAATATTCCCACCGGTAATTGTTTACGCTGCTTGCATGGCACGCGAAGGTGATGGAACGGTGTAGTGGGCAGACTCCTATACAGCTAATTTTACCAACGAAACTGAACGCGATCAGCATATCTAAACCACGTTCAAGAGCTGTCTGCATCATCATTGTTATGAAACATTGACACACTGACAGCTGTTTTTTAATTAGATCTGCTATTCTGGGTCAGTTTAATACGTGAAAGCCCTACGAAATGGGGTGACAGTCAAGAAATAATGAAATAATATTCGACGTAAGTAAGTAATAAACCAGTAATTACTACAAAATTGTATATAAGCATGCAGATATAAAATTATCTTTCGTTACTACGTAAATTACCGAAATATTCTCAATATATAAACAAATCTAATCGCATAAAAAAATTAAGGCCTCCAAAAATATATTATGAAGAAATATAATACACACATAAGAAAATCATTTGAAATATACCCAGGTACCTTCCATTATCCAGAACACATTAAAGAACATTAGCATCAAATGAATAAACATGCATGGAACATTATGAAGAAAACGCGATAAAGCGTAGAAAAAAATGGCGTACTTATTCTACTATCATGAAATATAATGGAGACATTATAATACTTTTATAAAACTCGGATATAAAAACATTAGGCTTATGAGTAGCTTGTGAAAAACATCCTGAGATACAGAAACCTCACTGCTGAGTTTAAAGAACAAAGGAAACACTCGGATAAAGATGTCAACTGAACGTGAAAATCGACCTATGTTTTGCTACAGGGGTCGATTTTTGGACCAAGTTTGTCTCATCCAGGCTACTTGGATAACGCAATATTTGAAAGTCAAACATCATCGTCATATGCAGTAATCCCAAAAATTACTATGATTATAATATTAGGAAATAGATTAACTGTTTATGATGATCTTTTTTTATTTAATAGAAAAATCCCGCACTGTTTTAAGAAAGCAGTATCCCTTTAAGTACGCCTGCTATTTATATGCCTTTTAACATTTTCCAAAAAAACGGTTATATTATAAGTGGAAAAGAATTGGAAGATAGATACAGATAAAAAATATCTCCTGTAGGTACCAAAAAAAGCCTTCCTAATCCAAGACCATGAATTCCTGCAAGATTTATTGCGTGATTTATATCACCCAGTAAAATTAATAGGGTCACTTCGTCCTGACGTTATCTGTCTTTATAATTCAGATATGATGAAGTTACGACATTTATAGGAGATACGGTCCATAAACGGGTTCCCAACGTCGTAGGCATAGGCAAAGGTTTTACTATAGGCTGGTATATTGTGTAAATTAAACCCTTTACATAGGCTGTACTGAGCTTTACGCTTAGTTGTTCTAGATTGACATGTTCTGAGCAAGAAAGGTGTGACAGGATTTTCGTTGCTCGAGTTAAAACGTGAAAGGTACGTAATAATAATTGTTTCCATTAACAATAACAAAGAAATTAAGTCACTTTTACAGAATTCACGTTTTCAGTTAGCTGTATATAGTAAATTAGATATCTTCAAGTTACTGTCTCGTCTATGTGAGAGTTCACGATGAGCCAGTGTGGATTGCTGCATATCACATGTGCTCGAATTTTTGGTTTAAGATGAGCTGATTTTTTTACGATGATCTGTAAGTAGGAATTGACTCTGTTAAGAATCATTTTGTGTGCTCATGCAAGTGCAAATACATACAAGAAAAGCGTTTCGGAATCCTGTTCATTACGGTATCAAATGATTGTAGTATACACACGATTAAATAAATCAACTTTGAGATAAATAGGAAATGTTCACACGTCAAGTCTAAAATTGATTCACGCAATTCACTGCCAATTTAAAATTTAATTCACGGACGAGACTGAATCGAGTTTCCAAATAAATTGAAAGAAAATCTTCGTATCACAGGGTATCAAAAGCAATTTATAGCAGCAAATTGCTCGATTATTCACTTATTGAAAAAACAACGGTTCAAAATGTCCATTGGACATGTTCATGCATATCGAAACAAATTTCTGTCGTTATGCACTTCGGATCCGGGACGAGAACAAATTAATGAAACACTCGTCGTGCCATTAATTAAAAAAAGAACATCTAAAAGCGTCGAACGTCTAACCGACTGGTCTGAACTTGGAACACCGGACTTTGGATAGATTAATCTGTCCTAAGTGTCAATGCACTGAAATAAATGTCTAAGTATGTCCGCAGCCAGTCCGGAGTCCGGTCCGGTCAGTTTGGCCGCGTCTTCATAAGAATAGTCTTAATTTATAAAAAGCATTCAGAATATATGAAACCATTTTTTTCTTCCTGCCTTTGTCTCATATTACTTGGAGTCGGCGCACCATGCTTTTTTTCCTTCCATTTTCCTTGTTAGATTCATTGCTTATAACTGTCTTATTTTACAAAAATATTTTTCAATTAAATTTTGTGTTTATTAATTAAGCTCCATCCTTCAGTTAAAAGCATTCGTGGGTGATTTTGAACCCTGCATACTGAAATTATAATAATACTTTCGATATTGAAAATTTCAAGAACTTAGTGAATGACTCAGTGAAGCACCTACATCTGCCACAAAAGCCATATTTGGTATTTACAAATGTGAAATTATCATTGACTCTACATCGCGACGACGGGTGTGTGTGTCTTTCGACTTCGTTAAGGATATTTTACACCCATTATAAAACACACTCTTATAATGAAAATAGATGTCATCTCAATGCAGACAAACGGTAATAAACATAACCCACAACGGGTCTAGACATTACGACATCAGCTCATAAATTCGTAAGTCTTACCACTAAATGCTTTTAGGCCAACTACTACTGTTATAAATGGACATCGTATAAAACCAATCGCCCAATAAACATTCCACGGACCAAACAACTCGAATACTGGAACATTCTAGAAAAAACAAGCCAAGATTTATGGCGACAAATATTGGTATTGTCGGCACAAATTTTTGATTTGTGTGTTTTGGGTCTGACAAGTAAGATCGGGGAAACAAAGGTCTTGTTGAGGCCCTGACTCCGTCAAAGCGGAGATGAGCGGAGCGGAGAGGAAATGTGCAAGGTTCGACAAATCACAGGAGAGACGAGCAACGCTATGTTGATTTCAACCAGTGTGATTGAGTACAGGTGTTATTGGGTTTTTCAATCAGGAATTTGTCAGTAGGAGTCTGGATTCGTGCCCGGTTGATAGCAATAGGCTTGCCTCCTATTACGTAACTGGCAAAATATGGGTGTACTATATTAGGTACACTGACTATCCCTTCCCCCGAAGGCCTTTTTTTTTTTTTTCGGATGGGAAATCATCAAATGACTTCTCCCGCTCTGGGCTGAGCGGGAGGGTGTGTCAGATTTTTACTGACTAAAACCCACCCATGTTCCTTCATCGCCCTTTGTGTTCCGGGGCCGCGGTATCTCTTTCGAACAACCCGCAGCATCTCCCGAAGGCCTGATGTTATGTTATGCTTTGTGGCCGGTTTTCGCAAGTCTTCTCACCGCTCCGCTCATCTCCGTTTTGGTGGAGTCTGGGCTTTATAGGAAGGAAGGCCAGAGTACACGTAACCGGCATTTGTTTCGTTTACATAACCGCTTCGGAGTCGATAAAAACGTCAGGGGAATTTTTAGTTGCGTTTGTGCTTTTTGCTCGGGGCCTTTATTTGGTCGCGTGTTTTGATCAAGTTCATATTTCAAAGGTTGTTTTTTTTTCATAAATTATTTCACTGGCTAGGAGACAGGTAGCAGAACTGAATTTTATATACATACATATGTACATACATAAACTCACGCCTTTTTACCATGGGGGGTAGGCTGAAACCACAGAACGCCACCTGCTACATTCCATACATATTCCTTTTGCCTCGTCATACATCTGGTCATACACGCACGCTAGTTGCGAGTACTATGCGCCAGACCTTTCTGAAGAACCTCGCCAATATGGTCAGTGTATGTCCTTCTACGGCGTTGCCACTCACATCTGCCTTATATGCCTTTCACTAATACCTGTCCACATGACCAAACCATCTAACCATACTTTTTTTACATTTTTGTCACTGCATCGTTTAATCCACAACGTTCTCATTTAATCTCATTCCTCAATTTATCATTCAGTTCCACCACACATTAAATATATCTACACCCATATAATATTAGTCTACTCACATAAAATAAACTTTAAAATGTATTTCATACGTAACGGTCGTAATTCTGGCTGCATTTTAAAAACGGACAACACCAGCTCTTTTAAGAATATTGCCATTTTATCACATATTTATGGTCCCGCCGTATTTTAAATTCCCATATGCGCCGATAGTACCACTATATTTTATTAATCGTCAAACCACAATTTATGCAACATCCTTTTAATTTTTTTCAACAAAATTAAACCAAAACCAATTTTATTTATCACACGCAATCTACTTAAGTTTGTATCTGTCTATAACTACATATTTGATAAAAATAAGCGACATAAACGGTCATATTTTTTGATCGCGTTGACTACAAGTTTGATTTTTTTCGCAGCTGAAAAAGACCGCAGACTCGAGTATTTGATATAAATTTCAGCTCTGTCTTGACATACAGACAGACAGACGCACAAACAAGCACAAAGTGATACTATAAGAGTTCCTTTCTCTTTTTGAGGTACGAAACCCTAAAAATCATGAATTCATTCATTCACTAACAGAGGTTGGGCCTAGAAGCATGACGATGTTCATAATAAAATCGTTTTTATTTTATTTATTTTCTTGCCTTGTTAGTTAGTATGTACCTATTGGTCAAATCTTGCAACAGAATTTCAAACCAGTTCTCCGCAACCATTGAGCTGAAATTTTGAACACACCTTTGGTGATGGTGACAATACATTTTTTGACAGACATGACTTCATCCAGCCTAAGATTGTCTCCTCACGAGATAACTGCTCAATGGTTAATAGTGTGGACGCAAAACTTTCTATACGTGAAAACCATCGGACGCGTCAAGATATAAAGATAATTGTGTTTTTAAACGAGTCAGAAACCAAACAGAAGAGGACTTTCAAACTTGAAGAAATTACCCTCCTGTTGTTAAGGAAACCAAAGCCAAATATTATTGAGGTGAAGCCTTAAGGGTAGAACCGAGAGGAAACTGAATTACTTTCATATAAATACATATAAGTATTCACTTCAATACTCATATTATTAAAGATACTCGACCTGTCTATCTGTTACCATTTCAAGCTTTAACGACTGAATGGATTTCGGTGAAATTTTGCATACGGTTCGACCAAGGCCTGTGTTAGGACATAGGATACTAATTATCCCGTTAAAATGTTCCTGTGGGATAAATTCGAACATTCACCCGCACGAAGCTACGGGCAAGAGCCTATACCTATATACAGAAATAAATATCCTACGAACAACGTTTCCATGGAAAACGTCCGTGCAAAAACAATCATAAGATTTTCCTCCAGATTCATATAACCGTAGCAGCAGTGATATATTGCACGCAGGTGTACTTTATTGACCCAGAAACTGCTTTAATGTTGAATTTTGAATGTTTTTTACTTCAACACATTGTGGCAAGTGTGATTTAGTGCCTACTTTGCTGGTAACTTCAGAAGTTGCTTTAGTAGCATTCAGTTTGGGGCAATAACTTTTATTACTTTCTTATACTTTTCTCATATAAGGTTGCACAATAGTAGCATGTTTATTGCTGCCATCGTTTCCATCACTTTTTAAAACTATACAAATTAAATAAAACTAGAGGTTCTCAATTCGTCGGAACCTTTTTTTTATTTTATTATTTATGTATGTTACCTCATATTTTCGTCATTTTATGAACTGATTTGAAAAATTCTTCTTTTATCTGAAAGGATATACTTCCCGATTGGTCCCATAGAAATTTCATCAAAATCGGTTCAGTAGTTTGCTTTTTAAATCAAAATAGCTGGAAGAAATATGTCATCCAAGTAAAACAAATTGCGAAATTGATACTTGACAAGGATTAAAAAAATCGACTTCCAAAAAAACACAAGAAAAGTGGAAAATAACTTTACTTTCGGAAGTCGGTGGCAAAAAAATCAATGAAACAACAATAGTCACCGGCTTCCGAAAGTAAAGTTATTTTCCATATTTTTTGTGTTTTTTTGGAAGTCGGTTTTTTTTTGCAACAAAGTTTTTATAGTTCTTTGTGAATAAACAGCAAAAGTTTTAAAACGACCTAGGTTTTCAAATTCGGTACCGTTTTTCCATGCGTGCAAGGGCAGTATCCAAGTCATCATTTTTCCAGCGTGAAAAACGAAAGGCAGTGTATGGATTCATCTCGATTTTACGCTGCATCGAATTGTCTTTATTGCATCAATAATAAATTGCGACAAACGTTTTTGATTACCTAATAAATCAACTATTATTTTACTGCGTGGCCACAAGCTACACGCTAAAGTAGTATGTTGCGGAGAAATCAAATGAACGAACTTTTGTTTATATAGAAAATCGTTGCCCTTCGCTACTCACGCCTATATCGTGGATATACATTTAAACTCACATACACAAACAGACAGACCCGGAACAACTGCCTGTAGACCATACAGATATTTGTTTCGAGCGGGACTCGAACCCGCGACACGCAGCGCAGCAGTCAATCGCTCAGCCACTGCTCCAACCGTGCCGGGTCACCCTGATGCGACTTTGAAGCAAGTGACACGCCAACGTGTCCTTTAAGACAAGTTGCATCGCAAGGCGTTATCGATACAAATAAATAAAATTGAAGAGTCTGTAATTTCAAAATATCAGCTTTTTACCGACTAATTTTAGATTTTTTGTCGGTCTGTTGGTTCCGGCTGATCTCCGAAATGGCTGTAACGATGTAGACGATGAGATGTGATGATCATAAGTAGTAACTTAGACTACTTTTGTATAAGAAAAAATATAAGGGTTCTGATTCAAATTGTTAAAAAAATCTGATTCAAATAGGAAAATAATATTTTATAATAAATTCACTTGGACGAAGGTCGCGGATAACATAAAACCTACCTATCTACCTATCTAGTTCTAAAAACTGTCCTTTTCCCAGGTTCCCAGTGACAGCCGACATGGCACCCGTCAGTTCTCTGCTCGTCTATTACGTCACGGAAGCCGGCGAGCCTATCAGTGACGTCGCCAGTTTCCACGTACGACTTCTGCATAAAGAGGTAACTATGACTTTTTACTTTTTTATTTACCCATTTTATGACTGAAGATCAAAACGGAAACCTTTTTTTCAGTTGAGTCGATTATTTTGCATGTTTCTTAATATTTTTTTTTTTTATTAAACAACATGGATGTATTAGACTTTTGTCAAGCAATGACGATCTTTTGTCGTAAAATAGTTGTTGAATAGTTTAATTAGAATCAACATCGGCCTAGCCTTTTCCCAACTATGTTGGAATTGGCTTCCAGTCTAACCGGATGCAGCTGAATACTAGTATTTTACATGGAGCGACTGCCTATCTGACCTCCACTACCCCGTTAGTATTGCGTAATACGATACCCCTTGTTAAGACTGGTTGTCAGAATTTAGGGCCACTGACTACCTTGTAAAAACTGTCAAAGATCTACAATTGACAGCCGGGATCAATGGTTTAACGTGCTTTCCGAGGCACGGAGGAAACTTGGTATGTAATGGGTGGTCACCCATCCACGGACCAAATTAGGCAAGAGCGGCTTTACCTGAGGATCGACCCAAGCGGCTGTTATTATTTAGCCACGAGCTCCTTTAATGAGACTAAGTTTGTCACTAAAAGCTATCTGTGACAAATTACTATCTGAAATGAAGGCCTACTTGCACCACAAATTAAGTAGGGACTGTACACAAGGAGACACAATGAGCTATACTTTTCCAGTATAACATGGCCTCGTTTTATATAGATTTCCCGTACAATGAAAGATCTGCATAAATTGGTTTGTATAGCTTGATTGGTCGCCGTGCTTACATTAAGCGCTAAACTAATTTAAAATATTGTTCTGTGTATTGACACAGAGCAATATTCATACATTACATTACAATATTTATACATTTGTTTTCGAACGATTGATTGCAATCGTTCGAAAACAAATGTATTTTTGAATCGTAGTGACGAGGGCCTAAGACTTAATTATTAGGATATTTTTTTAATGATATACCTACAAAAGAAAAGGTTTTGGAAACAGGCTCTTTGGCTAAAAATTGGCAGTACGCAAAATGCTTCGTCCATACATCAAAATTATCCGATTCCCAGCCCCCTAACAAACAAACGTGTGCCTAATTAATAGATTCAGATACACGTCGTGTTAAGCCGAATTAACATACTTTGTTTGTACTACTTTAAGCTTTATTTGGTAAAGCAAACGTAAACACAAAACAGGGGATAAAAACTTTGTGATTCGTATGTTTACTCTGCAAATTGTTTGACTCTGCTGGTCTAGTATTTAAAACTAAATATTTTAAAAGAAAGAAAGAGTATTTATTTGTCTCGCACAGGTAATAAAACAAAATTATATCAAAAAAGTAAACATGAAGAGCCCTACAGACACACGCTGAAAACCCCCGAGAACACCCGAGAAGCGTGAATGTGATTGGTTTCTCGCCATCTCGTTCTCATTGAGAAGAAGTCTCTGCGGGTCTTCTCGCCGAAATTTCTCACCGAGACTTCTCGCGTGAGTCTGTATGGCGTATAAGAAAAAAATAAAACGAAACAAAGTTGGTCCTTGGTACGAGGCCAAAAGTATTCTACTCTTTGGTTGCAGCATGCATTGCAACGCAACACCTGCTCAATCAAATTGTTTGAAACAGTAGATTTTAAAGCGATGATTTTCGTTTTCGAAAAACCATTAAAAAATCTGTTAAATACAGCATTTTTTTTTCATATTAATGAGCACCTACTATCTATCACCAGCGAAAAACGTTAAGCAGTGATAGCCTGGTGGCGTGACCTTCGGACTGCCAAGTCATTGGTCCCGAGTTTGAACCCAAGATACGCACCTCTGATTTTTTTTTTCACTTGCTTCGGTGCATTCGTGCATCTTGAGGAAACCAGAACTCCTGCAAGATATTTCTCGACTGCATGCCAAGTCAGAGGCCCATGGGCCAAAAAAACTGTGACACCAGGTTAGGCACTAACCACACGATAAAGAAGAAGAAGAAGATCTGTAACCACTATATATATTTAAAAAAAAAACAAAGGTTATGATACTTTTATTGTGAGCCGTTATTTAATTGGTATATTTTATTTTCCAAGTCCTTTACTATAGCCTCTAAACATTCAAGTCAAGGAGAAACTAGTTTTGCTGTAGCATAGCACCTAGGGTCCAAGGTATTTTCATTAGATACCCAGTTCATCTGACTGGACGTTCTACAGTACGCTTGCTATAGTTTGTGGTCACCATTGAAGGCCAACCAATAGCCATTAATTGTTTGAGAAACATAGCTACTAAAACTTAGACTAGAGTTGCTTCTCGCCTAGTTCTCGGTACTTACAATGGAATTCCTTAATAACGTCATCGATTTTATCTGAATTAACAATAACCTTATTGGCTTATATAACTTTATGAATAATGCTAATCTATACACTAAACAAATAAATACAATTGGAGTGTCTGTTTTTACTGAATGCATATGAAAGTATATAGTACGATTCTTATAACAAAGACACATTAATTTTTTCATATTTATCTGTCTGTTTGATCCGGCTAATCTTCGAAAAGGCTGGACCGATTTTGACTGTTCTAGCTGATGTTATAAGGAGTAACATAAGCGTTTATTTTAAAAAACAGGTAGAGTCCCGTGCAAAAAATTTTAATCCTTGAAATTTTTGACAAAATCCGATTAAAAAAGGGAAGTTGTAATATTTTCTCGCGACCAGGGTCACGGGCAACAACTATTAATATACGAGTAATAATGAATAAAAACAATGTCAAAATGTGTGTGTAAAATGTCTTTCTTCTGAGTTTCAGTTACAAATAAAAAACACTGAAACAATTCTATTAATCTTTCACATCGAGAGCACAGTCGCTCAATTATTAACATCCAATAAACCTACATGGGTCATAATAATGATTAATCAGGGTATATGAACCTTTGATCAGGCAATTGGCGTGAAATCGAAATACCGTTTGCCAAGCTTAATTAGTAAATTGTTGATTTTGTGGACATCGTCCTCACTCCAGGCAATTTTTCGACATACTTTTAAAAGGTCGTTGATGCCTGTTATAATTATCATAAGCTAAGCTGTAAAATATGATTTTAACCTTATCCAGTTTTGAAATGACACACTTCAATTTGTTTAATATTTCAAGCACTTGATTAAGTTTCTGATGGCACTTAAATTAAATTAAACGTTAAGCTCAAATTATTTCGTGATAAAATATTGTAGCCAATTGCGTTAAAAATAGTTTCAAGAAATTAATTAGCTTTTTACACGAAATTCACGTGAACTAGATGAATACGTATCTTGATTACCTTTAATAATTAACTAAGTATAATCAAGTTAACGTGGGTCTTAATTTAAGCGACTCATGTAGCTCTAAATTTAGCTAAAAATTACTCATTCATTCACGTCTCGTAGGATTAAAAATTGATGACACGTGATGTTTAATTTTTGATATCTTCACGTATTTACTACACGTTACATAACACAAAATTACGCCTGTAATCCCCGAAGGGCTAGACAGAGCTGTACCTAATAGTACACCCACATTTCGCCAGTTATGTCTAAGTCCCATGTAATAGGGAGCGAGCCTTTTGCCATCAACCGGGCACAAATCCAGACTCCGTGGCTGCTACTGATAAATTCCTAATGGAAAAACTTAAAGACACTTAGCCCGACCTGGGAATCAAACCCAGCAGGACCTCATGCTCAGCAGTCGCGCTTGCGACCACTGGGCCAATGTGGCAGGCGTATGTAACTCTTGATATAACACAGTTATACTAGACTACAATATTTTTCTCGTATCACAATGACTTATCAAAGGTTATGTTTCATTCCTTGTATTTCCATACTTCGACGTTTTTAACCGACTTCAAAAAAAGGAGGAGGTTCTCAATTCGGTTGTATGTTTTTTTTTTTTTTTTTGTGTTTGTTACCTCATATCTCCGTCATTTATGAACCGATTTGAAAAATTCTTCTTTTATCTGAATGGGTCTACTTCCCGATTGGTCCCATAGAAATTTCATCAAAATCGGTTCAGCAGTTTGGTTTTGAAATCAAAATAGCTGGAAACAATATGTCATCCAAGTAAAAGAAATTGCGAAATTGATACTTGACAAGGATTTGTGTGTGATGCGATAACTAAAAAGGGTAAAATAAAAACTTTTTTGCAAAAAAAAACCGACTTCCAAAAAAAACACAAAAAAAAGTGGAAAATAACTTTACTTTGGGAAGTCGGTGGCAAAAAAGTCAATGAAACAAACAATAGTCACCGACTTCCGAAAGTAAAGTTATTTTCCACTTTTTTTGTGTTTTTTTTGGAAGTCGGTTTTTTTTTTGCAAAAAAGTTTTTTATTATGATGGCGTGTAACTGATATCACTACATAGTATAAAACAAAGTCGCTTCCCGCTGTCTGTCTGGCTGTCACTATGTATGCTTAGATCTTTAAAACTACGCAACTGATTTTGATGCGGTTTTTTTAATAGATAAAGTCAAGAGGAAGGTTTATTTATTTATTTATTTATTTATTTATTTAACAATTTATGTACACACTAAATACAGAAATCAAGAAAGGAACAGAAAAGAGAGTACAAAGGTATTGCTTAAGGTTATGTATAATACATGCATATTATAGTAGAGAAAACATTAGTATCCACATTGCACCCGTGCGAAGCAGGGGCGAGTCGCTAGTTATAAATAAAGCAGCAACGCCAACCACACAACAGAACTGTAAAATATTTTAATTCGTAGGCGCTACAAGCGTGGGCGCTCGTCCTTTGCAGCGTACATACGTCACATCCTGTTGTGCGGGTGACAGCCCTTTTTGTGTTGAACACCCTTTGTTTGGTGGCAAATTTAATTAAATTGAACTTTTCCTACAAAACGATACAAAGAATTAACGGATGTACGTTATTATGTAGGGAAATATGAGTTTATTGGACTTTAATTATTTTGTTTGGTGGTACTTATGTACTTTATGTTTAACTGGATGTTATATTGTAAATGAAAAAGTTACTGTTGGATTCAAGATTCTTTATTTGCATGAAATAAGGTAGATTATTGTCTAACAAATAAAAACGTTTCACATATTTCTCACTCGCTCACTTCATTCACAATTCAAATTAAATTAAAATACCTGACACAATTGTCTCGTAATTTAGGTACCTAGTTAAAAATTATACAAAACATTTAAGAAAAATGTAATATTGTCTTTGACAGTAATTAATAAATTCGTAAAGTAACATAAAGTTTTGCCCCATATAGCAATACTTTGAAATCCGAACGTCTGACAACCAATCTTACAAAATGGTGTCGTATTAAACAGACAATGATTTGCAGAGGTTAGATAGGCAGTTGCATCTGATTAGACTGGAAGCCACATACACATAGCTAGAAAAAAGCTAAGGAGATGATGGTGGTGATAATAAAGCTATAAGAGTTTTAACTTTGAAGGTGTTTTGTAGATTTTATCACAGACAAAAACAAAAACTTAAAGAGAGGTAATAATAAAAGAATCGCGGCTTTTAAGGTTTAATCAAATGAACATTGAAACGAACAATGAAGACGTGAAATATTTCCCACCATGCAGTGAATACTATAAGTCCTTAAAGAAGAAGCCATCTGAAATTTAATAAACGTAAATAGTCCCCTTCGGTGCAGTTATTTAACATTTCCTCGTGACTAAATTCTTTAATGGCTCTTCAATTATTTTTATAGGATTTTTTAATGTATTTAAACGACAAAATTTTGACCAGAACCTTCGCATTATATTCATAATGATATCTAGGATTTGTAATTTCGATGACCGTAACTCCACTCCTCTTTTTAATTTCTCTCAAAAACTGACGTATTATGTGGACATTATGTCCAGGATATTGACAGAACGCAAGGGATCTTATAAGTTTGTTCCGAATGACCAATAGCTGACACTGCTGCGTTTCTGTAGAATTTGGAACTCACTATAGAGAAATAAATTGAAACTGTTATTTAAAAACGTTTGGAAAACAAATTCATAGTAAAAAAAAACGTTTTTAAAAATAAGCTTTTAAACATAGGTGAAATTTTATTGTTGGTGTGATTTTATTTTTCGTATTCTTCACAGCAAACCCTCTACACTAATACTCATAATATCATAAGTGTGACAAAAAAAACTAGTCCGCCATCTTTGGGAGTCCGCCATATTGGATTTTGAATGCCGTCACTTAGCTAACCATGCATTATCATTCAAACTAGCTTGATCTTGTAGCTGAATCTTAAAACAGTTACCTTCATAATTCGGTTGAAGATAACTGTTTTAAAATTCAGTTGCAAGATTTGACCTAAACAAACACACGAACATTGCAAGTTAAATATAAGTTTGTAAAAACAAAAATTGCCCTTCTGTCTGTTGTATGACATCATGGTTTTTTTTTTCAATATTTACAGTCAAACATATTCTTTTAAATATGAAATCATTCATCTTCTTTCCATAATAATGACCCGTCGCTCCTTAATCACAGTTATAACGTCCAGTAATAACACGAGCGTTTAATCAACGACCCCTAATGAAAAGCAATCCGTTGTCTGTTAAAGGACGCAATCAAGAACGCTTGTAATTTCCAGTGTACCCCGATATCGTACGAATGCGTATATACGCGTATATACGTATTGGGTAGTGTTAACTGGGTCTTGGACATTAAATTTATTGCTACAGTAATTCTCGGCGATAGGTTTGTGCGTGTGAGGTCTTACGCCCGAAATACGTTTTAAGCTCTTGCTGTTTAATGTTTGTTTAGATTGTTTTCTATGAATTGTTATGCTGAAGGTCACCGAAAACTTAAAAATAATCAAGGCATAGTGTAGGCGTTTTTAACTTTATGAATAACGTGTGTCATTAAGTACCTAGTATTCCTCAAGTACCTTTTTTTTTGTTCACGGGGGGAAACCTTCAAAAGGCGAACGGTCTTTGGGGATAAACCGGGGAGTGTGGGATTTCTACCTCACTAAAACCACCCGGTAGTCACCTACCCGCCATCTTGACAAGGTCCCGTTTAATACGGTTAACAGACACTACATCATTATTAAATAAAAATCATCATCCCTTACACAATTCATCCATCTTTTCTAATGTACTTGCTACCACGCTCACTGACGGTCGACCACTTTTAAACCTTATTATTCAGGGCATACGGCTGAAAAGTGGTCGACCGCCAGTGATCTCAGTAGTACCTCTCCCTTACTACAAACTCATCAGTTTTATTTTATTAATTTAGTTTCTTTTTTACATTCAATAATTATGTTTCATTTGTCATCAGGTGGCCGTAGCGATCGAAGAACGACGATGGTGGTACCCCAGAGCGGCGTTGCAGCTGCGAGTCCTCGCTCCACCAGACTCCACCATGTGTTTGATAGGCGCTCGAGCACCTCCTGATGCGAGATTTGATCCTCACCAATCGTAAGTAGAATTAATATACACTTATGAAAAAACAAAAATTAAGTAGCAGTCGTTAAAAATGAATCGAACGCCAAGTACAGGTAAAGTTAAATCGGTCAAACTTTCCATTCCGCGAATGAAGAATGAAATAATTGAAAGAAAAGAATAAATAATTAGTGAAATGAAATAAAAATAAATTTAGCACAGTTAAACTACTAATGAAGTCAGTAAATGTAAATCAGCCATACTATATAGATTATACCTTATCGTAATACAAAGTGGAAGGAAATCCAACGCTAAAACGGAAACCATGAATTCAGTACATCGTTCTGACCCCCTCCCACATCGAAATTGTTCGTGGATTATAAAAAAACTGCAACTCATACACGGTCAAAATGTATGGAACAGCTGATTTTGTTTTTAAATTATCGACGAAAATTTTCTAGGTATGTGGCCCCCGGTTCAGAATTTTGTACTGAATACGTAGTAACTGTTTTAGTGTTGGTGTGCTCTTGTATATTCTCGTCAGTATTTAATATTTCTGTAAAATAATTTACCTTTTCATGGATGCTAACTTCATTAAAGTCACTAATTACTCAGTAATAATCATAAGTCAGATAAACGTTCTGTAGTCTGTAACTTCTCTTGTAATTACATTTGCCGAAATTACTTATCTTAATGAATTTTATGGACGCACAAGTACGTACTAATATTACCTAATTGTTTGTCGAGAATCTAACTTGACTGTGAGCCTTTCAATGCTAAATATTAAAATATTAGTTAATAAGACTTATTTGACGGTTAATGTCACCCTAAAGTCTAAATCAATGATCGATCAGGCTAATTGAAACCAATGTCTACAATATTTTCCACTTCGTAATCTTCGCTTAAATTTAATCATCGTCATTATTCTCCTGCCCTTATCACAATTTATTTGGGGTCGGCTGCAGCATGTTTTCTTTTACTCGTTATCAAACTCAAACTCAAAGCATTTATTTCAATTAGACTGTTACAGGCACTTTTGAATGTCAAAACACAAAAAATAAACTAAGCTACAGTCCCAGTCACAGGGCATAATAAATTGTGAAAGTACTGTAGTTGCCCATTCGAAAGCGTAAATTTATATGGAGAAGAATGGGCAAGAAACTCCATGGACACTCTTTTAAATCAATATGTTGTTACAAAGCCTTGGTTACATAATTCATGTCGATATAATAATATACCTATGTGAGAACGATATAGTGTAAGGTGCGCGTAAGAGTGTCCAAGTAAAAAGATAAAATTAACAATACAATAATCCATGCCAGCTGCGAGATGACCAGTCACTACTGACAGCGCCCGTTCACGAACATGACTCATCGATCAACCATCATTCAACTTAACCATTTCGAAAGGAACTAAACGACCCGAGATACGCGCCACCATCAGCGAGACATTTGAGTGAGCATGAGATTCGCTCCATCGCCAGGGCAAATTCGAATCAAGAGGATTATCTCATCAGACACATCCTTTTTCTTGCATATCACCCTTTACACAGTCCATCCATCGTTTCTTTTGTCTACCTCTACTCTTATACCTATACACGTTCATACTCAAAACTTTCCTCACGACACTTTCCTTAGCCTAACTTGTCATTGGCAATGAATTCATAATTACATCGCAAGGCAGAAAAATCACAATGACATCGTTTAAAACTCTACCGTCACCTGTCAGGAACACCATTAGCTGTTAACTACGAAGAAAATTTTAATTTCCGCAATCCCCTGATAGTCTTATAAAACTTGTGCGGAAAAACTTATAATTTCCCAGTCCATGCCCCCGACAGCTTGTAGTGATGCGAATGGGAACTCGTTATTGGTCGAGATATCGAATAACACTACCACAGCGGGTATAATAACTGCGTTCTGGGAATAGCGAGTTAAGCGATGCAGCGGATTTTGTACAAAGCCAAGGGAGTGACGTCATAGTGAGCGGACGGTGAAGCATTTGAAATTGGATTTCTACTGTAAATAGTTACTGTATTTTCTTCTTTTGAATTATTTCTCAGGCTGTTGGGAGGCGAGGCTTTGTGTGGAGGAATTTCATTCAAAAGTTGAGAATGAAACTGTGGTGGATAGGAAATAATAATGCTGTCGGTTATTCAGTATTCAAAATTTACTAGAACCCATATAAGCTTAAATCGGTATACTTTTACGAAAGCTATAAGAAAACGAAATTTAATTTCAGCTGCAACGTTGCATCCGTCTCCTAACTCAATTTTCATACGCCACACCAGTCTCGACGTAGACGCTGCCCCCGTCAGTCGAATCTTCTAAAATGAAATAATCCGACAATTTAATTTTATAAAATTGAATGAGAGTGATTGTCTGGCAATTTATTTTGGTAGAATCTCTGGGGTTTAGCGGATGAAATGTGGACGAGTATCTTTATCATAATTTTGCTTTATATCATCACTATGGGGTTCTTTCAATCTTGCTGTATTATTAGGAGACGCTATCTCTAACATTTACTGACAAATTGCTCTACAAACAAGATAAGCAATCAGTTCAGATAACTACCCCGTTGGTTTAGAGGTCATAAGCGCAATTGCTGAGCATGCGGTCCTGGTTTCGATTTCCGATGCGGGCATAGCGTGATTGGGTTTTTCCATCAGGAATTTCTCAGTAGCAGCCACGGAGTCTGAATTTCAATTGATACGGCACTTTTTTTTTTAACAATCTATGCTGCCGTGCTAAACGCAAAAGCCGTATATCAGAGAAAGCGAGTTTCGAGAAAATTGAAGTTTTGTAGATATATTTTGGTTAAAACTTTACAGATAAGTTTTTTTGCTTATTAGTAAAAATTTTTATTTAATAATAAATTTTATTTATTGGCATAAACAAGTTTATATGGTTGTGAATCACTGTTGCCTGTGGTAGGTAGTGAAACACCTGTATTACAGGTCACCAGGCTTCCACTCAGAAGTCATTTTACAATTATCATCGTTATGTACCAATATTAGAAGTTGGCTAACAAACTAAAAGATATAAAAATAAGAAATAACACAAAAAACAAAAAACAAAACGATTAACGATTTAAATAATTACTTTCATGGTGAAGATTAGGTTTTTTTTTTGTTTTAAAATTTATACTGTTTTTTTTCATCAAAGTTAATTAGATGCGTATTTATTTAAGCTATCCGATGCCATCAAAATCTACTTTACGATTTTTTTGAGATACCACTTTTGTGCTTAGTAAGGCAGTATGCTCAATCCTGTGACTTAGACCACGCCCTACGACGAACGAAGGAGGAAGCACCGGACTTTGATAGCCGGGAACTCATTTTGCAGGAGCTTATTGTTTAACAATTAAGCAACATCGTTGTTACTATACAAACTTCTGTCTTCAATTCAAAACAAAGTTGTAGCACAATGTTGTTAGTAAACAAGACGCCGACTGTGTTTAGTTTGGACAACAAGTATTACCTATACGTTGCAGGTATTTAATCATGGATTCGATGGCAAAAAAGTCAATGAAACAAAAAATAGTCACCGACTTCCGAAAGTAAAGCATGTATGTTTACTATCTGTTTAATTATGATTGTTTAAGTTATTAATTTTGTAGTTAATTTATTCTTCTTACACACTGTGTCTACGTTTCTTATCTATCTATCCTCTCGCAGGTCCGCTGGAAGAGATTTCTAAATGAAATAAGCGGTACCCGATGTGCTCTTTTGTCTTTATGTATTTTTCCTGTAATGTGCTTTGTGTGTACATAAATAAATAAATAATAAATAAAGTTATTTTCCACTTAGTGTTTTTTTTTTGGAAGTCGGTTTTTTTTTTCAAAAAAGTTTTTTTACGGCGAGTTTTATGTTGTTCCATGATCACTATTGTTGACTTTATCTAGATCCTCTGCTTTCAACATCTGCTCAGTCAATCGGGTTAACAAACACGATCATTTAAATCAAACGAACTGTTTAATCGTTTAAACTGCTATTACCAAACTGCTATAAAGCAATCTAGGTACTATTGAAGCAGTATAGGGGTTGCAGTAAAAGCGAATACACAGCTTACGGAAAGGATACGTATATTTTTAGAAGGTGAAATGAAGAGCACAGAAAGAAAGCGATAGGCACAGTAGAACGACGTAGCACGTCTAGGTACAAGTCTTTAGAAGCACTAGTTAAAGTTCATACATATATAAACACGAGGTATTGCCGAATGTTTACCGGATACGAGCGGGAGCGACATGCGCATCGACCAGTGAGGTTTCTCGACTGATGCTTGCGAGCGGCGCATGTTTGAAAGAGATAGCTATACAAGGCGCGTGCGCTCGCTCAGGTAACCGGTCCGCATTCCTAATAACTACATAAAAAATATCTAATAACAAAATTGTCTATTTGTACTGGCGTCTTAATTTTTAATTTGTACTATAATTTAACTTATATAATATTAGGTTCGGATTAAGTTTTTGCTGTACTTGTACATATATTAAGTTACTCCTACACGCTACACCACCCCCCTCCAGAGACCGTCCTACGGGCGATAATAGTCTGGGAATCTCACTCTACGGCCCGAACGAGTTACTCTGACCGTGCTGTCTTTGGCTTCAGGTAAGTCTTCGTCACTTATATTGTGAGTGGGAGTGTGAGTGAAATTTTGTGGTGAGTTAGTGATTGGGGCGTGTGTGTGAGTAGGGGTATGAGGTAGTGGAAGTAGTTTTGAGTGTGTTGTGGTTTCAGGATCACGCAGTATGTAGGCAGGTTTTATTCTGTCAATCGATACTGTGACCATCTTACCTTTCACCATTAGCTTGAAAGCTTTGTCTCCACGTTGTATGACCTCATAGGGACCAGTGTAGGCAGGCTTCAGTGATCCGGCCACAGTGTCATCGCGAAGGAAAACGTGTGTTGTTGTGGCCAAATCCTTATAAACGAAGGGTGATCGACGTCCACCATGACGTGACGCTGGAGTAGGTTGCAAATTATTTGCGAAATTCCGTAGGCGCGCAATGTAACTGGTGACGTCAAACGACGTTTGGTCCTCTGGGCTGAGAAGGTCTCCTGGTAAACGCAGTGTTTCCCCATACACCAGTTCAGCTGGCGTTGCCTTTATGTCCTCTTTGAAGGTACTGCGCACACCTAATAGTACAAGGGGAAGGGACTCGACCCAGCTGCTATCAGCGTGACAGGTTATAGCGGCTTTGAGCTGCCGATGAAACCTCTCCACGAGCCCATTGGAGGCTGGATGATAGGCCGTCGTCCTTTTATGCTGAAAATCAGCTATCTGCGATAAGTGGCAAAACAAGGCTGATTCAAATTGCCCCCCACGGTCAGTAACGACGTTCGTGGGGCAGCCGAAACGGGATATCCACCCGCTAAGGAGGGCTTTTGCTACCGTCTCGGCTGTAATATCCTGTAAGGGTATTGCCTCAGGCCATCGAGTAAAACGATCGATTGCTGTGAGGCAATACCGGTATCCCTGCGATAGTGGTAGGGGTCCGACGAGGTCAATATGTAGATCCCTGAATCTAGCGCGCGGAAGCTTGTACGTACCCAACGGTGCTGACACATGTCTATGAACCTTTGCCCGTTGGCATGCTAAGCAAGTACGCGCCCATTCCCTACAATCCTTCCTGATACTAGGCCATACATAGCGGTCGGTGATTAGTCGGATGCTGGCGTTGGCACCGGGATGGCTGAGAGAGTGAAGGCTCTCAAAAACCTGTCGACCTAACTCCTTCGTCACATATGGTCGTGGCGTACTCCCACTTACATCGCAAAACAGCTCTAAATGTGTGCCAGGTAGTTTAACCTTCTCTAAGTGTAGTGAGCTGTTACCGTTCAACAGTTGTTTCAGCTCAGGGTCGGTGTTTTGTGCGGTAGCTAGCTTTTGCAGATCGAGAGGTAAAACGATCTCGTCGATACGAGATAAAGTATCAGCTACCACATTATCCTTCCCTGAAATATGCCGAATGTCAGTACAAAACTGTGAAATGTAATCTAGGTGGCGAAATTGCCTGGGAGAGCATTTCTCTTTCCTGGAATGAAATGCGAATGTAAGTGGTTTGTGATCGGTATAAATCACAAAGTCACGTGCTTCGATCATATGACGGAAGTGCTTGACCGCCTCGTAGATCGCCAAGAGCTCGCGATCATATGGGGAATATTTGGTCTGCGAGGGAGTCAGCTTTCGTGAGAAAAACGCTAGAGGTTGCCACGTATTGTGTTTTAACTGCTGGAGCACGCCACCCATAGCTACATCCGAAGCGTCTGTAACCAAGGCAAGTTTTGCTTCGCAGTCTGGGTGAGCGAGCATGGCAGCTTGAGACAGACCCCGTTTGCACGCCTCGAAGGCTTCTTGTTCTCGTGACGTGAAATGTACGGGATGGGAACCCTTAACGGAACCTGTCAAAAGAGCGTTTAATGGTGTTTGGTGTGTGGCAGCGTCGGGAATGAACCTGCGGTAAAAATTAATCATTCCGAGGAACCTGCGTAACTCTCTTACGGTTTTTGGAACGGGGAAATTGTTGATGGCCAGTACCTTGTCTGGCAAGGGCTTGGTGCCATTCACCGAAATGCTGTAACCCAGAAATATTACCTCCGCAGCTCCAAACACGCACTTTGCTGTGTTGATAACCATGCCATACTCCGTCAACCTGGAGAAAATTTGATGCAGGTGGTCGACGTGGGTCGCCTGGTCTTTTGAGAAGACCAAAATATCATCAACGTAAGGGTAGGCAAAATCTAGGCCGCGCAGCATTTCATCGACGAAGCGTTGAAACGTCTGTCCGGCATTTCGAAGTCCAAACGTCATGAATGGGAATTCGTATAAGCCGAACGGCGTTGTTATGGCGGTCTTCTCGATGTCACAGGGATTGACACGAATCTGGTTATACGCCTTCACCAGGTCTATTGTCGAGAAGACGGTGCATCCTGCAAGGTTGTGGGAAAAGTCTTGGATATGGCGTATGGGGTACCTGTCCGGGACTGTCCTGGCGTTAAGCATCCGGTAGTCACCACACGGGCGCCAGCTGTTGTCCCGCTTGAGAGCGAGGTGAAGTGGAGAGGCCCATGGAGATTCTGATGGCCGGCACGTACCTATTTGTAACATGGCTTCAAATTCTGATTTAGCAACCTTTAACCTATCTGGCGCTAACCTGCGTGGTGTGCTAGATACTGGTGGTCCTGGTGTAGTTCGAATGTGGTGCATTATGTTATGTTTAGGTGTACGGTGCATTCCTGAGGGTCGAGTGATGTCAGGGTACTTTGCTAGTATAGCATGGTACACAGAATCATTTTTGTCACCCGACGTTACCTTCACCGAAGATACATCGTCAGAATAACTAGCGACCGAAGCCGCGGTGGTGAGCATAGTATTGTTATCTATTAATCATTTATTACGAACATCTACAATTAAATTATAATAGGATAAAAAGTCTACACCTATTATGGCCCGCGTTACATCTGCCACAATGAATCGCCAAGCAAAGTCGCGGCGCAAGTTTATATTAAGAACTAAATGAGCATAACCATAAGTATTTATTACAGACCCATTAGCGGCAAACAGTTGATAGTTCGTTTGGCTTTGTTTACCTTTTGCTAATGTTCGAGGGAAAACACAAATATCACTGCCAGTATCTATTAAAAACTGCACTTTTGTCCGCTGGTCGGTTATAAACAAGCGACCGGGATGTGGGCAGGCGTCGGTCGCCATCACGGACTGCCCTATTCTTTTCCCTTAGGCTTATAATCGCACGGTTTTGCACAGCTACTTGCCTTCTCTCCGAACTTTGCGTGGTACCAACACACTGGGTATTTCCGGTAGTTGGACTGGGAGCGGCTCGAACGGGAATTGCTGCGATCGCGACTTCCGGACCTGAACCTTCGTGTCTTCGCCCGTGACATCCTGTCTAACTTGGTCGTCAGCTTCTGCACCTGGCGTGTGAGTTCCGCTACTTGAAAGTTTAAATCCGGGGAAGCACCTGATGTTGTTGCTGCCGCTACGTGCGGGCTGGGGGCTGCGATGTCGTGGATGCGGTCAGCCAGCTCTGCAACCTCGTCTAGAGTAGCCCTCGACTGCGAGGCTACAATGGTCTGGATATTATTCGGCAGGCGGCTGGACCACATGGTGCGCAGAAAGTCCTCCGGGACGTCTGGCCCCGCAAGATGCTGGATATGGCGCAAGAATTGGGAGGGCTTTCGGTCGCCCAGTTCCTCACGCGTGACCAGCTGGAGGATCTTTTTCTCCTTGGACGCAGAGAGTCGCCTTATGAGTTCCGACTTCAGTCGCTCGTACTTATTGGGTGCTGGTGGGCCAGCTATGATGTCCTCCACTTCCGATGCGTAAATAGGATCCAACTGCCCCATAGCATGATGGAATTTGGTGGTATCGGCAGTTATGTTGGCCAGAAAAAATTGACTTTCCAGCTGGTGAAACCACAAAGCCGGTTTCTCCGGGTAAAAAGGAGGTACTCGTATGCCAACTCGCTGGATGTCATGCGACGTGCTAGGTGGCTCGTTGGAGCCGCCATTTTGTGTGTCTTTCGGCTCGGTCGACATGTTTCGTGTTCGTCGGGGTCACCAATGAAGCAGTATAGGGGTTGCAGTAAAAGCGAATACACAGCTTACGGAAAGGATACGTATATTTTTAGAAGGCGAAATGAAGAGCACAGAAAGAAAGCGATAGGCAAAGTAGAACGACGTAGCACGTCTAGGTACAAGTCTTTAGAAGCACTAGTTAAAGTTCATACATATATAAACACGAGGTATTGCCGAATGTTTACCGGATACGAGCGGGAGCGACATGCGCATCGACCAGTGAGGTTTCTCGACTGATGCTTGCGAGCGGCGCATGTTTGAAAGAGATAGCTATACAAGGCGCGTGCGCTCGCTCAGGTAACCGGTCCGCATTCCTAATAACTACATAAAAAATATCTAATAACAAAATTGTCTATTTGTACTGGCGTCTTAATTTTTAATTTGTACTATAATTTAACTTAAATATAATATTAGGTTCGGATTAAGTTTTTGCTGTACTTGTACATATATTAAGTTACTCCTACACGCTACACTATGTGATTTATTAATTGTAACGTATTAAATATCCTACAACGTATTGAACTAATTATTTTATTTATAAAATTTATTCTTTCAAAGGGGACATTCAAAGCCGCCATCAAAAAAGGATATTCCTCCCAACAGATATTTTCTATTCCACCACATTCATTGTCAGTCGTTCCATTCTGGCAGACATCACCACAAATTGCACACAGCGGAATTCTAAACCAAATACGAATGCATACATCATGGAAATAAATTACCCTTGTCATTGCCTTACATGGCCATATGAGGCAGAATTTCGTCCAAAATATGCTGCTAACGTTCAAACAATTCGCGTACTTGTTCAGGGACGTCAATCAAACATCGTGACAATACCGTACGCGCTCAAAGCGAAATACATCATTTATTGTCACGCGATTCATCTTCCTGTGTGGAAACATACTGAGCAGTATTCTTTGAAGTCCTGTTATACGACACCATTAACATTCAATAATATTTTGTTGTTAGAATTAGAACAGCTCTTACCAACGTTTTGCGGGCTTCTGTGGATATCATATAAGGGCTTAGCTTTAGCTTAGCTTTCATAGCTTGTTTTGTATTATGAAATTTGATATAACGTATTATTACAATTATTATGTACATTATATACAAAACTACAAATAGAACTAAAATAATAATAAAAAATAAGGCCAAAAGTAAGAACCTACATATGTATACCTATCTACACAACGACGATATAAGACACGTAGTCGTCAAAGTATTCCTCCGCATCGCTGTCATCCAAGAACGTGCCCAGAAGACGTGCCAGCATTGCCACGTTGAATGGCAATGCTAATTCTTTGGCCAAAGAAAGAGTCAGCTCTCTGACCACGCGAACTATATGAAATCAAAATATCGTCGCTATTCACTTGCCTTGATCCTCAAAATCCGTAGTCTAACAATTGCGACATTCTGTTGTTCAGAAATGCGACAACTTCTTTGCCGCTTCCACAACGAGTGCGTCTGAAACTTCCTTCCGTATTTCGAACTTCCCGCTCTTCACAGCTGAGCCAAGGATTATGTCACACGATTCATCTTTCAGCCGGTTTGTCGAAGGAAATATCTGCTGCCATTTCATCTGGCTAAATGTACGCGTATGAGCTGTTTCCGTTGTTATTGAGACATCGAGATAGACGTTCGTTTCCACTTCATCTGTAACACGTGTTTTTTTTGCTTTGTAAGGTTTTTACGCGTTTTTTAAGGGTATGATCGTGTTTAATGTTGTCGATTTTGTTTCTTATCTTTAAAACGTCTCTTACGGAAATGACATGAATATCTTCACACATACTTAAAGTTTTTTTTACCATTAGTTGTGTAGTTAAACATGAGGTCCTGGGTTTGATTCCCGGGTCAGGAAAATTGTATTTGGGTTTTTCCATCAGGAATTTCTCAGTAGCAGCCACGGAGTCTGGGTTTGTGCCCGGTGGACGGCCATAGGCTCGCCCCCTATTCAATGGGACTTAAACATAATTGGCACAATGTGGGTGTACTATTAGTTACCTCTGCCTAACCCTTGGGGGATTACAGGCGTGATGTTATGTTATGTTATGAACACACATATTTTTAGATTTTATATGCGAAGATACCAGCAAAGCAATCCTAAGTAATTTTGTTCATTCAACTTGCTTTATTTGCTTCAGATTTACAACCAATACTTTTATCTATCCACCAGGACCCCAGAACACGAAGAAGCACCAGGCCCGGAGTTTGTCTCAGCAGGCGTCTCTCTGTTCGTCGGCGGCGGTGCATGCGGTGGTGGCGTCCTCTACCGGCAGAGAACCGCGCCAGCTCCTCACGCACCTGCGCACCTGGTACCACCAGCGACGCATGATAGGCTGTGGATGTGGAAGTGTTTTAATTATACGTGAGTATTTCTTACTAACTGTTGACCGCGACGTTAGTCCGCGTGAAATTATTATAAAAATATGAATTACCTATTTGAATCGGATTTTGTTAACAATTTCATAGGTTTTATTTTTTTACACGGAACCATAATCTTTTTTCTAAAATAAAAGAAACCTAAATAACTCCTAATAACATCAGCTATCTGCCAGTAACAGTCCCGTCAAGATCAGTCCAGCCGGTTCGGAGATAACTCGGAACAAACAGACAGAAAAATATAAAATAAAGTACCGTAATACTTTTATAATTATATATTCAGTAAAATTCTGGTATTTTGAATTTGCTGACAAACACTTAAATTTTATGTATTTGTTTATATATATAACTTTTCATTTATGTCTCGCTTAGCGACATTTTGTGAGTTCCTAATATTATTACAATGATTGAATTTCAACTGTGGGCCGAGCCGAGCCTTGAAAATCCAACAGTGCATATACGAGTATGTACATGACATACATTCATGTCTAATCCTTCCTATATTACAAATAAATAAATAAAATAATAGTAAATAGATAGGAAGAAATGTTTCGTTTAAAAGAATAAGAAATACCAAAGTAGTAGCCAAATTACCAGTTTACCTGTTTTCAAAACCATTGAAATTCTAACTTTGTGGAAAACTTTTAAATACCTCCAGTTCGATTAACTTCTAAATCATTTGATTAAAATTAGTAACTTTAACAACTAATTAAGCTTCAATAGAATACCATTTCAAAACAACTTTTGCCGAATCGTTTGAGAATATTCTTGAAAATTTAATACATTTTCTTTTGCTACTTAAATATTAGGCACTTTTATTATAATAACCTTGTTACATAATCCTCAAATCTCTTGAATAGATAATCCTTCTTAGAAAATATTAAAAGGTTTGAACTTTTACGAAATATTAAATTAGACGGAGCAAGAATGTTTTAATGGTAATTTTGTTGAATCTAAAGTGGTGTTGTGTTTTGCCCGTCTTGCAACCTTTTGCCCATGGCTTTGCCCATAATTATAAAGTTAGTTGTACATCGTAAACTATTTTGCGGTTATACAACGCACTGAAATAGAAGTTACAAGCAAAAACTAAATTTTATGTCTCCAATGTTTCCAGATAATTTGACAAATAATAATTGTGTAAATTTTCCTACCCTTCTAAAATAGCCATCTTTAAACTTTATGGTTACGAACGCACTGACAAGCTTTCTTAGCACCTAAAGGCTAGCGAGTCGCCTAGCATGTAGCTGTGTGAAACGGAACGTTCTAAAATCTTCGCAACTGGCCGCACTGCGTACTTGGTGCCTTCGCTTGTCGCCTAGCGTGTACTAAGCAAGCCACCTGCTAGTGCGTACGTAACCTAACTCTAGGTAGTACACACGGCGACACATCAAGCTATGCCCGCATAACATAGCCTCGCTTTGTACAGATTCCCCATACAATGAGAGATCCGCATAAACTGGTTTTGAATGGCTTGATTGGGCGTCGTGCGTACGTCGTCGTACCAAGCCACCTTTCAGTGCGTTCGTAAGCTAAGTCTAGGTAGTTCGTCTACATTTAGGTACATAGCTTAATTAACATTTAAAACAACAACAAAAAGCATTGCAAACCTACCCTCTATACGAGTATACCCAACTACTACTAATTTATCTACATACATCTCTCAAGAGATTCACGATAGAACAATAAACACCTAAGCTAATACTCCCATTCACAGCCTGTTCAATATGGGCAGAACGCCACAGCCCACAAAACTTAGTTTCATCCCAATTTTGAAGAGGAAAAACCGCGCGAAAACCTTCTCCAACAAAGTATTCGTAGTAATAAATAAATCAAGTCACATAAATCGAATTCGCTGATTCAACTGTTGGCCAGCAAAAGTTATGCGAGCAACCAATGACGAATTGCTAATGCAGTACGCAGAGAATGTAAGGATTTATGATGGTGGAAATGTTTTTGCCAAGATTTGCGGAAGTAAATCTGCCAACACAACAAATAGATATATAGGTCAGTCAATAATTGAGAGAAAATGCCATATGTTTAGAAATGGCTATTTGATCCTTGCCCAATCAAAATGCAAGGAAATCAAAGATTAGAGATCTGCCTGCCTAGGTACAAATTCGGCACTTTGAATTATTGGTACTAGTTAAACATGAATCAAAGATATTGTATTCTTTATTTCTGTTACATCTTTCGGAACTGCTTATTCTTATGAAGTACTTATTGGTTGCTAAACACACACACCAGAGTAAACAGGGGCCTTATTTAAATATGTACCTACGGATATATGTATATAAATATCTAGATAACACAAGTATCACGATCTGTTTGAAAACCAAGCGTGCCATTTTTTGACTACTTACTATGACGTCATAAGCACTATTTAGTCACTATACAAAATAGACTACGGTTTTGTTCTTTAACCTTTTGACCGCCACGGTCGGCTATAGCTGACAGATGAAAACTACTTGAAAAATGACGTTTTCTTGTCGGCTAGAGCCTTTTTTTTTTTTTCGGATGGGAAATCATCAAATGACTTCTCCCGCTCTGGGCTGAGCGGGAGGGTGTGTCAGACTTTTACTGACTAAAACCCACCCATGTTCCTTCATCGCCCTTTGTGTTCCGGGGCCGCGGTATCTCTTTCGAACAACCCGCAGCACCCGGCAGCAGCACCCGGCAGTCGGCTAGAGCCTGCGGTGGCGTGTTGGGCACTTTTTCATTTGTCGGCTACAGCCGACCGTGGCGGTCAAAAGGTTAAATGTTTAGTATTAAGTTCTTGAGTTGTAACATTGCTGTTTTAAACAAATTAGCTTGCTGCGAAGTAACCGCGTTAAGCATAAAATGCTTAAGCCGGGCACGCAAAGTAGGTGCTCTTGCGTTATATAGGTACATATTTCTATATCTGTGTACGTACCCCATGAAATATAATATATCCAGCCAATTACTATGTAACAGAACCTGTCAAATGTATCATATCGGACTATTATAAGTCATGAGTAGACAGCAAGACAAACGGCCGTCTTGTCCGGCGCGGCGTCCGGTCGTTGTCTGGCTATCCGACGGAGACAAAGCGATCTCTCTAGTAACATTTTAACTTTATGCCTTTGAGATTTGCGTAACCCTTGACAAATCTTTTGTTTGATAACCAACATGACAAATTATATCACTTTATCTACTAATTTTACCGGGTAATTCTTTGTAATCAAAATTCTCGCAACTAATCAATTTACATTAAAAAAAAAAAACATTTTTAAAGACAAGCTTTAAATATAGGTGTAATGTCGTCTTATTCGTATTATTCTCAGCAAACCTTTTTAATTGATAGCCATATGGTGGGGGTGCATAAAAAATAACTAGTCCGCCATCTTTGGGAGTCTGCTACATTCGATTTAGAATAACGTCATTTAGCTAACCACCAATTGTCATTCAAACTAAACGTGTACCTATGCAAAATTTCAGCTCAATCGGTTGGTGATAACTGTTTTAAAAATCAGTTGCAAGATTTGACCTAAAAAAACAAACATACACTCATTGCAAGTTGAATACAAGCTTGTAAAAATTAATTTGATAAAGTGTCACAAGAACAGCAAGAATTGTATAGACTGCCACGTCAAAGGTGAATGCAGCTGGTGTTCATTCATTCATTAAGTCTGTTTGCAGCTGTACTACCGTCACTCAAACGATACTACGCTATCAATAGGTCCTTTGATTTGCATAGTAGGTAGATACTGATGTTTTAGATACGATCCCTCCAAATAAATAATCGTCAACAATCACCGTGTACTTTACATCAAATATTATATTTTAATTGCTTGATTTCCAAGTCCACATCCAAAAAGGTTATAAGGAATTTATAATTCATTTTTTATAGGTATACATACATATTTTAAATAAATTAATGAAAGTCACTTTTAGTATCTTACTGTGTGACTGCCAAAGAGATTTAAAAGAGTTATAGAGCGGACATATTTCCATACAAAAATTTTGATCCCGAACATTTTCAATTTAGACACACGAATGCTAGACGTAGGGGCGGGTCGCTAGATGAAGGATAAAATATACTAGACATATACTGGACAATCAATAATAAACAAAGGCATTGTTGTTCACAATCTAATTATAACTGACCATCGAACATAACAAACTACACCGCAACTAAACAACACCCAATTCCATCACTGACCAAAAATATGTTCAGCCATTAATCACAATTTTGCTTTTGATATTAAATTAGTGCCCGACATTGTTTCCCGATAAAATCATTTCAATATTCAGTTTAATTAACATACATAAGCAAGTTACACATGCATGAAATAAATTCAGTGAAACGAAATTGTAAAGCTTTTGTGTGCATCGTGTATACGTCATATGGGCTAGCATGAAATAATTAACGATATTCGTGGTACGTAATTTCTATGTGAAATTGGAGGTATTGTTTATTTGATATGTATGTATAACTTGCGGGCTAGCTTATTTTGTTATGAAACTAAATGGTTTTGAGTAAACTTACTTGACAAACTATAGTTGTTTTATGATGGAAAAATCGTATCAATCAACAAAACATGAAAATTATTTTAAAAAGTCATTTGTATGTTGTTTATTCTTCGCCGCAACGGGAATTTTTAATTTGTAAGCCAACTACATAAAAGTTATTTTTGTAAAATAAAATCGAATACCTACTTTTTTGTTCGAGATTAATAAATCCGACCGTTATAAACACTCGACGCACTAACTTGACAGTTATTACTATGAAATTGATGACATACAATTTATCAAACTGATAGCTCATGAATGTGGTTTAGATTTGCTCTTATCATTAAGTCTAAAGGGAGGTACCTACAGTCTAATAATAGCGGTATCAGAAAATGGCACGTACTTCACCTCACAAACATTTTTCTCCAACAGGAGCCAGCTCTCAACCGATGGCGTTACCATCTCAGCGCCATCCGAAGCCGGCCGCTGGTCTCTCTGGGCGCTGTCTCTCTCCAACCACGGCCTTCGGTTCTCAGCACCCCGCACCATCAATGTGTTCCGGCCAATTCAGCTGGACTTCTCCCTTCCACCTGCCCTGAAGGTTGGGGAGACGGTCGAGGTGGACGTCAAGATTACTAACAACATCAATAATTGTATGGATGTAAGTATTGGCTTTAAGTAGTTTTAAGGGAATCTAATATCACTTCTAAGTCTCTTCTTTGTTAATTTTGTTGTATTTTCTTCTTACTTGTCATCATCGGGCTCATTGCCATTGGCGATAAGATATAAGCCAATCAGAAAAGGTAACCTTCAGTTTGCACTAGCAGGGATAACATGATTAAAATTGTGTCTGTAACAAAAATGGCAAATCTATCAATGCTTACAAATGTTTCCGGGCATGTACATACATATTTATATCTACGATAATAAGCGCATTGAGTTTCAAATATATGTATATCCATAACGTGAAGCAGCGGCGAAGTCCAAGATTAGAGTTGATTATAATTCTAAAAATACTTGAACAAAAATGCTCTAATTCGCCTTTTAAATGGACACTGCAAAATATAGTTCATTTGTATTGGCAAAAATACAGTCACAATAGCCAATTGATTCTATTGCCAATGAGCAGTTCTGGCTAAATCGATCGTAAGGGTTCATACGGAACGGACCGTATTCCACTAAGCTAGGGTTTGTGCTCAGTTGGCTTAGATTCATCAGTTTCACACGACTTCATTTAGATAAATTAGTTTTAGGTAGACTCGTAAATAGAGACAAAGTTTATTGAGAGGAAAAACAAAATACGATAGGGTCTTGTCAGCAAAAATATGACAGCCTTATAAAAAAAAAACGACATGAATTGACAGAAACACAGGTACCCGATACCGCCAAAAAACTTTTTTGTATCGGATCTTTGTCGCGTGGCTTAAATCAGAACAAGTGTTGCCATTTTCGTTGCTTTCTAAACTAATAAAAAAAAAAAAACAATATAAAAGTCAATTTCATTTAGCTTACAAAATAATGATGAACGGCTATTTCCAGTCTTAAAAACAAACTTGAAAATGTTGACTGATCGGTCATTAATAAATTTTCAGATTGAGGTCCAACCCAATATCTGCAAATACCAAATAGATATTTAAAATCGTCAAAACAAACAAGACTTTTAAATTAACAGCAATATTCGAGATTCGTTGCAAAAACAAAACGTTTGTTTAGGTCCGAACGATTAATAAATACGTTGTTAAAATGTTTCTTTGTAAGTGTTTAAAAGTAAATAATAATATATGTGTATTTATGGGAACTGCAAAACATTTGGAATACTTAGCTGTTTTGTTTGAGTCTCTGGTTCCGTTCGATTATTTATCTCAAGCTTCTAAAGTTATCTGAAACTTAAGTGTTTACATTTTGGTCACAACCTTGATGTCAACATCATAATTGCAGCTTTGCAAAGTTCGACAATATTGTATAGTAAAAACTTATTTTCATCTCCAATAATATCCGTTATTTCTGTGAAAATTATGATTTTTACTTTTGAAAGGTGGAAAATATTCAATGATTTTCTTTTTGAATATACTATTTCTCCTGTCTTTTTATTCGTTCATTTCTTTAAACTTTATGTACAGCTAGTGGTAGATTTATAGGCGGATGTGCTTAATAAAATATAAAATAAAATAACTTTTATTTCGGACAAGCAACATCCATTAATTCCAAGAGGGAAAACTCTAGTTAGTCAGTTTATTTCGTAGAAACACCTAGAAGCTTAGAAGACCATAAAAATATCTCCCATGTTTTCTATAAACGGAAGTTTCATTAACGTTTAATCCGATAACTAAAAGTTTTCACAACCAAAAGGCATAACGATACCAACATATCAGAAACTAATTTCCTTACCTATTCTCAAACAAGACGCTTTAACTTGAAACATCTTACCCGTACTTATAAACCTTCCATTAGAAATAGGAAACCCGATACGATTGAGAAACTCGAAGTAAATTACCTACCTAGCATTTAGTTCTATGCGATATTGTAAGTAGGTATTATTACCTCGGCTAATCTTTGTGAGCTTTCTAGCCTTTCGATAGAGAAACAACCCGATTGGCTTTAGAATTAATTCTGTTCAACGCGAATATATACGGACTGTTTAGTTAACTAGCTTGTAGTGGTAAGTTAGTATTTTAATGTAAACGTATTTTAATAATTTCAATGTTTGGCACACAGTGTGACCATGACATGGATTAGGCATAAAATGATTTTTTTTAACGACACTCAACAGAAAGAACATGATTTTCAGTAGGTGGTGGTAGTTTATATCAATCCAACCAGCGTCGGGCAGTCTAGCTGCTCGGCAGTATGCTGAGCTGGTCTTATTTGTCGCAGTCGCGAGACACGTCATAATAATAATCTCTTTTTCGTTAAAGTTTTTTTAATGTGACTTTGCCCAGCCAATGCATCTAGCCTGCTGCGTCCATTTAATCCTAGCTTAAATGCTGGGTGCGATATTATTTGTAAACGCACACACAGATACATTGAAAATGCAACATATATTCAGTATAATATGTCTGTATACGTACCTACTACACACATATTAGGCGATAGATAGGTACGATGCCGTATGATTATTTTGGCATTAAAATGACCTTTTCAAGGCGTTGTAGAAAAACATTTGTGAATTTGTATAGAAAAAGCAAGACAGCGGCTTTGGCTATGCACCAGAAGACCCTTCAACGAAAATATAGCTATCAATCTACCTAAACTAAAAACAAAATCCTAACTCCACCCAACTCCGAACAATCTGCGCTTTTCAAACAGCGCCTCCGTACATTGACGCTCCACACGCTGATTTGAGTTTGAAGCGCTTAAAGCGGCTAGATTGCCTAATCGCTCCATTTGCCGGGATCTGCGTCTGAATCGTCGGGATCATCCCCGGAATCCCTAATCGGGATTCGATGAGCGACGCCGATCGCAAACAAATCGGTATCACATGTGGCTATCGAAGAGTTTGGGTTCAGTAGGGTTTATTGAGTAAGCTATGGTTTTTATGGGGCGATGTTATCTAAATGGGCCTCAACACTTACATGGTGGGTACTTTAGTTTCTAGATAACGATGAAGATAGTACGGAGTACCAACTTTGTCTTTTACTAAACGTAAATCTTGGTGTTAGTTTTGTCCAGAACGTCTTGCCATAATTATCCTAGGCTGCCGCGACGCCATACGGTTTTACATAGTGGTTATTTTTGTCCATACATACCTACGACAGACGTGGCCAGCCTAGTTCCACTTCAGCTAAGCTAGAAAAAACAAACGACGAAAGAACTTGAAATGTATGAGGTGTGTAAAACTCTGAAAATTTAAGTACCAAACGGATATCATAGGTACATCAATTTCTCAATAGCAACCACAGAGTTTGGATTCGTGCCGGTGGATGGAAATAGGCTCGCCCCTATTACATGGGACTGCACCTACACCTCTGTCTAACCCTTCGGGGATTACAGGCGTCATGTGTGTTATGTTGTCATTACAAGGAGCCACAAGCATTATTCTTCTTCTCGAATCGGACCTTGGAACCTGGACAGCTCTGTCGTATATCATTCAAGTCTTCATTCAAGTTCAAGTCCTGCAGGGTACAATTAGTTGTGCATGACGGGCAGGAGAGAAGGAAAAAACAAGCTTCATTAACCGAAAGATAATCTCGAATACAAAAAAAAAACACCAACTTAATTCGCAATTACGCAGCAAAGCCCATCCAAAACTCCTTTGAATCATAACGTAAACAAATTCATTACAATTCATACAATTATAACAAACGAAGCAACATTCAAAGCTACACTTGAAAAGCGTAAATTGAACGATAAATCACGGACGAGACTCTTAAATTAAAATATTCACGGTACAGGATAAGGTAAATACCTTCTAGGTACCTATTACTTAGGGGGGAAATCCGTTCGGGGATAATTGTGTACCCCGCCACGACCCCTTTCCACCCCTTTATCCCACCTCTATTGGCCCAAATATCTCACGAATCAACACTACAACACAGGATTCGAGACTGATATTCTTTGTGACCATAATTTTTTGGACCTGTGGACAAGTCCCAGTACCTGTTTAGTTTCGTATTTTTTTGAAAAAGTTTTAGTTGAAACACTACAACGTTATATTTATTTTATTTTTACTTTTGTAGCTAGATACCTAGTAATTACACTCAGTAAGTATGTTAGATATCAGCTTTTAAGCTAATAACTTTATGAGGCTCAGGTGGATATACAATTAGTACAAACTATTAAATGAAATGAGGTTCAGTAATGGTTATCTCTATAATATCTGTGTATTGTAATTATTAGTAAAGTGTTTCTACTGTGCTTGTCAATCATTATTAGTAGAGAATCTTCTTGAATTCTTGTTTTAAATTGTTTTTATTTTTCTATTATTTGCACTTTAGTGGTTTTACCATATTTTTTCATTTTTGTTTTTTAAAATTATGTTTGTGCCAGCATTTCATTGCTGGTTTGTAACAAAATATGACCCAGTTTCTCGGCATAACGAATTGAATTTTAAATTACAACCTCATTACTGAAACCGCCATTAATTTAATAAATTTCTGATTACGTTATACTTCACAAATCTTCATTAATGTTTCTACGAAATTTCCATTAGTCAATCTATTTTGTTCAGTAGGTGGACTACTAATGAGTTAGTGTGATTGTTTATTTATTAAACACTTTATTGTACAACACCACAGGAAACGAATAGAACAAACATATTAACACTAACAAGCATGTTGCGCATAACATGTATGTTGAGTTCATATACACAACATAGATTTATAATTGAACTACCAATATTGCTATTTTTCATTTTGTTTAATGTTGTTGGTACGAAAAATGGACAGCCCTAAACCACATAGGAAAACCTAATTCTTATATTATCGACAAAATAAAAATACAATTGAAAAAAATTGTACCTCTCTTTTGAGAAACGTCCTCTAATACCCAATCGCATGGCTACCGCTCTAATAACAAAGCTCGAGTCGCTATTGACTTTGCACCTCCGGGACGACTCTAGGAGGTGACACCTCGAGAAATTCCATTTCAGCTAATATCATATCGATTATATTGAAAATATAACACTCCTCCGCTTCTAAGGGGAAAGAAAAACATGGTCTTATAGCTTTTACTGTGTTTTCGTTCTTATTATTTCGTAGGTGAAACTTTTAATTGTGGAAATATTATTTCTCGTCTGTTTTTTTGCCATTTAGGTGTCGTCTCTGTTCTTTGTTTTTTTTTTTTGTGGAACAACGCTTCCATACCTATTCAGTTATTTATTATCAGAATACGTGGATTCAACTTCTTTGCTGAAATCTATCCAACCATGACATTAAAAATGTTAAGTTTTGATTCTGCAAAAAATATCCAAGCTTACATGCTGGATGTAGCACCGCCCTTCCGTCCGCAAAAATATGCATATGCAGAAGGAATTAGCATGCGAGATGCAACCCAACCCTACACTCGACACGTGTTTCACCCTTCCACGGGGCATCTTTAGAAGATGTTGACTCGCCAACCGCTCGGGCAGCCTAGCGGTCGTTGGTTGCATGTTGCATGCTAACTATCGTACTGACTATTAATTTACACCCCATTCCTTGCATCCCAGGTAACAGCCCTCCTAGCTCTCAGCGCCGGCGCAGCATTCGCCAGCACAGGAGCCCTATACGTCACTGAACGACTGCGACTCGGACCCCGCGGCGGTACGCAGCTGGTGGTCAGAGTGGCCGTCAATACGCCAGGCAGGAAGAATATTACGGGTATGTGTATGTAATTTTATAGATAGGTAAATAGTCTTCTTTCGAAGTGAAATGGATTTTTGTCTTACCGGTTAGCCATGAGGTACACGCTCAAGCGATATGCGTATTGCAACGGTGACTGTGAAAAAAAGCGAGCATAGAGAGTACGTCAATAGCATTTTGTGTGGATCAAGGGCTGAAATAAAGTATTTTTATTTTATTTATTAAATAGTCACCGCTGTGGTTTTGTACGCAAAGAAAACAAGTGACATACGCGTGGGTTGCTTGATGCAAGTCACCCTCGCAAGTTGCATCGCATGGTTGTGAACGGCGCATTAGTGGCATAATTACACACAACAAACAACGGTTTTGAATGTCCTTGTTAGTAATTGTTACAAACTTTAAATTAGGTACACGTATGTACGTAAGTTAACCGTGGGCTGCAAAGGACCTTCATTCTTTTCTGTATTCTCAAGAAGTATAGTCTTGAGAATGATAAATTGTGGCAAGATATATAATAAATTGTGGATATAGGCAAAAGAATGATGATGATGGATGATGGTATTCTCAAAAACTAGAAGGTATCTATGACTTGTAACATTTTCATAAATGTACATAGCAAGTCATTACTGCCTCACTCCTATCGTTGTCCTCTTCAAAACTAATTGATTAATCCACCACAGCATCCCTTGCTCTAAAATTAAAACCTTAAACCTCATCAGCGTCAGTTCTGTCAATTTTAAGATTTATTAATAGCAACGAGAATACTTAATTAATGACGAAGAACCCGAAGATTCTACCAGAAATTTATTCCGAACCTACGCCGAAGAAATCTGTTGAGCAAAATATTTTAATGAAGTTATGGAGGCGAATTCCCAAACCGGAATCTTACGTAATTGTGAAATTAAAGACACTCGAATTTTGTGAGCGCTGATCGAAAAGTTTGGGCCAACTTTCAGTTTGTTGGAAATTAATACGGTTGTAGATTGATATGGTTATGTTTTACACGTGTAAGTGTAGAAATAGAGCTATAACATCTTGGATATTGAGAACAGAAATATGACCCCCAGTATTTGATAGGCCGAACAACACAAAAGTTAACTTGAGATGCCATAAAAATCACATTAACTGCTACTAACTACAATAAAAACCCACCGCAAAAGACGGCCCTTACAAACAACAATACTAATCTAGTATTAATACAAAAACTAACATGACTAACAAATAAATAAGCACACAACACATTAAAATATATTAGATGTAAAACTAAATCATCATGAAGCATGCATGGATGCAGCTGAATACCAGTATTTTACATGGAGCGACTGCCTATCTGCCTACGTAAAACTAAATGTAAGGGATAAAATAAAGCTAAATACCACATGAAAGATGGCTCTTAAGTTGGCACTTAATCACTTGAATTGAGATTTGATAAAGGACATAAACAGATTCAATAGGTGTTCAGAAAGTGGGACTGAGAAGAATGTCAAATAAAATCATTCAGTAATTTGGATCTTAATGGTCTTCGAACTTAACGTCACGACTGGTACACGAAGACCGTCAAATTTTTTTCGAAGTCTCTTACACCCATATCTATAGCCAATGTAACCCATATACCTATATAGTCAAGGTAAGCAATTACTTATGCAAACATTTTCATGCAATAGGCAAGAATTTAAACGAAGTAAAAGCCGTTAAAGAAAGACAAGGTTAGAATTCTAACTTTTGACAGTTCTACCTGATATTACTAAACTACATAATAAAAATCGTATCTTAAATAATGACTCAAGACTTTGACTCAAGTATTCACTTTGACTTGTTTATAGATACGGGTGTTACACTCTCATAGCTTTAATGCAATTAGGAGCATTCACAACTTAATATCAGCCTTAATTTTGGCAAGAACCCAAATTTAGCATCACTAGGTGTTCACCTATCAAACATTGAGATCTTTCCATTTTTCATGCACAGTTTTGCTCAGATCAGCAAAGTAGAATTATTTTTCTTCATAGTTGGGACAAATAACTTCGATGGTGAACACTTTGTCTTTATGGGATTTTCTCTCGAACAGTTTGCCGTTTCGAGTGAAGTTGACTTCGTATTTTGAATCTGTCCATCGCTCTTTGGATTTAGCTGATTCGAAAATGTCAGCATTTTTGGAAAATAATGTTGCTATAAAAGCTGAAAAATAAAGTGTTGCATTTTCGGGATTTGTAAAAACTACATCGCTGTGTTATGCTGTCATTGTAATTTATCTTCTACACATAAAACATACACATTACAACAGAGGCACATTAAAATAACAAAGGTAGACAAAAGCTAACTGGGTTGTGGTAGTCAGTGACCCGTAAGTCTGACAACCAGTCTTACCAAGGGGAATCGTATTACTCAGTACTAACTGGGTTGTGGAGGCCAAATAAGCAGTTGCTAGATGTAAAATACTGGTATGGAAGCAGACCCCAACATATGTAATTAGGAAAAGGCTATTTTGATGAAGTAGTCGAAAGCGTTTTGATTATAGGCAGAATTTAACATCACCACATCATCAACATAATTTTGAAATCTTACTGCCATTACCTGTCGATCTTCGTCGTTATAAAAAAATCGTCCTAAATGAAATTCCTCTTTTTTGCCTAAACGAGGGCCACTAACCCTCCCATTAATTCTATCAAAGGATTTGAATAGGTAATCTAAATCCTTTCATTCACTAATTAAAACACCTCTCAACATTGCAGACAATTTTTATTCAAGCACTTAGCCCTGGTCCGAGTTATTCAGCCACAATCCAGGCTGAGCCCTTGTTACGACTAATTCTAGAACACGATATAAGACAATCTACCAGCGATGGTAGCACATCGTTGCTATCATATTATAAGATACTGTATGATACAAAGACATTCAAATATTTATATAGATAGACGGGACAAAAAGAAGAAAATCGTAATTCAAAAACTTGTTACTACTTAGTAACACATCTTTTTGTCTTGTGTCATACGCCCGCTTGTCAGGTAGCATTCGTGTGTCAAAATCGAAAATGTTCGGGATCAAAATTTTTGTGTGAAAATATTCCCAATGTCCGCTCGATTAGTCTTTTAAATCTCTTCGGTATGATAATTATTATTTAATAGGCTCGTTTGATTTTCATAGTTTGACTTAGCTCCGGTAGAAAAAGGTTTAACAAAGCTAAGTTGAAGCTAGAGATGTGAGCCAAGGATAACAGCTAGGATTGCAAGCTATGGATTCCAGCTAAGGATGAGAGCTCACTAGTTCTACTGAGCTGCGTGTACGATATACAGTTGCCTAGTACTTAGTTACCGTGTAAAAGGCATCTTTTTATCACGGCGAATCTGCATCTCTTATCACCTCGGTTTTAATGGAATTAGACACAATAGTTTGAAGCGCAGGGAGATGATTTTCCCAAGTCTCTCCCGGACGGAACAAAAAATATTTGTTCCGCGTCTGGCCGTTTGTGTAATTATGTGAGTTTAAATGTTTGCAAACGTACCCACGATACAGGAGAATTCCTAGAGCGGGAAACGTTTAAAAAAAAACTGGATAATATCACTACGTTTTAGTATGATACTACGAGTGTAAATTAACAATAGCTTTCCAGATTTACCTCGTACATAACTAGTGGGAAAGCAGCCTAATACCAAAACACAATCTAAATCCCCTTCTACTCATGATACATGAATTGTGTATTCAAATTGCTCGATTAGCGAGACACTCTCATTGTCTAGTCCAATTCGAGGAGCTATTTCAATAAACATTTAAATTGGACTGAGAGACAACAAAGCCGTGTATGTCGAGGCCAATTAGCAATTGAGACAATAGATAGGTAGGCCGCGGTAATAAGTTATGGTAATGATGCATTTGTATGTCTAAAGGCAAATAAGGGTGGATGTGAGCGAATAGAGTGAGATGGTATGCGGTGTGAAGAGGAGTATTTTTGATTTGAACTTGCAGTTGTGCATAAAATCGAAGTTTTTAATAATATACAAAAGTAACACGGAGTAAGAAGAAAACTGCAGAACAGTAGATCTACATATGTAGGGCATGGCCAAGGAGTTTTTTTTTAATCTCTGATCCCCGTGAAAAAAAAAATCTATAATGTCATGAGTTTATACATGGTTAAAGTTAAGTCGTTTTAATCCTCTTAAGGGGTCATTGTACTCATTATAACGAACAACTTTTACTATGGGACCAACCCTAAAATCGCGAAAAAAAACAGCTGTTCAGTACATTTATTTTCGCTTATCTGGTCAAAATGTACTGGACAGCTGATTTTTTTTCGCGATTTTAGGGTTGGTCCCATAGTAAAAGTTGTTCGTTATAATGAGTACAATGACCCCTTAAGAGGATTAAAACGACTTAAATTTAACCATGTATAATATGAGTTGGGCCGTTTGCTTGACCAGTTTTTTTGTATGTATCTATTTCAAAAAGCGAGTTAAATAATCTTTACTTGTTTGCATGAGGTTTTGGGTGCGATGCCCAGGTCAGAAGGAGAATTATTAAGTTTTTCTATAAAGAATGACCCAGTACTAGCCTGGAGCCTGGGTTTATGGCCGGTTGAAGACAAAGCTCAGCCCCTATTACATGAAACTAAATAATAACTGGCGAAATGTGGATCTACTATGTATGTACAAGGTGTTGCTTTGCCACCTCGTCAAAATTCAGGAAGTTTTCATAGAAGACGTAAATAATCAATATAAATTACGGTACCTGGGCAATAATAATAAACGCTGCTTTTTTTAGTTTTTTTTAATTTGACACTATTTCAGAATGAAGCCCTTTTCAAAAGAGGAGAATCACCCGTTTATGGAATAGACCTCTGATTTTGTTTGTGTGTGTGGAAGCGTGGTTATAGGGCTAGTTTTAGACGGGCCGCGTTTTAATGCGGGTGGTGTACACTTATCGATTTCCGATATTAAGAAAAAACATTAAAAAAATACCTACCCATTTTATTATTGATTCGGGTCGAGAATCATTAGCATAGTTACCTCCTTGAATTTGACGAGGATGCAAAGTTACACCTTGTATAATTACGCCTCTGATTTACCCTTCTGGGGTCACAGGCATGATGTTTCGTTAGGCTTCCGTTTAATAGCAACAGATGCCGTTAGGGCATTGCAGTTCCCAAGGACAGATTAGTTTAGAGTCTGTTTGGGCCGCAAATTCCCCAAGGACATAATAGTGGATTGCATTTTAATTTTCCAAACAACTTAACCAAAAACCAATCTACCCTCTAACACTCATTCTACATTCTCCAAATCAAAACTTCTCATTCTTAACTATCGTGAAGCGCCATTTCCGCCACGTTTAACTTCAATCCCGCCTCAATAAAATGACACTCATTGTATTTCAATTGCTTTCCGAGTGTTTTCTACGGCTGTGCTAGCAATAAACGTAGCAGATTCTATTACCTTCGCAATACGATTGTATGCTACGGGGCACGTGTGATCCTGGGTTGTGGTCTAAGTTAGGACATGAAACTTGATGGAGGATGTCTTATTCAGATTTAGAATAGAATAGTTCTTTATTTGCACAGAAAGGTTCTGGTTCTCTATTTGATTGGTTGTAAACCAGATTATTGTTTTGAGTCGTGGCAGCCGTGTGTCTATTTTTATTTTGAAACTAGCTGTGCCCCGCGACCTTAAAACCTTGCAATTATTATAAAAAATATTTCTTCCCTATTTGAATCGGATTTTGCTAACAATTTAAAGGGTTTTAATTTTTTTATGCTAAGACCATAATCCTTTTTCTAAAATAAAAGTAGCCTATGTTACATCTTTTAAAATCAGTTATCTGCCAGGAAAAGTCCCGTCAAAATCGGTCCAGCCGTTTCGGAGATTAGCCGGAACAAACAGACAAAACGACGGACAGCTATACAAAAATAAAAAAAAAGGTTTTTTGTTATGAGAACCGTATATACTTTCATATGCATTCAGTAAGTGCTGTAATTTTGAATTTACAAAGAGACACTTCAATTTTATTTATTTGTATCATTAGATAATTATTGTGTTTCTCGAATTCTCAATACTTCATGCTCCTTATTCCTTTCTGCCGTACTGTCTTCTTACTAATAGCAGAAATGTGACGCTCATATATAGTTTTCGAGGTTAAGCAATACTTGCCGAAGTCTGACAATGAGTATTTCCAAGGAGTATCGTGTTACCTTGAAGTCGCTCTAAGTAGAATACTTGTATTCAGCTGCATCCGGTTGGACTGGAAGCTGACTTCAACATCATCATCTTCATCATTCTCTTGCCTGCCCTTATCCCAATTAATTTGGGGTCGGCGCAGCACGTCTTCATCTTCCATACTTCTCTATTACTCGTCATTTCATCAGTCACCTTCTTTCTTGCCATATCATCCTTCACCGTTTCATCCATCGTTTTTTTAGTCTTCCTCTACTCTTATACCTATCCACATTCATACTCAAAACTTTCCTCACGACATTTCCTCATTCCTGTTAAGCTAACCTCAACACAGTTAAGAAAAGACGAGACAGATCGCGTTTAGTTCTGTATTGCAATTCCGCTTCATCTTCTACTCTGGAACAACCCAATTCCCTTACGGTCGTAGTCATAAAAAATAGATATAAAAATGCTGCGTCGGCGTCGTGAATGGGGTTCAATGGGACTTAGAGAGATAAAATTATTTTATAGTATCCTAAATTATTATGTCTCTGATTTATGATGACACGTCGATGACGTAAATCTTAGTACCATTGATGATGATCATTATGAGTGCTTGTGCATAAAGGTGTTTTTTGTTTGGCAAATGAAGAAATGATTGTGTTTAATATTGTTAGAGCACTGCATCAAGTTGTTGCAACCATTTGACTTCATTTAGATGGTTTATTCCTAGCACTACCTAAAATCAGAACGGTATGTAGTCGACCCTTTCACACACATTTTTTTAAGTGCCACTTTACGTTCTTCCAACCTAACAGACACGTGTGTTGCTAGGGAGTTTTGTTCCACCACTTCTCCTCACCGAAAACACTAAAAAGTCTTATTCTATTTTTCATCTTCGTATCATGACCCACTGCTGGGCAAAGGTCTCCCCTTCCTCCTCCATACCTCCTCTCTATCCTGTGCGATCTCTGGCCATGTTAGCCTCGCAAAAATCGTCACGCCACCTTCACCGCGGTCGGTTTCAACGGCGCTGTCTTTCCTCAGGCGTCCAGTAAGTGACGATCTTTGCCCATCTCTCCGGGTGAAAATGTAAAATCTAAATGCTCATTTTCTATCTTTGCAGTGGAAGTAACAGGCTACAGTGCTGATAACTGCTCAGTGTCCTACACATCGTTCAACAATGAGACCCTGGTCGGGTCTGTGATCAGATCAGCTAGTGTGCTGGTTCTACCTGAAGGTCTGCACAGGACTGATACGCAGAGTGCTTACTTCTGTGCTAATGGTAAGTCAAGACGTATAAATAAGTCAGTTCTTAAAGGGAATACTCACAAGTATTCCAAACGTACAGGTATTCGAGTACCTACACGTAATGATCTGTATTGTTAGAGATACTAAAGAATTCTTAACATTGTGGCCGTAAATAAAATATAAGGTCAATCAAAATAAGTCTCACGCCAGTGGCGCGCCTAGACGCCAACAATACGGCAAGCCCATAAGGCAAGCAGACTGTTTAGAACCCCTAACATCATGAAGAGTAGTAGGTTATAAGGGTAAGCCAAGCTTGTATGAAAGTACCCCCATTAGTTTCACCCATAACCTACAGAAAGTCAGGCATTTCTAGAAACTTTTTCTTATTAACATGCCAGGGTTCTTCGATTTGACTCGTGTTTTAAACCATTTCTTTTGAAAGAAAATGAAAATATGCAAAACATAAAATTTAACAGTTCCATTGCTTACGTACTGGAACTCTCATTCATAAAATGCCTACGATTTTAATTAAAACCACGGTTTTCCTAATTGATTCGCTTTCTCTCCTTCTAGAACACCTAGCAGTATCATCTCGAGGTTCCTGGGAGTGGCAGTGGGTAGCAGCACCAAGGAACCGAGCAGGTTTGGTTCTGGAACTACGATCACAAGGAGCAGCTCACGTTGCATTGTCAGCCATACGAGAAGCTTCTGACGATATGTACCGAGTCGTGTTTGAGAGAACTAGAGTCTGGATTGCTAAAGGGAAACATGGTGAGTGCTCTAAAGTTCGAACAAAATTATTTAATTATTATATGAAAGGTAGCCTTCACAGCTGAAAGCACATAAACATAAAAAATATAAATTTAACATTACTCCAATTACGAAGTACACAAAAAAAAGTTAAGCAGAGAGTCACTCTAATTAATTGGCATTAAAATGTATAGTGTGTGCCTGTTTGCGTGCAGGTAACTTATCAAGGTGTTAGACGTAAGCTTCGTTTTGTCAATTTATACGTAATTTATTAGTATGTAAACATACCTGTTTTAAACTCTTAATTTTTACCTTGTGCATAAAAGTCAACATTGTCTTGAACTGTCCTTACCAGAATGAGAATCCTACCTCGAGAGGCTCTCTAAGAGGCCAATGACGTAGCTAGGTTACACTGGCAAAAAATAAATTCAGCTCTATGGTGGGTAACCACTACCTTGGTTATGCAGCCAGCCATATATTTTGTTGGCATAACATCTTATGTGGCTAAACTCCCATGCCATCCCAGTCAGGGCCAAGTCTTGGTATCCGTATTCATCCGAAAGCCCGTTTTCCGTAATTATATGCCATTTGGGCTCAGAACAAAAATTACTATAGCAAGGTAAACTTAATTTTTACACAACGCATACTCACAGATACACTACTCCTTCCCAGGTTACGACGTCCACCTTGCAAGTGCAGAACAAACAGAGAGTGACGAGGACTGCTCCGGCGCTGACTCCTGGTGCGCGTGGTGGGTGTGGTGGGAGGGGGGGCGGTTGTCTGTGGGAAGGGGCGCCGCACCTTCAGAAAGGAGACTTCTGGTCTGGCCGCTAGCTCCTGACATGAGGATCAAGTTTGTTGGCTTTAGCGCTCTTTGGGGCGATAAAGCTGATTTTAGGTGAGTTAATCCTGATTTAAAGTATGTTTTTACAACAATAAGTAATAATGTGAAGCCGGATGATATTTCATCCGGCTTCACAGCTCATTTTCATCAATGAAAATCAATAGGTGAAATAATCTGGCCACACCATTTCAGATGTAACATACGAGTAGAAGACCTTACCGTATCGAATAAATTCATTTAGAAAAATAAAGGTTATTAAAGGTTAAGCTGATGAAATAAAATAATTTTGATGCCCAGATATGATTAGATGCCATCTTACCATAACTCACCTTTTATGTATAATTGTGTCACATTTCAGAATCTGGAACTTCAACGAAGAAGCCGGCTTCTCTCAAGTACTTGAACTTGGTCTACCCCATGGCGTAGTCCCAGGATCTGCAAGCGGAACACTCCTCGTATCTGGCGGTCTACATCTCCCTCTATACAGTCTTCAGACAGACTCTACGGACCAATGGGCAGAAGTTTGGAGAGACTCGCAATTGTCAGCTGCTTCGGCAAGTTTGGCACCACTGTTGGCGCTGGAGCATATACCACATTTAGTTGATGATGCTGAGAGGGAAAGAATTTTGAGAAAACTGCCTGAACAGGTAATAATTCTATAATATTCTTGATTCTTATCACACTTTTTAAGAATCAAAACTGCAGCACTCTAAATAAGCAACAAGAGAAATGTATCAACGTAATATTTGAAAACTGAGAGCGGATTTCAGCAATGTAACTGAACGCAATCAATTCATCTCAGTGAAAACTATCAGTATCAATATTCAACAGCAATGATGATTCTTGAACGCAGTGTCATTGGCGGAATTCCCCAGAACTTGCTGAGATAACTTGCAAAACTCAAGAAAAAATAATAATCCTGCCTTTATTAATTCCAGGTGCAAGTCTTGTTATCGTTCCGAAAAAGCGACAACTCTTTCAGCGACCACCCAGGAATGAGTAGTCATTTATCAACGATTAAAATACTGGAAATTTTAACAAAAATCCAGTCTTACTTCCCAGTAGACCCAGAATTGCTCCAAAACATTAGGAAATGGATACAAACGCGACAAAATCCCGACGGTTCCTTTACACCTCTGGCTGCAGACAAAGAAGTGGATTACTATCCCGTAGACATCACGAAGTCAAATGGTACAGCGAAGGAGGTTGATGTCAATGAGTATTACTATTATGATAAAGATGGGAACATGACTCAGGAAGAAATTGATTGGGAGAGGAGGGTTGAAGTGACGGCGGAGACTTTGGTTGCCTTGCTTGAAGTTGGTGTGGAGAACCAGGTAGCTCATGTTTGACATGATTCACTAACACATTACTAATTTCTCTATGTGCAAATTTAAGAGAAATCCTAAAAATATACTTGATTGAGTTTCCTGACGGACAAACCAAAGTATGTCGTAGTACCAATTCTAAATGTAGACATCAATTTATACAAATCTTTACCGATTTTTTTTCCAGGTTGACGCAGATGTGGCGAAGAAATCCCAGAAATACTTGGAAGATAACCTACACAACTTAACTTCTCCGGCTGCTCTTGCTGCAACTGTCCTAGCATTGGTCCTTGCGAGGTGACTAAATCATTTCTTTTCTATGCTTTTAAAATCTTACAAAGCTTTAATGAGCAACTGTATTTTTTTTTAATCTGTAACTAATCGTCCAACATAAAGGATATATTCAAATCGGCCTGTCCAAAACTGTACCTATTCGACTGTATTGAAGCCTTTTGGAAAATGGGCTTGTTCTGGTGGTTTGAACTTATCAGGTCTCCCGGTGAGACGGTTTGTGATGACCCCCAAAAGATAATAAATCCATACTTTATAATATAAAGCCGTTTAGTCGTGAAAATGTGTCTCTGTTACTTTTTCACGACTAAACAACTGATCGGATTGCAATGAAATTTGACAAGGAGATAGATTATATGCTGGGGGAGGACGTAGGCTATCTTTCTTTTCTCACACAAAGCTACACATCAAAATTTACACGCGGACGAAGTCGCGGGCAACAGCTGGTTATTCATAAAAACGAAGACCCATCACTGACTAATTGTTTTGAAATGCTTCAGGAGTCCAATAGTGCCAGAAGCTCTAGTGATCCTAAGGAATGCATCAACAACTGAGGAGGGCGAGTTCGGATGGCCAGCGCCGAGGAAGGATGCTGCTGATTGGTTACTAGAAGAAACTTCAAGGAATATCAAGACCACATCGTATGGTAAATAAAGAATCAGTATTTTACCACTTACTTGGTAGAAGTATCATTGTGAAAGACTAGTGATCCTTATTTAAGAGCACAAAATCCAACTCGACAACATACAGTACTTTAATATCAGCTGATGGTCAATCAGCTAATTAGATTAATGATGCTTATTCTGTAAAAAATGGTTTTTACATTTTTTTTTTAATATTTGTTTAATCATGGTTAAGGCATTTGAGGACCATTTGACCAACCACCTCAAATACTAATATTTGAGGTGTTTTTTTGAGGAAAAAATTAAACTGGTTTAAGTGGATCGTTCCAGTCAGCGCACGCATTTGTCAGTTATCTTGTAGCTCAACTCAAAACTGAACGAGGTCAATGTTGCAGCAAAGCTTATGGTTATGAATCCCTGCATCTCTAAATCATTGTTAACCCCACATTTTTGAAAAGGATTCGTATCAATAAAGTAATTCTAACCAAAACGATATTTGATGGAACAGAAGCAGTAACGATGGAACAGTACGTGGCGGGCGTGCGCGTGCTGCTGGCGGCGTGCGCGCGCGGCGCGCTGGCCGAGGGCGAGGCGGCCGCGCGCTTCCTGTACTACCGCGCCTCCACGCTGCAGCGACACCCCAGCCTCGCTTATAGTGCGACCAAAGCTGCGGCGCAGTATGCTGCGTTGGCCCATGATAGGTGAGTACAGTTTAATTTTGAACCACTTAAATTAAGTCCTATGATAGTGGCTAAGTTATAACGGCCCGTTTTCCGCACCCACTACCACCCGTGTAACGGTGATGAGCACTCATATGTATACATATGAGTACTACTGCTACTTGTATACTTAGCAACTTTTAAAAGTGATTTTCTCCTACTGATACTGATGATGACTTTATATTTTTAACCGACTTCAAAAAAGGAGGAGGTTTTCAATTCGTTTGTATGTTTTTTTTTTGTGTTTGTTACCTCATATCTTCGACATTTATGAAACGATTTGAAAAATTCTTCTTTTATCTGAATGGATCTACTTTCCGATTGGTCCCATAGAAATTTCATCGAAATCGGTTTAGCAGTTTGGTTTTGAAATCAAAATAGCTGGAAAAAATATGTCATCCAAGTAAAAGAAATTGCGAAATTGATACTTGACAAGGATTTGTGTGTGATGCGATAACTAAAAAGGGTAAAATAAAAACTTTTTTGCAAAAAAAAACCGACCTCCAAAAAGAACACTAAAAAAGTGGAAAATAACTTTACTTTCGGAAGTCGGTGGCAAAAAAAGTCAACGAAACAAACAATAGTCACCGACTTCCGAAAGTAAAGTTATTTTCCACTTTTTTAGTGTTCTTTTTGGAGGTCGGTTTTTTTTTGCAAAAAAGTTTTTATACATGCTTGTTTTTATAAATGTTATAAACTTAGTATTTTGGAAGTCATACTATTTTGAAATAAGTCTTCTCATCAAGCTTGCAATCGATGTTCCACGATATAAAATTTTAGTTCTCGTGTATGTTAATAACTCATTTGATTTGCACAAAATGTTGCTTTTTGATAATATGGAGGAATTCAGTGAAGTATTTTAAGCAAACACCGCACTTCTGACGCAAATAACGCGAAAAATCGTGCCAAGAGAATTCAAGGTACGTGCTTGTGGGCGTAATAAAATTCATCCGTTCTGTTTTCCAGGCACCGAGCCCTCACAGTATCACTAGCAACAGCAGGCATGGAGCTTACAGATACTCTAGAGTTACGAGCTCGCACTCCACCTCGGCCGCTACAGCTGCCCGGCTTACCTACTAAAGTGTTCGTCTATGCTACGGGCGCTGGATGTGCTACTGTTCAGGTATCTACTTTTCTTCTTGAATTGAGATCGTATTCAAAGTGTTGTAGTTCAAATGCTATCCAATTTAGTCTATCAATGTATTTTTTTGGTGGATCAGGCTGAGTAAGCGGTTTAAACGTAGCATAGCACTAATTTAGACTTAGTGTGATTCCTGATAGTATCACTCAGCAGTCAAACAACAAGTGCAAGATAGAATAAGAACATGTCTAAGACAAATCACAATATGTCGGTGGAAAGGTCATCTGTCAAATTTTAAATTCGTCGTTTGCGTTTTATAGGTACCTACTTCATTTAATTAAGATTACCTCCTCCGTTTTAAGTCGATAGATAATAACACTAACTATTTTCTTTTTCAGGGAACAATAACTTATTCAACATATACACCGAAACCGGAAAATGCCCTGTTGAACATCCAAGCCGCTATTATTGAAGAAATTCGTCCTGAGAGAAGTAGCATCGAAGACTTACAAGGCAATCTGCCTACATTGATCATAAAGACTTGTTTCAAGTAAGTTCATAAAGTCATACTTTGTCTTAAGTTTCTGGTAATGTTTTTCTTCCACATAAAGGAGAGGCCTGGGTACCATCAGTGGGAAAATTAGAAGCAAATTAATTGATTATGCTCTTACAGCAACAATTTAATTCCACAAACAAAAATTGTATGTGATTCTTTTTTACTTTTTCCAGGTGGAAAGGCAAGGAGCGTTCAGGCATTCTTCGCCTAGAATCATCACTGTTCTCTGGCTATGAGCTACACTCAGTTAACCCAGTTGTATTAGATGGAGCCACCTTCGCTGACTTACATTATGGTTCTAGAGGAGAGTCTGTGTGGTTCGTGTTTGCCAATGTAAGTACCAAAACCCTTCACAATGTTATAATCCAAATATCAATGTGACTCCAAAATCAAATATGCTCACGCACTCATCTGCTCATTACAGATCAGTTCTACTTGCCCTGTCTGCGTTACATACGAAGTGCGGTCCAAATTCGTTATCACCAGCCTACGACCAGCTTTCGCCAAGATATATCCTTCAACACGACCAGACCTAGCCGTCGAAACATTCTTCCATGCCAGACCTGGAAGCCCACTTCTCCGAGGCATCACTGACGATGATTTTATCACATGGTTTGACAAAACTGAACTGGCTAGTCTTAAAACAAGCACAAGTATTGATAACATTTGCGAATGTGGACGTATTTGTAGTCGAGATTATGAGTTTAGGAGGAACTATGATGATCATACTGATAGTACTAGTACCACAGAAAATGTAGATACTACTTCAACTAAAAGAAGTGATAGTACAACAGAAAGTACTACAGTAACCACAACAGAACAAACAACCACTGAAGAAACGACGACTACTGAAACCAGTACTTCAACTAGCACAACTGAAGCTATTACAAACCAAGAAATTACGATCACTGAACAAACTTCAACAGACAGTTCTACAATGATCAAAATCGAAAGCATTGACGATCCAATAATCATTCCAACCGTAACTTACGTGAACACAACTCAGACCAAAGATGTCAACAACGACATAGGATTGTTGCTACCAAAGATAAACGGAGAACTTATTGTCCCAAAGTCTGTGTTGCCAAAAACACCAAAGAAAGATGAAATAAAGAAGAAACCTTTGCCGAGAAGAAAGGGTACGCTGAAAGCAACTTACGGCGATAAACATGAAAAGTTTTTTTTAAAGTTAAAGGAAACTGAAAGTACAGTATCTACTACTACAACTACTGCTTCTAAAACTACGGATATTACCACGATAACTACGGAAAAAAATCAAGTAATCTTTAGCAAAGAAAAAGTTGAAAAGCCAGTGGCAACTCCAGTGAATTTGGAAAAATCACTGCACAAAATCGTTCTTGAAAAAACTGATGTTGCTATGCCTCTTTTGCCAGTTAACATGGTGGTTAATATAACAGAAAAACAAAGTACCGTTCATAACAATAGTTCAGTGGCAAATATCACAAAAGTAAACAACAACATTACCACGGAAAATAAAACTACAGTGACAACTATTCCAATAACACACAATGATATCACGACTGTAAGTTCGGCCAAACGATTGATACCTGTTGCTTTTCTTCATCCAGAAACTGCCGTACCTCACACAATTACAGCAATCACCAATTATAATATCAAATCAATACACTACAGGACAAAGAAACCTAAAGCTATTACTCAAATCAAGAAACCTCTAATTAACGAGATTCACAATGCCACAAAACATAACAAAAGTGAAGAAATCGATGCTGATATAATAAACAAAACGAAAAAGAAAACAATGATTCCTCAAAAGTACAACGCAAAGACAATGAAGTCGATAAACAAAGAGATCCATAAAATACCGCCAAACCCAATTTCCGAGACTTCAAAGACATTGTCGGAAGCACTAAAATATGATATCGCCCCGGAAAACAAGGGTGGTTTCGAAATATTAGACAAGAACAATTTATGGGAGTTACTAAAAGAAGGTTCTGATAATGATCCTTCAAAACTAGAAGAAAAACTACATGTTCATAACAGACTAAATGTTTTAGGACATAACATGTCTAATGTAGATGATAACCGATCATTATAAACTTTATTGTTATATAATGTTTAAGATACAAAGACTTCAGTATAAATATTTTTGTAAAACAGTATGTCACTTGAAACCTGTAATTAATCTTGGAGATGGATTTAACGGAAACTGCTTGACTTTGAAATATAAATCGAAAGACTGCATATTGCAGTATCTAACCAATATCACTCACGAGTAAGTGAATTTCTAAAGTCATGAAATCACTAATGATTCCTTTGGAAGTGCTATTAAGTTTACTTCTGGAACTGGTTGTGTAATTAATTTTGCATCTTAGGCTCTGTCAACTTCTTTGATTTTGATATAATCTTTTTCTTTCAACATGAAACAGTCTCCGATAAACCCATCTTCATCTACAATCAAATTGTTGATAATCTCAAACACGATTCCTAAAGCACTTTTTATTGTTGATTGTTAGAATGTATTGCACTCATTTGAATGATTTGAGTGAACGATCGTGTGAGCTGTAAATATTAAGTATAAGCTAACTATTAACTAAGGAAAGCGCTGTGACCTATGACTTCTATTCTATGTGTAATTTCTTTGCTCAAAAGCAAAGGTTTTGGTTTTCTGACCCTAGAAATATAGCCGAAGTATTTACCGGCTTCTTAGTCTCGAATGGATTGTAAACCGTAGCATAGAGTAAGTTATACTGAGTCAATCTTTATTAGTTGGATTTCTGCTTCAATTTAGATGCTTCTATAACTTTAGGAGAGCTAGATATGCTGTGTTTAGTATATGTTGGGCTACCTCCAACATTCCAGCTTATTTAAACAAGAATCAAAATTTAAGTACTTAAATGAAACTACCATAACATTTGACATTGTCTACAATATTTTAAGAAATGACAAGGAATAACAATATAAGAACTACTTTACTAAAACATGACCGCACATGAGAAGATGTGCCCTCTCTCCCTCTTTATGATTTCATGGAAATACCTAAGGTTGTAAAGGTAGCCCTATTGTTATTAGAATAGTGACTCATTATTTCTCTAATGTAAATAGGATCTCTAATTGCCAAAATAATCGTTTACCCCTTAGTATAAATAGTGGTACAAGTGTTTTAGATATGTAATTGTAATGCTAAAGCCCCAGAATTTCCATCCGTCTATCGTCTTCTGTATCTATTATATGTAAAACGTAGTTCTAGTAGCTATCTAGATGTTTTATGTTGTGTCTAGGGATTGCGGATCAATGACTTGTTGGGAATCTTTCTTGTCCTTCCTTCCATTGCTGCTTCTTTTGTAGCGACATCTCTTGGCGGTGTTATGGCTTCAGTAGAACTTATGTCCACAGATACACGGGCTTCCGCATCAAGTTGAACGGGCATAATCGTATTGTCGTTTCCATGCTATTTTCGGTTTCAGTTGCTTTCGGCAACGATGGATAGATGGCACTTTTAAAATGATTTAGTTCAAAAACTAACCATATTCTTTGGGACAGTGTCATCCAGTGTCAGTGTGTTGTGATGTTATCAGCTTTCTTATTTTGAAACTGGTTTTGAATTTTCGCAGCAAGTCAAAGATTCACAAAACCATGTTCCCGTAGTTCTTTAGAATTCGATTTTGTATGACTGTATGCATGAACTGATCTTACCTGAGAATTTACGTAGAACTTACCTCCTATTCTAAAACTATAACGTCGACATTAAGGCTATTTGACTTAATGACCCGCAGGCTAAAATTATATTTAACTTAGTCTTCTTAGTCCTCCTTTTGTAACTGTCGTTTGTTTGACTGTTTCTATTTTTTATTAGTCAATTCTTTCTATCTCTTGTATTCTCACTATCCCTATACCTAATAAGAATGGCTAAAACGTCTTGGCTCATTTTCTATGTACTTACAAAATTACCTTTTGATTGTAAATATAAGATAATGTTTCTCGTATAGCTTTTTTTATTGTATCTTGTAAGAAAAATATTTTAGGCGTGCACCGATGCGTCCCTAAGAGCGACCTTGGTGTTTCTTGTTAGAATTACAATCAAATGTATAGTGTCATCCCCTTATTCATAAAAGGTCTCTCAGAATCGTGGAATGGTAGTTCATTTATGATAAATAATAATATTACCTTGTTCCTAAATCAATAAACATACCTTTATACTCATCAATCGAAACTCTTCCTTACGTGTTTTTTTTTTAAACTCAAGGCAATTTTTAAACTACCAATTGCATCTCAAATCAAGCCTACTGTCAAATCTCATAATATTTATATCGATATTAATGTTATTGCAGGTTGCTGGATAGTTAACATGAGATGTGACAGCAGTTGACTGATTTGAATTGAAAACACCGTTTTAAGCTAATTGTAGATGGCGCGACCATAGCTAATTCCCATCTGACCAATGAGGTCATAGCTTGACCTCATTGGTCAGGTTTTGAAATATAAAATGGCGTTATCAGATTTTTAACCAATGACAATGCTTGGAACCAGCTATGCTACCGCCATTAGTTTCACAGTTGTCATCTCCATTGAATTGTTTTTTTTTTTATCTGTCTACCTATAGAATTCGTTTTCTAACAAAGAGGATGATTTCTGAAATCGGAATACCCAAGAATTAACCTAGACCAAATAGGCAAGCTCTCTCATGAGTGCCTATTTCGTCTTGGTGACTATGTCTGGTGGCATTTCAGAGGGCTTAGACATAGTGATATTGTATGAGACATAACAAGCAATTTAAGTCAAAAATGAATGGAACTGATATAAGCTACGGAATAGCGTATAGAGTCTCCGTATAGAGACCTCTATCAGTATGCAGTTCTAGAGGTTCAGTTGTCAAGAAAATTTGCATCGATATATCAAACTTGGTACATTTACTTCAGTTCTGTGGTTCCCCGCCTGCACAGATACATTGGTTGAAGTGTCCGTCGATCCTCTTGAAATTCATCGTAAAAATACGAAAATATTTGTCTATGCCCTCAGAAAAAAAAACTAGTTTTTTATGAATAAGGGGAACCAAAAAATAAAATTAAGCACGATTTAAATGTATAAATATAAGGTTGTATGATAAATAGGTGCTTGCGCGGTGGATACACGTCAATTTTTCGATATTATGTAAAAAAAGATCTCATTTCGATTGTATAAGGTTTATAGTTTTAAATGTTTGTGCTTAAAGAATAAGCTAGTCATTCATTAAGTCTCGATGTACTGAAACGGATAAGCTATAGGAAGAAATAAATAATAATAAATTATTGTATGATTTTTATTTTCCGTTTCATGATAAATCCCCACACACACACAACACACAAGTTGACTGCCTCATTGGTGTCGAGTGATTGCAAGCGCGACTGCTGAGCATGACAGTTCAATTCCCGGGTCGAGCAAACTCTTATTGGGTTTTTCCATCAGGATTTTCTCAGTAGGAGCCACGGAGTCTTGATTTGTGCCCGGTTGATGGAAATAGGCTCGCCCCTTATTACATGTGACTTAAACATAACTGGCGAAATGTGGGTGGAATTAGGTACACCTCTGTCTAACCCCTCGTGATGTTATATTATAAACAGTCAAAGTTCATTAATCTTTTGACCGCCACGGACACTTATGGACGTCAAATCAAAAAGTGCTCACGACGCCACGGACGGAATAACACGTCTAATTTGGATATAGTGAAATTGTGGCTGAGCGTGGAGGGCACACGCGTGTGTTTATGCTCTGGCGTTCAAAAGGTTAAACGCCAAATACGGAAATAAGATTGAATCCATTTCCCCCATTCGCAAAGGTAGTTTCGTTTGGAGAAGAATGGGTACAAAGCTCCATCTCTCTTTTAAAATATTTTGCAAACATAGGCATACAATAAACATCACGCTTATAATTTTCGAAGGATTAGGCAGACGAGTGCCTACAGCCATACACCCACACGTCGCTAGCATGTAACAAATGGCCCACATAGCAAATCCAGACATTCACACTAGATCTACTATCTAGGCAACTATTGAGAAGTTTTTAATGAATCAGAACCAGAATCGGTACTTTATTTGCTTTGAATGTAGGTACAGGTATAAGATGTTGTACATAAATTAATGAGATCAGCTACAGTCTACCTTACGGCGTGCAAATTATTATAAAAAGTACAAAAAAATAATGGAAAATACTAATAAAACGTTGCGTCCTAAAATGGATGAAATAACTTTTTTCGATTGTTTCACAAATCTCTAAAAACGGAACGTCTGTGGCCAGTAATAATGAAATTTTCATCGCCGGCCGGCCTTCAGATTGTAGGATGACTTCTTTTGACCTTCACAGTGATCTTTGAAAAAAATTGGGATAACAATTCACCTAACCTGTGTGTCGTGCTCGTATCCCGTTTTTTGAGTTTTTCACAAAATAAAATTAAATATTCTTAGAACTAGTAGTACCTTTTCTTCTCTTCCTTGTATAACACCTCCCACTGGAATGTCAAATTTAGTACCTATTATACTTTGGAAACAATCTCGTGGTCAATCCAAAATCTCTCTTAGAAACGTAAAAGCTCATACGTAGAACATGACCTAGGCCAACATCATTTCAGTTGAGGCACCCACTCCATTGAAATGCTACATCAGCCGTCTAACTTCCAGGAAAATACGTCATCACAATCAGAAACTAGATGACATTTGCATACGTGCGTTTGTCATTAAAAGGCAATTCGTGTGCACTAGGTTTATTAATACACTTCATTCGTATGCTGAGTGTGGCTATTACAAATTAGGCTCGCCAACGCTGCAACTCCGAGAACCTTTACAGTATCAATTCGCATAACTTTATGTTACGACCAAGTTGACATGGCATAACATCGCGCCTGTAACCCGCGAAGGGTTAGGTAGAGGTGTACCAAATAGTAGGTACACCCACATTTCGCCAGTTATGTTTAAGTCACATGTAATAGGGGGCGAACTTATTGCCATCAAACGGGCACAACTCCAGACACCGTGGCTGCCACTGAGAGATTCCCGGTGGAAAAACCCAAAAACAATTTACATGACTTGGAAATCGAACTCAGTACTTCATGCTAAGCAGCCACGCTTGACCACTAGACCAACCAGACAGTCGACGACCAAGTTATTTGTGCAAAATGGAGTTTAAGTAAAAGTTTCACTCAAAAACGGCAGTGGGATTGCTTATTTGCGTGTTCTTCTTTACAATCATCATAATGACCAATCATTGTACAGAAAACTTGTTCAAACAACAATTATTTAATTTCAACTTTCGGACTTTCAAAGAGCCGAAGTAATGGTTAATGTTTCGAACCCGGTGAAGTAACATTCCTTTGGCAGTATAGCCAACAAACTGAAAAATGAACTAATTTTTTGGTTCCTAAAAGTTTGTAAAAGGGAAAGAGTTCATTGCTAGGTTCCTGTTTTACCAAATTGGACTGTTCATCAACATTTCACATGGAACGACAGCTTTCCTCACCTCAAGTACTGGTTACAATTAGCGTCTGATATCATCCAACAGCTGGATAGTGCTAAGTGCACATTACAGCCGTAGCCGATCTCATAACAAAAAAGCGAGAACCACCCCTCCGGTAGTGGGATGTGGGATGATTTTTACTTCGCTGAGATACGTCCCGACGCTATGCGCTTTAGGATAAACAACTTTCAGTTATTTCAATCCAAGGTTAATGCGGTGCATAGCCTTTGTTGGTACCTTAGCTAAGTTCTTTATTGTTTGAATTAGCAGTTGCTACCTCAAAGGCCTACCTCAAGTTTGTCCCGGAAGTTTTTTCCGTGTCGTCTAGAACCATTATATCATGGTTCTAGGCCGGCCTCGACAACACCTTCTATCTAAGATACTCGGTAAAAATGCTATCTTTTTTATACGATTGCATTTTAACGTCACCTGTAGCTATCTATGGCGTTACAAATCAGACGACAGATACAAGTTGGACACAAGGCTGCTAGGCTGAAATGGGATTGGGCGGGTCACGTCGACCGCATGTGCACGATGACCGCTGGGAAAAAGTGTCCACACGACCTAAATGCGTACCGTGAGGACTGGTTCGAAGTAGAGCGCGAAAAGAATTCGTAGAAGGATTTGGGGGAGGCAATTTGCCCAGCTGTGGGACAGTATAGGCTAAATAAAAAAGGTAAAGTCTCTAGCGTCTCTTGATTCAGCAGCTACCTCCAAAAACAATGCCCGTTCCACGAAAGCACAACACACTTCCAAACAATTGTCTGCCTCCAATCGAATTACTGTTCCATTCTCGAACAAAATCACATTTGTTCTTCACAAATATTCCAAATCACATAAACGATTCTTTGATTCGGTGAGCGCGTAATGTTTACTTGTTGATGTATATATCAGGTTGATTCTTTTGTTTCATTAACCAACTGTTGACTGAAGTAAATAATAGTTAAAGGTTTTTATAAGTCGGTAGTAGTGGCTGTCGTTCAACAGTTATTTTGTTTTCTGTTTTTGTGATCTGTTTTCTCATTGATATTAGACTGCGGTCAGTGTAAAAAACTTTGAAATTATTGCGTAGTTGTGCGGCTATTATTTAAAACTTGCTCGATTCGAGTAACTTATTTCAGATAATGAGAACTGAATTTATTTATTTAAACTTCACGTACACGAACAGTAAGGGTGCTTACAAACCGACTTGATGCCACAAGGCATTCTCTACTAGTCAAACCTTTGGATGAAATAGGACAATATTGTGATAGGGCATCAAAAAACTTAGTTTTAAAATAGTACATTTTGATATAAGTGGGGAAATTTGTTATTGCGGCCGAAGCGAAATACACACACGAGCCGCAAGCGAAAACTGCAGTAACAAATGCCCATGTGTGTCAAACGACGTTTTTCAACACACTTTTAGTTTTAGTTTTTAGTCCAAATATGTTCAAAGTCCAAATTGATTCAATGGAATAGAAAAAAAAAAAAAAAAATGACTGTGGGAGCGAGCCGCCTCACCACCTGGCTGTGATGTTTTTATTGAAGAAGAAAACTACGAGGATGAAATCCATAGCATGTTGAACCTAATCGCAGTGCGATAAGAGCCAGTTTTCGGCGAAGTGTATTGAAAACAATTTACTCGTCATTTTTGTGTCGTTCTTATTTCAAATGTACCTAGTATTAAATTGGTTTCCTTTTTTTTTGCAAAATTATGATTTATTTTGATTCACGTTCCGAGATTCAAATTGCTATTTGATGTGAATAACAGTACGGAACTTGGTGATCATAAAATTGTTCCAGAAGCGAAAATTGAAAGCGAGTTAAGTTTATTCGCCACATCAAAAGCATTGGCTTTGGGAATTTATCCTTAGGCGCCCTTTAGCGGAATCTCTCAATTAATATAGTAATTTATGCTCTTAACAATAGGCGCCGAATATATGTATAAGTAGCCGTTTCTATATTGTCTTGACTGAAGTTATTGACAAAAGCTACTTCAGTTGTTGGCCGAGTCACTTGAATGTAATAAAGGTCATTGGCCTACAGTTATTTGGCAAATACTTATTACTTACGACTACCATTATTAGTTACGACATGTCCTTATAGGTATAGCAAACTAAGAGAACTTTTTAATAATGTTTTTTTTTATATGGAATAGGCTGTCATATGTGATTACCACAAATGTATTCCAATCTTCGTTAATGGGTGTAACCCTTAAGGGCACTTGTTCCCCGTCAGCGTCGTGACAACTATTTTTTTGTTCTTGATCACACATTCTTTCGTTCTTTAGCATTACTTTTGTACTCTTTTCTGTTCCTTTCTTGATTTCTGTATTTAGTGTGTACATAAATTGTTAAATAAATTAATACCTGGAAATTTTCTAGTGACGGCGATATTGGGGGTCAAAGTTCCAACTTTTTCACAAGTTATTTAAACTACATGTTTTTAAAGTTATAACTTTACTTAAAATATCTCCGCGACTCCCTTACTATTCAATGCATCCATCAGCACAATGTTTTGAGTGCGTTACATTGAGTCTTACCGTAATTAAACCGTTATTTTTTACCCCAAAAAAAAATCGTTTCCCAGCAATAATTTTTGCATAGTATCACTTAGTTTATGCTTGGTCTACGGCTTCGTGATGGGTCCGTTTACACCTTGTATTCCTTCACCAGTTTTATTTCCGTTGTTGAAACCCTTGTTCAATCAATTAAAGAAAATTAACGTCACGTTATTAATTTCTTAATACAAGGAACCGGCAACAATAAAACAAACAAATAATTAATACATTTTATCAATTGCTTTTATTCATAACATTACAATGATACTTGATCCGTAAAGGTACATTATTATTTTGAATTTCTATGACTTAATGACTCTTAGGTAAATGTAGAATGGGAATCGTTTAAACATTTTAAATAGAATAAGATTATATAATACTGTTTACAACACGTATACTTGAATTTTCGTTTCAATAAATAAATTATTCAATAAATAAATAAAACATGAATAATTCTACAAATAAAACCGAATCAGTATAGACGCCAACTTGCGAGTCATTATGTTGGAAATAGAATAACGTACGCGTTAAAGGATAAGTTGGATAAGATTTACTGGGAATGTAGTACTTAAACGTTAAACACTGGTAACAGTAATCACGAACATTGATTTAAATGACATGGTTAGTAATATGGATCCCGAGACTGTTGCACCCCTCATCTCCTTCTGGCGTACGACAGCCAGGCGGGTAAGTCCGGCTTCTGAAAAAGAAAGAATGATCAATTTGATGGAGTCTTTTCCTAACTCCCTCTCTCTCTCACTGTCTCTTACTGGGTAACACGATACCCCTTGGTATGGCTGGTTGTCAAACTTTCAAGAACCCGTACCGACTGTCAAAGGCACGAAGGGTCTAGTCATGTGAGGGAGCCCCATCTACGGACCCACTTCGGAAAGTATTGCTTAACATTAAAGATCAACCTTTTATTTAGTCTCGAGCCCTATGGACTATGTAAACTAGGATTTTTTTATAAAAGAGAACATTTTTCAAAGTTGGTTTTTTCAATTGACTTAAAGTTATCATAATAATTATGTGACTTCCCGTTACTGAATAACTAGCTGACCGGCGCAACTTTGTCTGCGTAATATTTTTGATTAATGCTTCGCTCCTATTGGTCGCAGCGTGATGTTTTTAGCCTATAGCCTTCCTCGATAAATGTGCTATCCAACACTAAAATAAATTTTCAATTCGAACCAGTAATTCCTGAGATTAGCGCGTTCAACCAAACAAACTCGAACTTAAGTAAATCCATCCAATCAAATAAATGAAGTGTCACAGTGTCCACCCACATTTATTTAATGCAAAACGAGTTTTAGATTAAATTATTTTATTTGTTTATTTTAATAATTATTTCAAGCTACGGTCATCGGTAATGAATTCATTAAGCTCTATAATGATATTGGCGTAAAGCCATTTATATTTAACGTCCAATAGCACTAGCTTTATTGAAATTCGATAAATTCAAACACGTACGATCCCCTACAGTCGTTTGTTGCATAAATTAATCTGAATAATTTATTTGTTTATTGAACTTTATTGTTCAATTAACAAATTCATTTATCAAGTTTAGTTATTTATTTTAACTTCGATAAAAGCCGAATTGGTGTCTTTGTAGATTTGAATATGGATGTAGAAAGTATGAAGATTTTTTTTTAACGGCATTGCTAAACAAATTAGAGTTTGGCTTGTTAAGCCAAATTGATAGCTTTTTGACAAGATGAAACACAGGTCTGCCTAGCCTTTTCCTAAGTACCTTAGGATTGGCTTCCAGTCTAACTCGAAGCAGCTGAATACTATATTTGATATGGAGCGACAACCACACATATGTACATCTACATAAGAAATCAACAAGTCCCACTTCTATCTTCATCTCATAATAGAATCTCCGAGCCTCCAATAATCTAATATAACGATGCGAATAAATCCTTATATTGAAAGTTGCATTGAGATGCAATATTGAAGTTTATTCTTCATATTGTATATCAAATAACCGCATCATACAATACGATTGCACTATAAAGGATTGAATAGGAATTTGAAATAAGAAATCCATATCGAAAAGTGCTTTCACACCCATTATTGGAAAGGTATACTTTTTGCTGTTTAAAGTCTAAAGGAAATTAATAAATTGAAGATTTAGAATGAACCTTTACGATGATCTTGGTACGCGTTTATAAACTCGGTCTACTTTTTGTGTCCTTTTGTGTCTTTACACGATAATTGTAAAGACCCAAACTCCAGTCATGTCCATTTTCACAAAAAATAACACTGAAAATCTAATATAATTTACGAGTAATAACAAATTTCATTTTTTTTGACGCCTTTTTGTTTTTCGACTTTTCTCTATGTACACGTTTGTATTATTATTTCAAGTTTAAGTATATAACAAATTATTCTCTTTAAAAACCTAATGACCAGTTTGTGACGCTGAAACAAAACATAATACCTATTTTTTCGGTTTAAACCAGACGCCGTGGGCGTAAGCCCGCTTTCAGCATGTAAATAATGGATTAGGTGAATTTTCTTAAATCTCTCTAAAATAACTGTCTCTATAATATTATAACGGTCTGAAATCACTAAAAACGAAGTGAGAAAGAGTAACCAATTACTGACAAGCAGGTATACATAATACCTTTTTAGGTTAACAATTTTCAATATAAATAAAAGCCTTTTCAGTCAAAGCGATAAATGTCAACACTTAATTGTATTAACACTTAAGTACCTACACAATATTTACACGACACAGAAACTGTTTGTTTAGGCCTTTTTATTAATTTACGAAAACAACACCAAAGGTAATAGATCAAAAGCAAACGAGGCACATTTCACTTCTAGGGCTTAATTAATAAATTATGTTCGGCAATGAACAGCCGTTTAAATTTAATTTCTAAGGCCTTTAAGGCAAAATATCGTCCCTATTTTTGAAATAAAGTTAATTTAATTCAATCACTCTCTCAACTTTGTGTTTGACATTTGAAACTATTCAGTTCATACTGTAATGGAATAGTGGATGTGCGTGCTAAATAATAACAGCCGATGTTCTATCTTTAGGTTAAGCCGCGCTTGCCAACGTTGGTCCGTGAATGGGTGACAATTCAGTACGGACCGAGTTTCCTCCGGGCCTCGGAAAGCACGCTAAGCCGTTGGTCTCGGCTGTCAAATGTAGATCTTTGACAGTCGTCAAGTAGTCGGTGGCCCGAAAGTATGACAACCAGTCTTACCAAAGGTTATCGTATTACCCAGTACTAACTGGGTTGTGGAGGTCAAATAGGCAATCGCTCCATGTAAAATACTGGTATTCAGCTGCATCCGGTTAGACTGGATGCCGACCCCAACATAGTTGGGAAAAGGCTAGGCAGATGGTGAGTGTGATGGAATAGAGTTTTCGGTATACCATGTCCAGAATAGTTTTTGAAAAGGGTTCTCTCTAGCTGGAATTACGGAACTTCTACATGGATATTTGCTGGAAATGGGTGGGGTCGAGAGGTGAACTTTATCACGTTGAGTGTGCTTCAGCAGATTAAACTTGTTATTGGATTACACGTCTCATAAGCGATTGAGGAAACACTTGACTATGGTGTACTGGCCTCGTGTGTATGTAATACAATATGACTTGTAAACAAAGTTTTGATTGGCTATTTCTGAGGATGTAGGCGGTCGGGAAGACTTATGTCTTCCTGCTATACATGCCATGTTTTGGTTATCTATTTACCCTAAGTAAACATGATCTATTTTCGAAGTATAAACAGTATCTTTCTACCTCATTATTTTTGGGATCGTGGTTATTAGTAACACAAAAAAATATGTTTATTTGCCTAATCAAAATAACAACCTTGTACAGTTAAACAAGTTACAAATAAGCAGTCGAGGTACATAGTTACATAGTAGAGTACATAGTTTGTTTTGGTATGAGTGTCGGTACTTATTATGGTTGTTAACACAGTACTGATTCACTCTGGTCCCCGTACTAGTAAAGACTGTATTACGGTGGACTAGCTTTCATCGGTCTCTGCGATTTAGATATTTCCAAGGTATCTTTATGAGAAAGTTTTAGATAGTTCATGGCAAGAACACTTCCCCGTCATATTGCAAGTGTGAGCTTTTATTTGAATTATACCAGGGGGTGGTTGACTGCTCTTTCTTATACTAAAAGGTATGTATTTAGTTTTGAGCGAATTAAGGGTGAGAAGATTTGACTGTAGCCACTCCGAAACCAGTCTGAACCCTGCATTAGCCAGTTCGTTAGCCTCTTTCCCAATAAATATAAGGGCTGTGTCATCAGCTTATGCTATGACCCGGCCCTGGTTTAGCTGTAAATCACACAGGTCATTTACGTAAATAAGGAAAAGCGTAGGACCCATAACACTTCCTTGTGGCACACCGAAAGTCACCTGCACCAGCTAGCTCTTGAAGCCATTTAATCCCTCACATTGCATTCTATTAGACTTATAGTCTTTAAGTAGTTCCACGAACTCCCAAATGTTCTAGTTTAGCAAGAAGCAAGAGAACAGAGACCGTGTCGAAAGCCTTTGCTAAATCCAGGAACACGCGCATGGTTTTCCTTCCTCTATCTAGGTTATTAACAATGGCAGAAGTTTGTGGTGTTTAATAGCGTCGTTAGTTACCTGTTTACTCTAAAACCAAATTGATTGTTTGAGAGGAGATTCTGAGATTCAAGGTAACCAGATAGTATTTTGTTAATAACCTTCTCAAGTACCGTGATAAGGAGGGCAGTAGCGATATTGACCTATAGTTATTATTGACTTCTAATTTGTTATTGTTTTAGACATAAGTTTGAGAAAACAGTAACATTCATTTATCATGAACTAGTGACCCGCCCCGACTTCGCAAATGTGCAATGTAGATACTAATGTTTTCTCTACTACAATATGCATGTATTATACATATAAACTTTCCTCTTGAACCACTCTATCTATTAAAAATCCGTTGCGTATTTTTAAAGATCTAATCTAATTTAAGAATCTAGGGACAGACAGACAGCGGGAAGCGACTTTGTTTTATACTATGCAGTAACGTAAGTAGGATAGCGACAAGAATAACCGTAAACTGACCTATACAATAAAAACATGTTACCCATTTTCCAGTACAAGAATAAATTATTTCTGCCTCGTTGGTGTTGGTCTAGTGGTTAACCACTCACTCAAAACCAGGAATCTCACAAGGAATTGCTCAGTAACAGTCACGGAGTCTGGATTTGTGCCCGGTTGACGGCAATAGGTTTGCATGGGACTCAAGAACATAACTGGCGAAATGTGGATGTACCAATTAGGTTCACCTCTGCCTAACCCTTCGGAGATTACAGGCGTGATGTTAAATATGTCATTCTTAAAAGCTATAAATTTAAACAATAAAAACACAAGTTTTTAACAGCTACCTACCTGCTGCAGAAAAGCTTAGGGATTTTTTTAAACAAAAAAGTAAATTGACCATTTATTTTTTATCGAATCATGAGAAATGCTTAGTTTCCTTGCAAATTGCTGAACAAGTAATTTATAAGTCCATTAAAATTTGTTGTCCTATCGAATGGCAAGATTTGTTTCATTAATCATTTTGTCAGAAGGAATTTATATCCTCACGAAGCAAGTGAAACAATCTCACAGAATTATTTGAAAACAAAAATAGAAATTGATTAGTAATTGACACTGTAATAGTATCCTGTCGATTGTTGAGTTTGAATTATTTATTGGCGATGAATAAAAAAATAAAATATTGGGCGGCAAAAAATATATTGTAGGTACATAATTCAATTAGGTATACTTAACTATATTTTCTTACAACTTTTCTACATTTTAGTCTTTCAATACTATCCAGTATTGAAAGACTAGACGTAATTTCCTTTTAGCTTACCTAACTTTTTAACTAAAAAGATTTAATATTAATTATAATTAATCTAAATTAAATTCCTCGTTGAAGTTTCATTTTAAATTTTAAATCGATGGTCCAACATCTGATTTAGAACTTTCATGTGAGAAACCAATGTTATTGCAAACAGATTTTTCATAGTTAACGTTCGGAAAAATGGTGAGAAATAAATATGTTACATTTTCTTCCCACGAATGATAAAAGGCGATATATGAATCACCCACTGCTCCTACTTTTATCGCTCATCCATTTGTCAAAGAGGATAATAGAATTGCCCTTTACATTTATTGGTATGCCCCTACATTAAAAATTCAGTAAGAATATATTTTTTAAGGTGATCGAGCTTGCTGCAAGTTAAAACTAGTTTTTAACTTGCATCATGATGGATGATGCAGTGAAAAGGTGTTATTGGGACTTTCTTTTAAACGTAAAAAAATGGCTGTACCATTGTAATATAATATTAAATAACAGAAAAACAATCACATCGACAGGCAACAGTGAAATAAGCAGCTCAATGGACAAATCTTCGGTTGTGAGGATTCCTAAAGTAAGTTTTTTTTTTGTAATAAATAACGTATTGTAATAATCTTTTGTCTACCGAAAATATGTATATTATGACAATGACAAACTGTGAAGCAGTCATTTGAGATAGGGGCGAGTATATTGGTATTAACCATGCATAAATCTAGACTATGATTTACTACTGACTTAGAGCAGTTTCAGTCTAGCGTAATTTTTTGCTCGTATCGGCTTACGCGCTTACACGCGCGCCAATTTTTGCGTGTATACGCGATTATTCCGGCTTATAAGCGCATCAACCCTCGTATGAGTTGCGCGTGTGGCAAATAGCGTGCTCACACGCGCCTATACGTGCTTCTTTTTGGAATACACACCGAAAAAACGATACTCTGCAACCACTTCGGGTACATACGAACTGTTCAGCAGTCGTGCCACCGACGGTGGTCGATTTCATCAAAATAAAATATTAGGGAGGTTCTATTTCCGTTGTGCGACAAACAAGTTTATTATCTTAAAACACAATAATTAAATTATGGTTTATTTATGTTTGTTAACCTACATAGCATTCAAAACAAAAAGTACCTTAGCGTGGGGGCAATATAAGAACGATAAACAATCTCATTGTTATCAGTGTCTGGTTACAGATTATTATTTATAGTAGGAACTGACCAATAGGCCACACCACACGGTCTGGCCCTAAGGGTATACATATATATCCTTAAATAGAATATCTATCTGTGTGAGCGTTAAAGCCTTATGAATCTGGAAAACTTCTGACGGGTTGAGTGAATTTCGTTTATTCGTTTTTTTCATTCTTTCTAGGCTCCAGAGAGAGTTCCTACCTAACAATACGAGCCGTGTCCAAAAGTACCGCATTCTGAATCAAGCCCAATCCAGCTACCTCACGAGAGCCCCCTCAGGGTCGAGGCTCTTGTTAATTAAGCTATTGCCTGTCACGACTATCGGCACAATGATCACTGAGCTCACCTTCCACATGTCGACAACCTCGCGAGCCAAATCAAGATACTCATCATTGTGATCAACTTTTACTGTAGCATGAACCTTTTAAAATCACCAAAATAAAAATAGCTGTTCCCTATATTTTGTCGAGCTGTCCTATATGTATAATTCATACATATTTGTAGTAGCTGATTGTTTTATATGAAGATTGTTTATAAATATATAAATCATACCTACCTGAATTTTAAAAAGACTACTACAGCTAAACTCAAAAATTATGTCTACCTAAAATTAAACTATGTTTAGCTTACACTAATAATTTTAAATCAACAGAGATTGACAAATTTAATAAATGTACAGTTATTTTATATTATAATGAATATTTAACTAAAACATTATTTTGTTCTAATAATTAGGTACTTACTAGTTCCTTTGTCAAATTAGATTTCTAACATAATTAATTCGCAAAGCTTGTTAGTTTTTTTTTATATTCATAGATCTGATATAAGAATATATATTTTTTCTTCTTTTAAAAGGAATTAACATTTTAATCTAAGTAGCTAATGAAAAATTTAAAAAAAAACTACAGGTATCCATGTTTTCTTTTTATAATTAAATTTGAAAGATTTTTACTTGAATCCTGAAAATAGATGATATTTTTTTGTCCACCAAATATAAACATACTATAAAAATATAAATAGCTAGCTAACAGTTTAGTACCTAAAAAAGTTCCCTGAATAGGAGGCAAGCCCATTGCCAGGGGGTCTACTCTCTAAGTCCGTCAACGAAGATACGAGCCCGTCCGAAAGTAGATCGAAACTTCCAAATGAACCCTACGACCTATTATTTTGGGATTCATGAGTTTTGAAAATACATCTAAAGTAGGGACAACTGTCCAATCGTATTGTCATTCGTTTTTAGTTCGGATCCCTTACTAATCGTATGTCCGTAATTGATACAGAGTAGGAAACGCCCGTATCTTTGGCCGAAACTACGGGTTTCGTGCTTAGAGAGTAGACCTCCAGACTCTGTGGCTACTACTGAGAAATTCTTGATGATGAAACCCAATAACACGACCTGGTAATCGAACCCAAGATCTCGTGATCAACAGTAGCACTTGCAACCACTAGACGAACCGAGGCAGTGATAATTTGATTGAAAGTAATTAAAAGGTAAAACTTACTTCAAGATCCTTGGCCCAGTTCGTGTAGGCATCAGAGCGTTTGCCGAACCTGTAAACAAAAAACAAGAAGATAAAGTACTGAATTAACAACGAACAAAATACTCACACGAAACACTATTGACCAGGTACGGTCTATAGGGCCCACCCAAACGTGCTAAATTCCGTCTAAAGACCGACCACTTAAATAATTTTATTGTGTTATGATAAAAACAAGGTGAAAGAGACACCCACACTAAAACGGTTAATCACCAAGCTGTGAAGATTGTGGCGTCTGTGAGGATCTGTATCATTTATTGCTGAAATGTGTTCGATTTGAGTCTGGGAGAACATATCTAGCAAATGCCTTTGAATTAAACAGACTGGATGTTGGCACATTCAATGTGATTCTTAGTCAACCCAATTCTAAAGTAGCAAAATGCCTGTTTGAATTAATGGCATCGAAGTAAATTTTAATATTTATATTTTTAGTATAAGCTATTGGCAGTCAGATGTGGTTAGGGTATAATGGGACTGGTATGCACAATGTGTAAAAGTCCTTATAATAATTAAAAATAAAAATAAAATAAAAAACGGTTACCAAGTATTCAGTACATCATTCTGAACCCCCTTCCCCCCACATAGAAATTTGTCGTCGGTTATTAAAAAAAAACAGCTATTTCCTACAAAAGTGCAATACCTACATGGTCAAAATGTATGGGACAGCAGATTTTTGTTTTTTAATTACAGACGGTGTGCCTTCCACCCTATATACTGCTTATCGGTAGGTTTGAATAGGATAATATTTTATTTATATTTACCTACTAATTATCGACATTCTTTCCAAGATGGCGTTGCTTAGGTTATATCTTTGACTTTGACTTAGTTACAAACCCAAATAAGGGCAAATTGTCTCAATTTCAGTGGTGTACTTCCTCATAATCTTCAGCTATAAGCTGCATATATCCTAAATTCCGACATTTCCGTGCTCAAGAACAATGTCAGTCATGTACATAGTCTCATCCTTTGATATACCAAACTACGATCACGACACGAATTGACGCAGATTTTCTTTACAAAGGTTTTTATTAAAATTTGCACCGTTTCTTCTAGTATTTTGCTGTAAACAGTATCCATTTTAGGTCACTAATTCTTCAAGTCACTCACAGACTGACTTAGCTTAAACAAAGGTACTAAGTAAGGATCAAATTCAAAACTTAACCCCTACAGGGGTATCTTAGTGGTAGATAAAAGAGTTTTACCATTTTTGTCGATAGGAAATTGAACCTGGCAACTGGTTAGTTCGTAAATAAATCCGTGTCAAATTCTTTAACATAACATCACGCCTGTAATCCCCGAACGGTTAGGCAGAGGGGTACCTAATATTACACCCACATTTTCCAAGTTATGTTTCAGTCCCATGTAATAAGGGCGAGCCTATTGCCATCAACTGGGCACAAATCTCCGTAGCTACTACTCAGGAAATTCCTGATTGAAAAATCCAAGTACACTTTGCCCGACCCGGGAATCGAACCCAGGACATATTAGTCCAGGTTATATTTCCGTCATTACATATTATAGAAATTAGCATGTTTGTAAAGATCAATAAAAACCTATGTCCCACAATGACAGACACTAGAAAACGACCTGTCAGAAATCAATACAAAAATTTATTGCAAATCGATTCGTAACACAGCATTTTTGAGGAAGTGTTTTTTGTATGGGTACCATATACAATAAATTGCCGGATGTAATGAAAAATTAAACAATTGAAAACTTTAAAAATAAATTAGTGACCTTCCTAATAGAAAAATGTTATTAATCGATTAATGATTTATTAATAGACAAAACTTTTTAGCCAGCAATATGTATAATAAATATTATTGATATTATTTTGAACATAATTATGCACTAAATATACATTTATTTTTGATTTTGATCTGATTATAAAGTAACATTTTAGTTTGAAATTTGTCAATATGAATTTAATGTATGTATAATTGCAATAATTCTAACTTAATTTCTAACTTTATTTTTAGATAGTGTTTTTTTTTTAATATAAATTTTGCGTGCCTATTTCCAGGCAGAATGTACATGACTCACTCCTTTCTTCTCCATGTGTATTTTATTGTAACCTACATTAATTGCAATTAAATGATTTGACTTGACCTCATGTTCAACAGTCGCGCTCACGATCATTCGACGAACGAGGCAGTCAAATTATATTTCCTGCAATATTTTTCCAATTAATCAAAACTATCGTAAGAGAAAAAAAAATCGGATACAAAATCCGCTCAAAAAGAGCTTTAGCTCGCTTGAAATAGAACAGGAGTTATAGTGGAGCACAAAAAATAAAACACAACTCACACTGAAACATGCAAGCAGGAACAATGTGTAAAATGTCCGAAAACGTCAGAATTATGCTGAAACCACTCTGTTTACTGTCGTCTAGTTTATTAAAGCAACCTTTGAAAATCATGTCCTCTAAATTTTCTGTCCGAAACAGAATTTTACTTTAATATTATTGCAACGTATTTCGTATCCCTTTGATGGCTTTTGACGAACATTCAGAGCTGTCATGGTTTATATTGATTGACGTTACAGAACATTGAATTCGGGTACACCTACATCAAATAAGTATCGAAATGAGGGACATTTATACTTTTGTATACTCTTTTGCGTTACTGTTTTACGCAATTTAATGCATTTTGGTACTGATGTAGTTCCGCGGGCTTTAGGTTAATTTCATTTGGGTTATGGGACAAATCAACTAAATACGTGAAAATAGATACACGAACGGTTACAGATATCTGGAGACGTAACATTACACAACAGTTATATGCCTGTCTGTATACCTCATTGATCAAGTATATTTAAGATCTATCTCGTTTTAAAATTTGATTTCAAAAACATTAAATGCAGATAAAGAAAAATATGTAAAAAAGCAATAGGGTCGCTCCTGTTAAATGGGACTTTAACATAACTAGCGAAATGTGGGTGTAGCTAATGAGGCACACCTCTGCCTAAGCCGTCAGGGATTATAAGCGCAATTTTATTAGTATTTATTAAGCGAGCCGAAAGGAATTTCTGGCATAGCTTGACATTAATATTTGTTGCAATATTGAAGCCTTAATACTAAACTGAACTTTCGTTTTGCGTTCGTTAGTATTTTTTTTCCGAAATCTTGTTAAACGCAACAATTGCTTGGTTCAAAACGTTAGGTTCGGTTGCATTAAGGATGGGTGAGATTTATCAAAGTAGTATTTTTGTCTCCATAAGTTGAGATGATCACATATTTTTTCTAATCCCGTGTAATACCGAAACATGAAAAGGATTTTCTTTTTACAACTCAAAGTAAAACATATGTAAAATGTCTATTCCGTGCTTTTATGATAATGGTTTTGGTTCCATTTAAGGGCCGTTTTCTGTCTTATTACTTTCTTACTCATCTCTCGACATTTTTTTGATGATATTCTGTAGATTTAGACACAAAACACATTCATAAAAGAAAAATATACACACATAGTATTACTGTACAAGTTTTTATAAAACGAATTTTGAAATCCGCAATAATACTTCATTTCATTCCCGTGAAAATGTCACACAAGATAAACGTTCATAAACAAACAAGGTGATCAAATAGTTTAGCAAGTTCAGTGCAGAATATAGAATTTGAAATGAAACCACAAACATGAAAAAAAAATTAAGAAAAGTGTCGGAGAGTGTTCAGTGATGATTCTAAGATAAAACAAATCTATCGATAGCTTAGGAATATAAACAGGCTAGTTGTACATTTTGATTTTTTACTTAGCTTTTTGAACCATTTACTTATGAATACCTACACAGGTTAGCATTAACCGAAGAAAATGTAACATCAATATAATTCGTTGTATTTTCAATACGGTTTCGCAGTATTACATCAGAATATGAATTTAATCCTAAATTACTCTTTAGTTACTTTTCCACCGACAAAATCGTTTGCCAATCAGTTAGCCGACCTAAAAAAGTATTATTTTCAGGGACACGCCATCAATATTCATAGAAACATTTATTGACGAAACTATTATTTGGTTTTTGACCGGAAAAAAGGATTCCCTCTAACAAAACTAACAATCAAGAAAGATAAGGCATGCAGGAAACACATCAAATACGAACGTGCGCTGAATTATCGATGATGGGAGGGAAACATCGATTATCGTACCTTGGTCGGGTGTGGTAGGAGTAAATGTTGTCTAATTTCTGCAGCACGAGGAGCCGCACAGCGCGATTTAACAAGTCTGGATCGACGCGGTCTCCATCCGCAACGTCGCGGCGGTCGATCCTGCCAATATATCGATATCGATATAACAATCGTGCGAACAACACTACTCAACACGGCCAAGATACGATAGACTTTCGTTGCGTATCAAAGTGGTGTTATGGGGTTATTTGAATTCATGTTCTTATTCGGAATTTATTTTAGATTACACCCTAATGGAACTCTTTGGAGAAAAGATTTAATAAAATTTCTTTAGTGTCAATGCCTCCTAAATTCAATCCTACCTCTGGTCATGTACTCTAGCCACTTGCTCAAAGTGATCCTTAAATTATGTCCCTGAAAACTCCAATAAACTGTTGTCTACAAAGTTCTTTATACTTTTCTTCATAAACTGAGGTTACTGTTACGAGTGTTGGCGGCGATATAATAAAGAATAAAGCCAACTTATGAATATAACATGGACATATTCTAGTTATTGGGAAGTAGGGACAGTAAAATAGAAAATTCAGAACAGCAGAACGCAGCAACGAAGAAGAACAGCATTTAGCTACACCAGTTTAGGACTTGGTTTTATTTAAAATTCAAACTGGGCTAATTTGGTGGTTTTTTTTTTCACGTCAGTATCAGCCACCTGCACCTTCCAAGATTTAAACGAAGCCAACGGAAGAGCTGTGCAGGTGGCTACACACTGGTCGGGTATTATTTGAGTTCATCGACACGCAAAGAAGAACAAGTATAAAAAAAGACAGTCCGATAAAACAGTCCACTTTTCTAAAGACCTTGTATAGTATGATATGCCTCTTCTTATTATCTTTAAGTTCAACACAGCTACAGTATGGAACTTTACTTAGATTACACAAACCAAGCTAGATTGGTGTTTTTGTTTAACTTCGGTGTCTCAAAAGTTAGTCGTGGAGAAAACCGTTTTTTGTTTCATTTGCTTCTTCCTTGTTATGTAGGCTCAGTTAACAATATCTACTCGCTATTAAATATTCTTAGACTTTTTCTTTTAACGATTACCAATTTAAAAAAAAAGAAACTGAGCTAGTCCCGTCATCCCTCTACTCACTAAATGTCTCATATATCACTATCTAAAGAAAAAAATATTTCAATTCCAAAAGCCCGATGACCTAATCATTGGTTAAGTAACTGTCAATTTCAAATACCTTGGGTACCTTCATACAAAATATGACAGCCCAAAGTGTAGACGCTGTGTGATTGACAGTTGTTTACAAACTAAATAAAGTTAAAAGGATTGAGTCGCTATGTAAATAATATGGTTTCTAGTTAATACCAAATTGCGTAGGTAGTGGGTATGTAAAATATACCTAATACGTAATATAACTTTAAGCCTGAGAGTAATGATAAAGGATAGATACAACCAATCATTTTCAGTAAGATTAACACAACTCCTTCCTGAGAAATCATAAGCGCAATCGCTAATAAATTCTGCATCAGAGGTTGCCACCACAATCTAGCGATAAGTTGTGATAAAACGATAATATCGTTAACAGTTCAACAAATTGCGTAATTAGCGTGACACTCGAATCGTTCATTATATGGTGCAACCAACCGTTAATATAAACATGATGGTTTAACTAACGATAGTTTATCGTAATCACACACTCCACGAACAGTGCCATCAGCCCGCCGTATGGGAATATTGTTACAAAAGGTCAAACCGAGTTTGTTTTGTATTAGTAGTTACATAGTGTCGAGATTCTGTTTTCTATATTAATCCTTGGCTGAGTTTAATCCTTTGAAATATCAGAGAGCGTATTTTGTCTCGTACCTGTGTTTAGTCCCGTGCATTTATGATGTTAACTTATAATGTGGGATCTATCTTGCTATATCTTTTCAAGTCGGCTTCGAGATTTGCCTTGAGGGCTTTTAACAAATATGATGTAGATCATCGTATGGATGAATACTATGCAAGGTGTAAGGACATCAGGTTACAATGAATTCAGTACCTACACGGTTCTGAAGTATCAGTGAAGCAAACTTTGCTCGGTTATTAAAATAAAATAAGCTGTGTGTGCAATACCTAAGCGGTCAAAATTTATGGAACGGCAAATTTTTTCACCTGTCAGCTTTTAAATTCTCGACTTTTTCGACTCAAAACTTGCCAATTAACTAACATTTTGAACGCATTAAATCTCATCAAAAAAGTCTCAATTTCGTCATCGGCATTGGTCTAATTACATTGATCGTATTATCAGAACCGGTACTGTATCATCATCAAGCTGAAATTAATGATATTACAAATTGGCTCATTGGCATTCCGGAATTGTCTGACCATGGACCCGGAATAACACTTTTTTGGATTGTTATTCCCATTAATGTTATGGATTTTCGCAAAGTAACGCCTGATGTTTTTTGGGCCTATTTTTTTTTCGGTACATTGGCTTCATCCACAAGATACACCATTTCCTACACCTTCTTCGAGATTTGCCTTGAGGGCTTTTGACAAACACCTGAGAACCGTCTAGTTACGGCCATATTGGGAAAAGTTTTTTTTTTTAAATACAAGTTTTTAATGTTATAATTTTACTTTAAATACCTCTACGACCCCCGTACTATTCAATGCATCCATCAACCACAATGTTTTGAGTGCGCTACATTGATTCCTATTGTGCACCGTGATTTTTCACCCAAAAAAAAATAATAATTTCATAGCAATAATTTTTGCGTAGAGTTAGTAGGCAGAGTGAGTTTGATGTACAGAATGCTTGGTTGACGGCTTCGTGAAGGGTCCGTTTATACCTCGTATAATGTACCTCGACAAACAGCGCAAGTCACCCGACGCCGCAGCACAGCATAATGTTGCACAAGCAAGCTTAATATATTTACAATTATGACGACAGACAATACAACTGGTACTGCACGGTACAAACAGTTTTGAGTGTCTTTGAGATGCGTACAGATAAACAATCCTACGTAGAGGAATATTGATTTGCCAATTGAATATGGAGTAGGCCTATAAGTACCCCGCAATTTACACAATAATAATGGTAGAAAAGCAAAACAACAGACTACAAAATACATGTAGGTTCACTATAAATGTCTAAATTCGGTTTTTTGAGTCGTCTCTTGCTTGTGCGACAGTCTCCTTATAAAGCATGATTTACATATTCTACATTTACATATATGTATATTCCGAGGTTCTAGAAACTTGGTAACCGTTTTCAAAGGGTTTCGTATTCCTACCATGACATTCAATAGGATTGTATAAGCTTTTCGATAGTGAATGACAGTCCTATACACTTTTGACTTTTCTGCTTTCTTTGACGTTTCTTACTTCGTCTAAATTCTTGTCTTTTGCATTTGCAAAAAAAAGCTCAAGTAATTACTTTAACTTGACTATAGATACGGCTGTTAGACTTGTTTATAGATACGGGTACTAATTGTCTTTGCCTAAAACTAAACCTACACATCTTAACACAAGCCTCGTATAAATGCGTCACAAGTGTCCAAAATCAATATTCGTCAATATGAAGCTAAGACTAAACTATAACAAGATTATTTCAATCAAAACATCCCTTGTTACCCAATATGTCTGAACGATGTTACTGACAGGTGACAAGAATAAATTAAGGAAACACTAACTAACTAAGTATGCACTTAAAATGATTGAATTATTAATTTCTTAATATGGTAAGGATAGGAATAGTTTTCTGTAAGCTATTTTAAGTTATTCATGAATTTGTGTGTCAATTTTGTTGATTGTCGTACAAAAAAATGTAATTAAATACATACATATGTACATGACACCTCGCCTGGAATTCCCGAGGGGTTAGGCAGAGGTGCACACCCACAATAATAACCCTAATAGTACCTACACCCACATTTCATCCAGTCTGACCCAGATTTTCACCCATCCAAGGTTCCAAGGTTCACCTTGAAGATCGACCAGCAGCTGTTATTATTTAACCACGACCTCAAAAAATAAAATAAAATACTAGTAGCCTACGTGTTTATATAACATTAGTCAATTTAATTTATATGATGAAAATGAACCATAAAAAAAGCTTTCGGCGGATCTATAATGAACCATCCTCATAAACAAAAAAGAGAGAAAATAGTGTGGCCAAGAAAGCTCGAACAATGCATTTTCTTTCATGCACCTCGTTGCACCGCAGCAGTTAGCAGACTTCCTTGTTAAACTTCCTTTAACAAGAAGACTACAACTTACAACGTTTCCTTCCAAGTATTTCCTTACACTGTCTTGCAACTCCAATTAGGGAATTAATTTTCCCTTTCGTGAAGAAGACAGTAATAACCTATGAATAGGTCAATAATATTATTGACAACTCAAAATTCATAACTGGTAACACCATCAAGTAAATTGGTAACGATAAGCTGATTAAAACCGAAGACATTGATACGGTATTCATTACTTGATATATAAGGAATTCAGAGACCGAAGAGACAGTAATTCGTATCGAAAAGCTTTTCAAAATTAAAGATATTTTCCATTTCTGATAACCATTTCTTCTTAAAATCGCGAGTTAAGGGTTAATTTTTTGATATTGAATGAAAAGAATACTGATAAAATACAAATTAGCAATATTCTCTTTTAAAAGAAACATTTTTAAGAATAACTAGGTAAGTAGATACTTAAAATATGTAAATAGTTAATAAGGTACGATAGTTGGCATATCCGTACGGATAAAAAACCCCTTTTTCTTAACAAAGAATAAAAAAGAACAACTAGCCACTAGCAACTAGTATGATTTATAAAGTTCGTTTAAAAAAAAGGTGAGAATTCTGGTATCGAAATCTCTGTAAAGTGCTCTTAATTTTCTAAAACCTACGAGTATTTATAGATACTACAGCATATTGAAAAGCCAAATCTAATTCCCTAAGACATCGTAAACTTTTAAGCACCTAATCATCAAAATTGGACATGCGACACTTCGCTACGCAGAGCATCCCATTATTTGACACGCGAATAAGTGATTACCTTGGGTTACTGCTAGTTTTTAGATGTTCCTTTGGGGTTTGAAGGGATTTTTTGTAGTGTCTGTGATTTTTAGCTGGGTGGTGGGTTCAAACCAACCTTTTAGCAGACAGATGTTAGCTGCTGTAACACAAAATCAGCTTCGGAGGGGCTTCCACGTCGGCTCCTGGCTTTATAACACCATTTCTCAATATTTTGGGTGAAACAAAAAAAAAATATTGACGCTTTTATTTCATTCGTTTGCAAGCTGATTTGGATTGGCTGAGATGGATTATTTTAGGTTATTATTTTTGGCACTTTGTCATATTTGGTCGTATCAAAAATAGTGTAAGTTATACCTACCAGAGCTATCAACTCGAATAAGGGCATTTAAAACAGTTTTATATAACAGAAATATGCAAAAAAATAAGTAACTTTACTTATGTGATTTTTTTTACTCGTTAGTGAAAGTTACCGTTCTATTTTTATATTACCTACATCTCAAAAAAGCTACTTTATTCTACAATAGTAAAATATGTCAACACCACAGAACAGGTCATTTTTTGACACGTGATGTTTCGCAAACCTTTGTAGTTTTCGGGTAGGTAAATAAGTCGATATGTATTCATAAGGTTTTATTTGATCCGTGAGGACCTCCAATTGAAAACAAACATCAATGTTATGTTTGAATTAATTTGTTCTACGAAAATAGTTGTTGAATAATATACTTAGTTGTTAGTAGTGCCGAAATAAATGGCCATAACACTTAATACCTAGTATTTGTGAATTTAGTTTCTTGTTTTCAGGTTTCAAGATATTTGATACAGGTTACCATTTTTCTGGCCTTATCCCATGTTACTTGTACCTAACCTTTCATTATTGATACAGTTATCGAAATAAAACAAAATGTTCAACATTTTAAAAATGCCAGTCTCCTAAAATAGAAAACTTCCTTTCCAACTAATAAGCATATGAAGGAACACGTCGGAAACAGGAACTGCAAATTGCAATAGTAAGTACTCGTAGCATACTTTACGAAACGTTATTTTTAAACCTCATTGTAAAGGATACAAAACGTCTAATCTAAATTCTCAACGACGGAAAGTAACTAAGTATTTTAACAAAGAAATACTTTATATTGTTATGCAGGCAAGGCGTTTCAAAAGCTTTTGAGTACTTCTTTTACGGTTCACGGGGCGTAGGCTGTCTGACATTTTGTATACGATTTTGAATCGAGTTCTGTAATGTAACCTACATATTTTTCTACTTTTGTAACTATTTAAACTGTTTTAAGATTAAAGGTAGCATAACCAATGATTTCTTCAAAATGGGTAAATGAATTAAAAATCACACACCTTCCTCCACCTCCACCATCAGGCCTCAGCGGCTATACCATGACCTGGTTTACAACATAGTATAATTTGTATTCCAGTATTAACCTTCACATCAAAAGAAACGTTAAAGGACAAAAGCTAATCTATACTAATGATATTATACAGAGGTATTTTTTTTTGTAAGTTTATATGTAGAGGGTAATCTCCGGAACTTATGATCCAATCTTAAAAAAATGGTAGGTTAGGTAGTGGTAGAAAGCTACATTATTCGTGTGGGGGCTATAAATTATATTTATATCATGCTTTTTAGCCGAGCTAACACAATTTTTGCCGACGAAGTCGCGGGAGAAGTGCTAGTTATTAGTCTAGTATTTTTATTTAGTGTTTCTTGGTCACAAGGACAAAATAATATTAAATATAACCTTGCATTGTCCCTCAACACAGACAAAAAGTGGAAGGAGGCCTCTTGTCTCCCTTTTTTGACTTTGAAATAAGCTTTGATAATTATTTAGTGGGTGTTAAGGTTTAAATTCGGACGGGTTATGTCCGAATTTAAGCCATTTATGTCACAGTGACGAGACATATTCGGTGGGTGGAACACATTAGACTATTTGCCTAGTCCACGACTGGCGTTTATTCGTTATGTAGTTACATTTTAAACAATGTCTGTCTGTTATGTGATTTTAACATGAACAGACACGTAGTCATGACGGATGCATATCCTGCTTAGGGTTGAACCTTTTCTGGTAGCATGAAATCACACTTTTCCCTGCTACTATCTTTTACAATTTGATTTGATTTTTTAATCAATTTGATAAGTATATACAGATTAGTGGCCTGTATTGTATTCTTATGTAATCATCATATCACATTTTTATAGTACACGTGCCTGAAACATTTCCCAAGGCACTTCACGTACTTACATTTACGTAGGTATAAGAAAAGATGATACAGTTACTAATCGTATTTTCTGATAAATTACGTAGATATGTTTCACGTTTTCCCAAAAAATTTTTTTTACAAAAAGTACGTTCTAGTTCATTTGTATCCTTTAATCTTTATAAGTGTTGTCATGATACAAATGTACTAATTTAAATTTCTGTGTGTTCTTCGATTGTTGTATGCTCGTGGCTAAATAATAACAACCACTTGGGTCGATCTTCAGGTTAAGCTGCGCTTGCCTGGGTTGGTCCTTGGATGGGTAACCACCCATTACACACCGAGTTTCCTCCGTGCCTCGGAAAGCCTTGACAGTCGTTACAGATAGTCAGAGGACTGGAACTCTGACAACCAGTCTTAACAAGGGGTATCGTATTACCCAGTACTGACTGTGTTGTGGAGGTCAGATAGGCAGTTGCTCCATGTAAAGTAGTGGTATTCATCCGGTTAGACTGGGAACCGACCCCAACTCGGGTCATATTATGTTCACATGTTTATCTCTTTTCCTATTATTTTCTTTATGTCTATAACAAATTGATTTAGTGCCTTTAAGAGAAAAACGTCATTAATCTTTATCGCAATAGAGAAAATACGTTAGTGCATGACCCTTGGGGAAATCATCTTCAATAATATTTTTTTGTATTTCTTTCAATATAATTTGTTTGGAGTGTGTGGGAAATGTTTTGGTAAACATCCCGGAAATGTGATCTGTTAAATCGTTGGATCTTTTATGACAATATAATTATGGTATATAAATAGAACGAATCCGGAAGATATGATGAATGCGGAGGAGTTGAGTTCAAACATAATAAATGCTGCTCTAAAAAAAATCTTTGATAAAAGGTACCCACATAATCCCTCATACAAATGTTCCGGATATGGAACAGCGGTTCATGGTACCAACTCTCTGTCAGTGTGAGGTTCTGAAAGTGACAAGTGAGATTTTTCAGACAACATGAAAATTAAGAAAGCGGCATCTTGTTAATTTTCTTTCAGTTACCAGATGGAGTACTTAATTTTTGGTTTTATATTTAATTTTTAATGTTTACAATAATTAAAAAGACTAAAATTAACTAACTACAAACTATAAAAGAGCATCAAAAAACTCCTCCTCAACGCTGTCAGCCGGTAATGTGCCCAAGAGACTGGCGGCGTTGCCACGCTGTATGGCAACACTTAGCCTCTGGCCAAGATAAAAGCCAGCCCTTGGGTCACGGGAAGCGTCAACTAGGCGTTTGGAAATTTCCTTAAAAAGGCTGTGAGCACTCGGACCCCACGGCCCCAGAGTTTCAACCCCAAACGTCTCGAAAATATAGTTTCCACAAAGGTTACTATATTTACGCCGCTTGAGGTTCTCCGCAGCCGCAGCGGCAGCGCCAGCACAGCACGATGAGCTTGGAAGATGTGATGGCGCAAGAGTATCGACACAAGTTGCGTCCCATACTAAAGGCCTACCCATCTTCCAAGGAAACAAAGACATGCCGTCCGGTCTTTTGCCATCGTCGCGTGCCAAGCCATTGGGCTCTAAGATAGCTGGAACGCCGACGGTAACAAGAGCTCGTCGGATGATGTCGTTTATGTTCGCGTGCCGCGCAAAACGGCCCGCACTTCGGCTGCATGACAGGCCGTGGTGTCCAAGGCTGTTGACAGCTTCACCACAGTGACAGCGATGAGGAGAGCAGCAGGCGGCTCCAAGACGTTACCAGATTGTTGATATTGTTGGAGATATTTTGCTAAACGCCTTAACAATCTATCCAACAGTAACTTTTGCACATCATTTTTATGAAACTAAGTGTCCTTAAGTGTCCTTAAGTGTTTTTTTAATATTTTATTATATGCTAAAGGAACATCTAGTCCAATGCATCCAAACCACAAACATTCACTAAACAAAATCAAACTAAAAACTTACTTATTCGAAAACATATTCTAATACATAACAAAACTAAATCCAGTCAAGTTTGTACCAAACTGTCCTATGTCCGTGTTAACAGGGTTGTCTACCACAAAGACATTTTACATTAACTTCTAACGTAATCCTGGTAAACTTCTGTAATTGAGTGCTCACACTCAGAAGTAATAAGGAACCTAGTTGCATGCAGTAAGTTGGTCAACGGTGTTAGTAGTTGGTAAATTTGTCTCTAAATCTACTGCTTTTGTGACGATATCCTCTAGACACCTGTTTGTTGGTAGTGTTTGGAATCTGCACGATTCAATTTTGGTCAGTTGATGATCTTTTTAATGAAGCGAGTTAAGTTTTCAGTGGTAAGAAATACATTCTACATCCGTGGATCAGTATTGTAACAAAAGTTTGTATATCTATACTATACGGGGTACAGAAACACCAAACCATTTAAATTTGGAATATGATGAAGCAAGCCCCAAGAGATACTAATACGTCATCTCGTTTACACAATGGCCCAACTTTTGTCTCGGCCTAAATGAATAAAAAATACATTCCTGGCAAAGAACAAAAGTCAGAGAGAATCTACGCACTTTTCATCAAGCAAGTGAATTTTGCGTGGGCGAATGCCAATTTAGCCACAAAGGTTTTGAATAATCCCCGCCTGGCCGGGAGCTGCATAGTAATTTTCCCCTTGACATAAGTCCTTATCTTGTCCCTATTGCATACCTGTGCAATAACACGCCCCTTCTATTCACAAAATGACCACAGAATACACGCAACAAAGGCAAATTACTACCCAGCCAAATTGGTTCTGCGGTCATCACTACTTTTGTGTCAAAGGAGTAAGATTGAATTTTGACTGTCTTGGGACCAGATTTGTTTTGGTTGAAAGTGATACTGATGGATGTTAGGTTAATTGTTGTAATTGATAGGCATTTAAAAAGACTTCTTAAATAGACATTGGGGGCGTATTTATTGTCACGTAAAGTTTGGGTTCGTTATGTTCCGTTACTTCCTTCCTCAAAATTGTTTTGCTTTAAATGTGAGAGCGGGTATTTTTATAGCCTTTTATATAAGAGCCCTTCACTAATTTGGTTAGTTATGAAAAGGTTTACTGTGTAACTGATCCTTTATGATAACGAGTGAATTTGATAATACACCAAAACAAAGATGCCAAAGCTATCAATAACATTGAACACAAGACAGATTGAAAACGGTTAAAAAGACTGAGAATGTAGTTCCAATTCAATCTCGGGCACTTTACAGTAAGTTGTGTTATAGAAATACAAAAGATAAGATTCATAATCGGTAGGATGCTATGCTAAACTTATAAGAAGACATGCTGCGCCAACCCCAAATCGGGATAAGAGCTGGAGAATGATGGTGAAGTTGACTATGCTAAACTAATTATAGACAAATTAGATCGATATCTGCGTGGGTTATGAAGAACTTTCCGATACGTGACATTATGAAGTTATCAACTTTAAAAATCTCCCCACCGATGACAAAATGTGATAGCACACACTCCCTTTAAAGTAATACTAGCGGATACCCGGCGTATGCCACTACGCTAACGTGCCTTATGCATTGTTTTAGTGATCTAACACCATCTTCGCCTTGCTTAATGAAACAGATTTGGAGCACATCGGTTCGATGGTTTCAAAGTCTATAACGGACATAGGTAGAAAAAAAAATTGTATTTTATCTAAATATTTTTAGATGTTCACTATATTGATAACGTCAACTCCTACGACGCAGAATTGTGTTTTAATAAACAGAAAGATTATTGGACCATAGAATTTAGAACGAAAGTCCAATAACATTTAGTAGTCAGAACATTAATACCAGTTAATGAGATTTTTATAATAATAACTTGAAACGAACCAAAATTAAAAGTATCATAGATGTTTTAGATGTCTCGATATCATTTCAGACACGAAAATAATAATGTCTTTGTGTAAAACTATACACGAAATCTATCATGTTTTGTATCTCCTTTCGTGTCATTATATATCACAGTTACAAAGAATATAAAAGGGTGATAAAAATGCTTTTGATCTATGACATTTTGAGAGAATTGAGTATGACATGATAGCTCTTGCGTATTTCACGTCTTTAACAATGTCAATCTTACTATTTGTAAGGGACAGTGCTCTCTCATTTTTTTTTGAGAATAAATAATTCTCCTCTCCCTTGAAACCCAAAGTTTTTTACAGAGCTTTACACTATCATTTTATTGAGTTTTGGAAAAACTATGAATTGAGGTAAGTTTTAGCCATCAAAATCATTTGTTAATTTAAAAAAAATATTAATTTAAATATAACTGGCGAAATTGGGTATACAGTCATGATCACCAATATGTAAAAACTTAGCACCTTTTAAAAGTGATTTTCTCCTACTGTGCTGATTAAAATTTGATGTTGTTACGAACATAGCATTTGTGAACTCATATTTTTGTGAAATAAATCCTATCTCAAGTTACAATCGTTATTTCTCTCGAAAATTGCTTTTTAATTTAGGGAAAGTGTATACATATTGGTGCTAGTGACTGTACTATTAGGTACACCTCTGCCTAACCCCAGATTACAGGCGTAATGTTATGTTATGTTTTTATGTAATCATCCTTTTCAGGTTCAAAAACTTTCCATTCAAAAATTGTTCGATGGCAGCGATAAAGTTTTAAGCTATCCAATGATTGATTAAAGTAACGTATAATTAATGGAAATTAATGAGTTTATCCGAGGGATTAAAGTAGAATAAAGCTACAGATGTAAGGAAGTGACTTTATCGTGAAAGTTTGCGCGGAAACTTTTTCGATTTCACTCTCGTCGCAACAATATGGCGAGCCTTCAAGGTGAAGTTAAAACTTATTTTGTTTAAAACGAATTGAAGTTTTACGAGTCCATAAAATCTGGCATTTTGTTGTGTTTAACTTTTGCTGTGAAGAACTTGAATAATTTCTGAAAATCCATTCAAATCTAAATCTTAGTTTAACTACATAATACTATTGTCGGACTTTACAAAGAAAAACTTGGGAATTTTCTCAAAGATATTCTTAAACTGACTCGATAGATACATTTTGATCATTACCTGTTAACGTTCTTTCAACAGTGTGCCGTCTCCAAGTATCGTTGACTAGACCTCAAAGATGGTATTTCTATCAGGAACAGTCCACCTATTATTATTATGTAAACCTACATCTACTAACAAGACCATTTCAAGTCTAAAGCGGAGAACAGCACCACGACAAAATAATCATCATAGTGAGGGCCTGGACTAAACAAATGTCAATCGTCTTCGAAACGTTTCATATTTCTACATCGACTTTCATCAGCTTCAAACCAGTATGAATCAGTTCCGGAACAACTGTGCCCCAAGACTCCCTCACACGAACAGGGGGAAAGAGAGATAGACACACAAAGGAATACCACATATTCATTACGTCATTCCGAACACTCCCACATAAAAATCGCAATTTTGCATCGGTAATTAAAAAAGTGCAATACTTACACGGTCAAAATGTATGGGACCACTGTTTTTTTTTTAATGATGTACTGTGTTCTTGGTAATCGTTTGTGCGTCGACGTCTCTTTCAGTCTGTATACTGTACTTACATTATTTTGCAGATTTTGGTGTCAATTTGTCCGCAACGAAAGAAAAGCCAAAACATCTCTGACTTGTCCAACATCGGCGCTGATACAATTTTACTATATCTGGGACCTCTGTTCTTCATTTTTTTAATTTTTTGTATCCCGCTCCATACCCAAAATGTTCTTCTAAGAGGAAATCAACTAACCTTGGTCTAGCAGCCTGCGTATAGTAGCGGTCCAGCTCCTGCAGCATGCGAAGAGCATCAGCCATGTCGTGAGGCCCTTCCTCCCTAGCCTCGGCCAGGCAGACGATGGCCAAAACCACGGCGACGGCGATAACAATGTTCTTGTTCAGCATTTTGGTATCTGAGTACAATAGATATGAAAAGATTAATAAAGGAGACTTTTTCTCGCTGGATTAGTGGACGCAACCGTAATTGGGGTCTTGGTTGTGATTTTTGTGTTGGGAATTTCCCATTGGCAGCCTGGAGTCTCATTTTGTGCCTAGTTAATAGCCTTAGGCTTGGCCACTATTACAATACAGCCATGTCAAAAATGTAGGTGTTATTCACCTTCCTCTACTTAGGCCGTATTTACAAGACCTACGGGGAATACAGTCGTATGACACAAACGAGATCTAAATTAAAATGATTCCCTTCAAGTGTTACAAAATTTGAAACCCACTGCTACCAACCCACTTCTACACATATTTATCTTCCTACGATTTCAAAGAAACGTACAGCCAAGTTCCTTCCTTATTATAGAAAATTGAATTTCTGGATAAGGTTTTACATCTCAGTTACGACAGTTACTTAATAAATCAAAATATTTCCTACCCCAAATTTTATCAGGCTTATATCCCTACTGATTTGGGTAATCAGAAACAAGAACGGGGAAGTTTACCCATATTAAGTATATCCCATGCGAGGTGTATGTAACTTTCAGTTAGTTAATCATGTAAAATATGCGTACACTTTGAACGTATACCTTTCAGGTTTATGGTCCAATTTGAGAACCTATAAGAAAATATTTTAATGTAGCTTCGTTCAACAATAAAAGAATACCACTTTTTTGTTGAACCCAGATCATCGAGATTAAAAGAACATATAAAAAGACAGCCATGAATAAAAGACACAGCAAAAGTTACGAAGAACTCCTATAAAAAAGTGGACAAGACGGTTCAAAGCAAAGTGAAACGAATATAAACGCAACCCCATGCTAGCAAAATAATATTGCTTATAAACTCCCAAAGCAAAGGAAGGAATCTCATCAAGTTTGTTTTCCACCGGAATAGGCAAAGGACACAGAGATATTCTAACACATCTTACCGAGGCCAGAATCTTATGAGAAAGTTTTGACTATAAATTTATTATTGTTTGTTCAAGTTTTCAGATGACAGGAGCATATATTTCACATTAGAGTTCCACGGCTTAGTCTCGGGAGACGGGGTGTCAGACAAATCAGAATAAAATATTGTGTCATTTATTTTGGATGTTTCTGGGACCAGCTTTGGAATGGACTTACAGTCATTGAATTTTTTCCGAACTCACATTATGCCTAGTGTTTTTTGCATTACCTATGCGAATTCATACTTAAATGATAATAAAGTAGATTTATCAAGTTATTTCGCTAAAAATGAGACATAATAGCATATGGATGTTTACGTGTTCAATATTTATTTATTCTCAAGTTTAAAAATGTTGGCAATAATCTTCTTTCGAAACATTTTAGGCAGGATCAGAATTCAGGTCGTAAAGCTCGTTGGACCGATACGTAAGAATGAAGAAAAACATCATTTTTATCTACCAAAAATGTATGCGAAGGATGATGCAACGTAAGGGTTGCGCTTCCCAGTATCGCATTTTCCATGCTTCTATCCTTTTCCGTCGCTCAGAACCGTCATTGGCTAGACCGAGAAAGAGAGCTTGCTGCCTAACACATAGACGATGCTGCCGCGTGCGATAACACTCCCGCTCTATTTCTCGCTATGTCGAGGTGTGAACTTACCCTATAATAAGTTAAGGTATGAACTAAACAACGCAAAACATGTTGTTGATACACAATACACTCATGTGTGTTACATAACTAGCTCGTTTCTTGATTGTTGTTGTATTATGTACAGACGCCAGCACATCAAGCTACAACAATCTGTAAAATTTCTTTAATAGATTTCCAACTTTATTGTTAAAGAATTAGGTTCAAGTTCGACTGGGAAAATTTTGACAGTTTCGGGTACCGGGTACAACGTTATTACTCAGGGCATAAAAGTGAAAAGTGGTCGACCGTCAGTGAACTCAGTAGTACCTGATTTAGGTTCGATTATGAGTTTTTTGAGCATCATCAAAACTAATGACTTGAAGACATTACTTTGATGCATCACTATTTCTACCTAATAAATTCTTAAAATGCAAAGAATGCAATACTTTATAACTCCACAAGAATATTTGCCGTCTACCAGGCTTTCATTTCAAGAGGCACTAAAATATTCAATTACTCCGGCGAAGAGGCATAAACAATATTTGTCCGGCTCAAAAATGGAAAAGGAATATTGAATTACCCCTGTATTTGTATTTTTCTGTCTTGGATGAAATGGATTATATTTGTAGTATTGTGAAATATTTTTTCAGTGACCCCGTTCACGCGGCGTATGTATATGTGCACATTATTTTGGGACCACATGCCGTTTATTTCATTGACGTGTGATCCCAGCTTTTTACTGTATAATACAAAGTGTAAACGGACCCTTCACGAAGCCGTCAACCAACTTATTCTGTACAGTCACGAGCACCAATCTGTAAACACTAAGCTACTTTAAAAAATAATTATCGCCTTCTGTTCTGTTTAAAATTGTATGTTGTTACGAACATAGTATTTTGGAACTCCTTATTTTTATGAAATAGATCCTATCTCCAAGTTCAGTCCTTATTTCTCGCGAAAATTGCTTTTGATGTTTGGAAAGTGTATAAATATTGGTGCTCGTGACTGTACATCAAACTAAGTAACCCTACGCAAAAATTATTGCTGGGAAACGACTTTTTTGCTGGGGTGAACAGTCACATTTTACGGCAAGACTCAATGTAACGCACTCTATACATTGTGCTGATGGATGCATTGTATAGTAAACGGGTCATGGAAGTTTTTAAAGCAAAGTAAGTAATCTTAAAAACTAGTACCTATTAAAATATCTTTTTTAAAAAGTTGGGACTTTGACCCCCAACTAGAAGGTTCATAAGTATATGATCCAGAACAAAAAAATTATCGCAATGACGGACGGGAGAACAAATCCCAAGTTTTTTTTAAATCTTTTTTTAAATATTGAGCGAAACCATGAAATGATATTATAATTGAAAAAATGGGTCACTTGTCCTTATCATAACGCGCCTTATAATTTTATCCAACGTAAAAAAGACAGATTTTCTAAACAAAAATCAGCTTATTATCAGAAACTTCTTAAGTAAACAAAAGATAATCTTTAAGTTTCATCAACTTCGGTAGAAAGTAGGAAAGGTAAATTAATACAATTTCGTTTTTATAGCCATTTGAAGGTCGTATAGACCAATATTTTTTCATAAGCTGTGAAGTTTTATAATGTAGAAGTTTAGAATATAGAAAGTTACTCGTCAAAGCATGAACGTCTTAGCTACACATAACATTGAATACATGGTTTCTTGAACATTATGAACAATGGTGTTACTACTTGCATACATAATGTTGCTCTTTTAATCCTTGGCAAGTTCATCAAATTCATAATGAGTTCCGAAATACTACACGAAGATTAGACGCCAAAATGTGGGAGGAAAGATAATGGAGTAACTATTAGTATGATAAAGTTGATATTTTAAACTCCATAAGTAACTACGGTGTAGGTACCGTACGTGCGTACCGTGTACGGTGTACGGTGTGGTATACGGTGTACGGTTTACGGTATACGGTGTAGCTGCAGATGTAAATTATTCAGATTTTCAACGATGCACCAAACAAAATCCATTCATAGACAAGGGCTGTTCTAAAGTTCAGTAACCACTGTAGAAAGGAAGCTTTGTGACCAATAAAAGATCTTCATCTTCAAGAAGCATCGTCTGCCTTTTTTGCCCAGCTATTTATTTATTTATTTGAGAAAAACATGCACAGTCACGAGGCACCAATATGTAAACACTTAACAAGTTTTAAAAGTGATTTTTCCCACTGTTCTGAATAAAATTTCATGTTGCTACGAACATAGCATTTTGGAACTCATATTTTCATGAAATAGATCCTAACTCCAAGTTACAATCGTTATTTCTCGCAAAAAAATGAATTTAGGAAAATGTATACATATTGGTGCTCGTGACTGTACAACAAAACAGACAAATCCAAGAAATTGCACAGTTAAAAGAAACATGTTTACAATAAGTAATGATGAAAATATCTCGTCTATATTGGGATCGACTTCCAGTTTAACCAGCTGGAGCTAAACACTAGTATGTTTCCTACATAGAACGACTGCCTAACTGACCTCCACAACCCCGTGTACCAATACCTCGCAGTTGCCTTAGTTATATGTCTAGGTGAATGTCCCGTTTGCCCTTTTGATTGCCACATTGTTTGGGTTCTTGTGCAAACAGAATTACACGTAAGGGCCTTAAGTCTGGGTCAATCATTTGAAAAGGTTCCAGTCCTCTCAGGAAAAATGTCACCATTTGCCGTAGGCGATGGACTTTTTTGTAATTCCACCATATTTATACGTCATGGTTGTACAGTAAATTAAAATAAGATCATATTAAACACAACACACTATTATTTGTGGAATTTTCGTTCAATGAAAATGACTGCTTATTAAACTAAATTAATATTTACATCATCGACTAAATGTCGCCTCCTCAAATATCAACTACCTCAGTAATAATCGTGTAGGTTTTGTTAAGAAATTATTCAACCTTTTCAGAATACTAGATTTAGGCATGAATTCTAATAATTAGATGTTTTTAGAACTTTATATTACTGCTATACGGGCAGAAGGCATTTTAATTATAATATAAACTTAAAGTCTATGTTTTAAATATTTGTTATGTTTAACATTTTCGACCTACGCCAATACCGTCTTCAGCAAACGTGAAAGCTACTAATTACCTAATGGTAAAATCAACCAAGACCTCCTTTGTCATGTCCTTATTAAACTTCACTAAACACGTCCCTTCTAAAGTTAAAATTGTTACAAACATGACAACAAAAGGTCCTCTGTTTGTCCGGGACAAAAGGGCAAACGAGGGTAAGTCGAAAAATTACATTATTTCAACATTTAATATTGTCTCACGGAAACTTTTACGAAAGCAGAACATGAGAGCCTAAACAATTGACAATCGTTTTAAAATCGTTTCTTATTTGTACAACGAAAATGCTTGTGTCAATTAATGTGTCTTTCCACAAATAGAATGTCATGTTGTCTATGCACCTCGTTCTATCGGTGTGCTAAGTTTCATCTAAATCTGTACAACGGTTTATGAGTGACTGAGTTCGATCCCTGCACGGAACAAATATTTGTATGACTTACAGATAGTTGTTCAGGGTCTGGCCGTTTGCGTATGTGAGTTTAAATGTCTGTAAACGCATCAACAAAACAGAAGAAATTCATAGTGTGGGGCGTTTAAAAACAAAGAAATCTCTTCAAGCTTTCACAGTAATAGGATTGTCATATAAAATGGTTATTTACAATGTCATTCCAGAAAACTAAGTACTGAAAGAGGAAGCAAAAGTAAGTATTGGTACAGTTAACATTTAATACCCTTATTTGTGAATTCTTTATCAAAAGGATTATTTTGTTCGAGTTCTATTAGGCCGATCGACAATGTCCAATGTGTTTGACTTGAAGCTTTAACTCGCCCAGTTTGAGTTGAGATTATAATATCCCTATCAATAAGCTATTGACAGACAAGTTTTTTACTTTTTTGTCAATGAAAAAACCCATAATTTAAAATTGGTGGAGGACTTAGTAAGAGATTTGGTGAAAAGTTTTTTAATCAATGCTGTCGACATATTCGGTTGTGCATGCAGAAGTATTTTATGTATCAAGTGAAATATGTATGACAAATTATTGTAATATTGGTACCTAAGTGTCTTTGTGACGAGTCCACACAGCTCGCGCTACCCACAGTTGGGACATAGGCCTGCTTGCTGAGAGTCGTGGGCAGAAACCCATAGCGTGCCCAGTGGGGGAAAAATTAGAAGATATTTTTGTGACACTAGTGGATGTAACATGTCTTCGAATAATTGGTTCTAGAGCATGTCAGTTTTTCTACGAGATTTTCCTTCACCGTTTTGAGAAACGTGCTGATGAAATGTACAAAGTAAAGTGTTTGCTTGGGTTCGAACCCTTGACCTACGGCATGTATGTAAGTAGGGACTGTTACCACTGCTCTTTCTTACTACTCTTTAATACTTAGGAGACAGAATATTATCGAAAATAAATCTTGCCTGAAATTCTAAACAACGGTGGTTTTATTTTCTATGGTAGATTGAAACTAACTTAAAACTAATCTTTATGATAAATACTCATAAAGTCCGTTTTCTAATTTAGATTTTAGGAATCAAAAGAAAATTTAATAACACATTTACATTTTAAAGCTAATGAATTTTACTAATATGTCAGTTACAAACTAATCGTTGTCATTATTTATGTGTAGTTTTAATATTATTCATATTAAAAGGTCGTTGAGAACCTTTTATGTACTTTGAAATAGTTATTTTAGCTTTACTTAATAGAAAACCTGCAGTTGCTGTTTTTGAGAAAATTAATTAATACTGTATAGTTTATGTGGAATATATGTAAATTGAGAATTTCTAGCACAAAAAAATTTTTGGATCACACCGGTTTCTGTTACGGTTATTACGAACAATTGGGGCATGAAGTATTTAACTTATTGAGATATTTTATATTCAGATACTGAATAAAATTTAATGGAAAGGTAGACTGTTTTTGTCAAAGCACCAGAATGGATAGCAGAAGGTCGTGATAAATATCAAAGTTTATCATAAAATCACACTTATTTTCGCGAAGAGTTAAGCAGATATGTATTATAGCACACCCATATTCGCCACGAATGTTCCCATTTGGAAAAAAAACGATTTTCTTAATCAAATAAGAAGGTTGCACACCATACATTTTGTGCATTATCTGCATCCATGACAATTTACTTAAAGTGATTAACTTAAACCTGACTCTCCCAAAATAGTGCTATAACGAAAAAAAATAAGAAAGATAACTTCGAAATCGACAATCGCTTTTGCGATAGATTAATTTCAACGATACAAGAGATGCGCTGTGACGTCACTTAGGTAAAAACCCCAACACAATAACTAACAAGCTAACTCTAGACCATAATGAAGAATAATAGAATATGCCCCATAGGGTAATAATACCGAACTATCATTCAATAAGTTCCATTCATTTTACAATAGATGGCTCTAACGGAGCAGAAGAGACAGGAAAATTTTGCAAAATCCCCTAATTATTTACGCCATGTGAATTCTTCCGGGGCATTTCACTGGTGTCCATTGAGAATGGTATTAATTTATTTGAAACACGTGTTTTCATTTAGAATTTATTGATACTTGGGCGCTATGAGAATTTCAGAGAATATTAGTTTTCGATGTTACAACACCATGCAGAGTTATTTTAGTTCTTTATTTATTTAAACTTGTTTTATTGTTTCGTCTTGTGCGCTTTCTATTGAGGGAAACAAAATGTTATTTATTTGGAATTTATTGAAAAAAAAAATTCTTTTTTACTAAGTTTTTGTGTGTGTATTTGTGTTGTAGTAGTGGTCATAATAACGTAGGTTCTTCCTAATTTTGGGTTTACCCAATAATGGCCGGCCGAACGGTACAAATAACCCTTAATTTTGAAACTTCATACTTCCATCTTCGAGTTGAATATTGAAGATTCAAGTTATCCGTTAAAAGGCTCTTACGGATCATGATATCTTGCTCACTTTACGACATTAATCCAAACAAAATCTCGTTATCATATTGTGATGTTTAGGGTTTAGTGTCAAATTGATGAAATTATCTCGTCTTGAGGCAAATCTGATAATTTTGATAAGTCACTTATATGTAGTTCGTTTATTAGTTTATAGCTGCTGCCCATGTAGCCTTTAAACATTAGTTAGGGTCAAACAATATTATCTAAACTAACAAAGTAAATAACAATAGGCTCACCCCCTATTACATGGGACTTAAACATATCTGGCGAAATGTGGGTGTACTAATGGGTACAAACCTCTGCCTAAACTTCGGGGATTATTATTTTGTATTAAGCCAATCAATCATCAACCCGTCTTGAGCAAGCGTGGTGATCAATTCTCGTGCCTTCTCTGTATGAGAAGAGGCCTTCGCCCAGCAGTGGGACAGTTAAAGGCTGGTATTATTACTAAGCCATTATTATCCTGAATCATCATATAATAAATTATTCACATATGGACCACCACCCACCACCAAATATAAGTATTGAGTGTTTAAAAGGTGCAATAAATCATGTAAGTGATAAAAATACTACAAATGTGTCATCACTCATCAGTTATCACAAAATAAGGTTAACAATGCAATTTAGGAATCGACTTATTTTTATGATACCATAACATTCGTGTCATTTTTTTTCAGATTTCGACTTATTATTGCTCATAGATAAAAGTTAATGTATCCACTTTTACAACGTAGATATACGTACATTTTTATTTGTAAAAGTTAAGTAAGGCTACGTATCTATGGCTTCGTCACGATATAATTTATTGTTTGTGTATTTAGTGTACCGATGAAGCGCGATCGGTATCAACAATGTTACAAGGTATCATTTTTAATAGGAAGAAATACCGTAAACATTTTTAGAACATTATAGTAAACTTAGCTTAGCAAATTTGAAATCTTGTTTTAGAAAACGTGTCTCATTATAATCAACTTAATTACCCCCTAGGTATACATAATATATAATAATTTAACTGAAAAAATCTTGAAACTCAACACCAACATTTTGATCTATTGTTAAAATAACTAATTTAATTCATTCCGTAACGCCAACCATTGGAATCAAATTTCATGGACAAAATCAGATAGTATCGAATGTTTCTAATATATTTTTTTAATATAATTCCAGGATCAATTTCAATTTTAGTTACAAGTTTAAAAACGAAAATGTGAAAAGTTGTTACAACTGTGGCCGGACGATCATTAAAATTTTAATTAGAAACGATATCATATTTCGAAGTTTCGTCAAATTTTTCAACAATCAGTTTTTTCCTGTATTTTGTTACTTATAATTTTTCACCCCTTTTTCTTTTAAGATCAGTGAGACCCCTTCTTATCAAGATAACTGCGTACCTTTAGGTAACAGAGTTTCCTCATCCGTTCCTTATCTGTCTTACCAATGGGTAACGTGATGTGCCTACCCATTTATTGGGTAACACGGTCATGATCGTGACCTTTCTGACAACCCATAACGACTGTCAAAGATCTACAAATGGCAGACGGGAGCAACGGCTTAACGTGCTTTCAGGTGAGGCTCTGGTCTTGGTATATTAAGACGGGGCCACCCATCCACGGGCTGGTCTCATTGCAATAACGTCAATTACCTAAAATATAACCAACCACCATGATAACTGCTTCTTTTTTTAAGTCGGAACTTGATTCATCTTAATTTTTGTTCTCAAAGACTAACACAGTCCAAATAGTCGAATAGAATCAACCGAATTGTTCTCACTTCATATTACAATAGGCCAGCAAATACCAATAAAAGTTCCATCGACATCCGTTCCATAGTTCAATGGTCAAAAACAGACGAAAAAGCCTGAAATTCCGCTTTAACTTCGTAACGGTCTAAACAGTGCAATTGGTGCGGAAATTCCGAAGAGCACTCAATTGGCCCCTGAACTGCTTTGCAATGCGTAACCGCGGGTGGGATGAAAGAACAAAGGACTTAATTAATTTTACTAAACCCCAGTAATTGATAAGTAAAGGATGAAAGGAAATCGCACTAGTGTTGGTTGGGTGGTGTAGTGATAGTTATCTGTATGTAGGTCCTACTACAAACCTTTATACAGGATGATATTAAATTAAACTTTTTCCAAAACTCGTTGCCTAAAAATACTGTCTCGTTAATCTTGTGGTCGTAAGCGCGACTGCTGAGCATGAAGTCCTGAGTTTGAATCCCGGGTCGGGCAAATTGTTAATGGGTTTGTCCATCAGGAATTTCTTAGTAACAGCCACGTAGTCTGGATTTGTGCCCGTTTGATGGCAATAGGCTCTCCACCTATTACATGGGACTTAAACATAACTGGGACTATGGGACTTAAATTTATTTATATTTGGAACTGGGGAAATGTGGGTGTACTATTTAAGTACACCTCTGCCCAACCCTTCGGGTATTATAACGCGTGATGTTATGAAATTAAATTAATTGGTGAAACTAAACCGGTAATGGGTTTTGATCTATTGATAATAGAATATAATTGAACCGGACCCGATCTGCTTTAGTTTTTAAATACTGAAATGGGCTAAATTATTTTGTAATTAACCACTAACACATTGAACCTCATTGTAGTGTCATTAAATAAATTATTATTATAATTTAAGATCAATACGTGCTTCTCCATCAAGATCCACCTGCTCCGCATGAGCTTCTTTTGTTTTATCTGCAAATTATATAGTTTCTAAAATCCTTTACCACATCTCATTTTAGTTTATAATTTTTTTTTTATTATGTTTTCGGTCAACCCATCCCGATCAACATAGGATTTGACGGCAGGCTTTCAGAAAAAGGGTTAAAGTAACATATTGAAATAACTTTAATCTTCTTATAGGTACGAAAAGTCTAGTGGCAAAGGTCAAATAAAATACAGCCTACGTCCAAGTAACAAGGATCGGTTTATGCAATAAAAATAAAGTCACCAGGATACTATGCCTTGTCGATGTCCTATAAAAATATCAGGAATACTGTCTTAAGCTACCCTTAGATGGGATTTTTTGTCAGCAGTTATTGCCTGGAAATAATTTCTGAAGGTAGCGGTACAAAATTGTTTCACGTGTTTTCCTTTTAAATTATGTATTGTTATTAATTTTGTTTTGTTTCTAAATATTCAGCCTATAACGTTTTCACTTCTAGAATGCAGACCTCCTTTCTCAGGAAGGCCGTAATCCCATACGCTGGTACCACCGCGAGTTGGTTGATATTTTTTTGTGGTTCTAAGTTGTTGTTCTAGATTAATTTAGCTAGGAACAATAACTAGATAGGTACACCGCAGTTACTAATAAACAAATTGATGTGTAAGTCGTCTCCATTTCCAAAGACGTTTTTAAATTCAAAACTGTCTACTCTTCCCGATTGATGTTGTCCTAATACTTTGACCAATGATGCCCGCGGGTTCAATTCAAGTAGCCCGTGTGAGCGCACCTTAAGGCTACTTGAACTACCTTGTTTCGATTGAGTTAGCCGTGGGATGAAATCTGTTTTTGTACTTGGCATTATCTGATTGGTTTGCGGCTTTTCTGATCATGGATAGTTTCAGGTTTCTGATACCTTGTGTGTCTTGTGTCTTCAGTAGGTTTATTTAGTAGCTCATTTTTTTATTAAAATGAAGTCACAACAAACTAAATTTGAACGAGTATAAGACATCCATTTAATACTTATAACGGTTGCTTATTTTATTAAGTACTCGCAATAGCGAAAGTGACTGCCTTCGTACTTAAATTAGGGAAATGAAGGGGTGTAAAAATGGGTCGAAATATCCTGTTTATCTATAAACGCAGCTGAAAGTCAGGTTACGATGAACGCTCTTTACAATAAACAGCGTTTATGAATTAACCCTTTATTGTTTAACTAATTCCCTACCAACTTAAATTGTCAGCCTTGACAGATGTACGAAATCATTATTATACGACAAATTGATGAGTATGCCCATTCGTTGAATAATTAATTTCTCTGACGGTTGGTCCGGATGCGGTTCGGAGTACCGAGAATTGACAGCTACCGAACTGACGTACATATCCGGTGTCCGTACCGGTTTGACCAAATCTTGACTCTACATAATCAACTATACTTACTTTACGAAAAGTCTTACACCCGTATCTATAAACAAGTCAGAGTGATTACTTGAGTAAATGTCATTATTTAAGATACGATTTTTAGTATGTAGTTTAGTAATTGCTTGATGTTAGAACTATAAAAAGTTAGGATTCAAAGATTTGCTTTTTTGACGTTTCTTACTTCGTTTGAATTCTTGCCTATTGCATTAAAAAAATAAATATATACGGGTGTTACTTGTAAACCTACATGGATTAACAGCTCTTATGCTCTTAGATTAATCCAAATACTGAAGACAAAAATAATGCAATGAAATAGAAGATATCATTCAATTTACTTTTTTTTTGTTTCAAATAGTTCGAAAATGGAAACAGCGTGAAAATATGTAGAAACAGTTTGAAACACAGGCTACTCTTTGACTCTAAACATAGTTTCTACTAAACGATAATTATAAATATAATTTAGTCTTTTGAACCTCAAAGGAATAATAATAACCGTATGTTATTTTCCCCTCCAAAAAACGACGAGGTCCCAGTAGGTACTTCGTCAATTATGTTATGGAGGGATATGCTCGCTTTAATGTGATTGGAATATGCGTTCTTACACGACACATGTAGAAAGGTGTACAAAATACCAAATCCAAAGTTCGATACAAACTGATAATTCTGTTTTTGTTTTAAGGTTTTGGAAAATGCAACTCAAAAGCGACTGCTGAGCATGAATTTCTGGGTCCGATTCCCGGTTCGGGCAAATTGTTATTGGGTTTTTCTATCAGGGATTTCTCAGTAACAGCTACGGACTCTGGATTTGTGCGCGGTTGATGGCAATAGACCCGCCCCCTATTACATGCGACTTAAACATAACTGACGAAATGTGGGTGTACTATTGGGCCTCTGCCTAACCCTTCGGGCTAACAGGCGTATTGTTATGTTATGTTTACTTTGGAAAATCCCTAAAACTTAGCTACAACAGAATCCAGATACAATTTCCTCAGATCACTAATCGACTAGATTGCCTATATGACCATATGACCAATCCGAAAACATTTTTGGTCCGAAACTTGCACTTCGGTCAAAGAACATCACTATCCGCTTTTTTTGACAAGCAGAATGTCTATTCTATCGCTTTTATCTAGCTTTATGTCTGAATGTCAATTACTAGAAATTGGCAATCGTTTTTTCTTTCAATAAAGGAAAAAAAACGCATCTGCACGTTCTACATCCGTCAAACGTTTAAAGTACCATTGAACGATGCCGTTCCCAACAAAGATTTATTGAACCTTTTGAGATGCAAAAAGATTTCCTATACGAAAGAACGTTTGCACTCGATGTCATTTTATTCGTTTTTCATTGTTATAAAAATATACGTCGAACTCGTATTCGTACCTCGATTAATTGGACATCGATAAAAACAAACGGTTGTTGTTCCTAGTGAAAACAACAAGCATTTTGTGTGCTCTGTCGTACGATGGCGAATTTCGTAAGCAAATACGTGTTGTGGACCTCGGAGTTTTTAATTCGATTGTTTAAAGCGTAAAGCTAATAAAATAATTGAGAATCGATATCTGGTATATTTTTCGTTCGTTAAATCCACACCCTCTTTTTTAACATAATACGACGATTGTTTTCCTCGAGCAGTTAAGCAAAGCTGAAAGAGCAGCATCAACACATACCTACCGCCAGTAAGTAATGACTATTGCCATCAACTGGGCATAAATCCAGACTCTGGGCGGCTGATAGTGAAACCTTATAACCATTTCTTGACCTGGTAATGGATCCTAAGACCTCATGCTCCACATTCATGCAGAAACGCAAGCTACCACTTACGCAACCAGGCATTTTTTTTTAGTAACCACGAAATAAGCAGTACTGTTTTATTCATTTTCATGAGCACGCTTTTCATCTTCTATTTATGATTTAATGGTAGACGATTTACACTGGTGTGTGTATCTAGAAGTAATTTGTGATTATGAAGGGTGAGTTTAAAGATTGGATCAAGGGAGCTAAAACCAAAACTACGAATGAACTACGAAATGGAGAGAAAAGGTCAAATATCGATTGTACCTTTTCTCAATTCAATTTAGGAGAAAACCAAAGACTGCATACACTGCTGTGTGTATGTGCCAGGATCATTATTGTACATTTTAAGATAAGGTTTTGAAAAGCTGATTACGTCTAAATGATGAAATTATTTTATCGTTCAAACAAAATGGGAGTATTTTAAAAGGTCATTCTCTGAAACTAGACGGATACAAATATGCATTACTGTCTCTTTACTCTCATGTGTACAATATTAGCTTATTGCTAAATCTTATTTGTTTTGATAAAATTACCTAAATTCACATAATTAGAAAAAAAAAACAGTTTAACCTTTTACATTGCTTTGAACTAAACGAGATCAAAATTTATCAATCAAAATGTCTGATCAAATAAATAAATGAAAGGGTAAAACCAAAGTAATATTTGAAATTAATATCGAAACGTATGTCAGCAATTTATTAATTGATCCTTTGCAAGTTATTTTTCCAATCAAATATCATTAATTTATGATCCTTTCACAGAGAGAATCTGTGGCTTTCATTTTATTTGTAGAATGAATATCTTATTGAACGATTTAATTGATATGGATATTTAAGCGAAGCTATTAGGAAGATTATCAATGAATGCAGGAAATGTCTTTTTATTAAAGGCAAAAAATGCAAATAAAATTGTGACTATTGTTTTCCAATAAGCTCCGTGTTCACTAACAATTACGTACATTATAAAAATACATAATAAGTCATCGGTTGAAATCAACTGATCATCATTAAATAGATGGCAAACTTGGCTCTTAGGTAGATTACAAATACCTTTACCTTTATGAAAAGTAGAAATTGTTTCAGTTATGCGGTTTCTCAACTTCGGGGGTGTTTTGTGGGTGGTGGTATAGAATAGAATACAATTATTTCTTTCTTTTTGTTGGTTTAAAATTACAACAGAAATACTATGTACAGAAATATTATATTTATATGTTGGAAAAAAGACATAACTTTTTGCTCGCGAAATGGTGATTTGTACTTGATTGATATACCGTACAGACATCTAAACCTAAAATATGTCTGCCTTCTTAGAAGGAAAAAATATTTAGTTAGAGGTGATCTCTACAAAAAAAAGAAAAGTACAAAAAAGCACTTGAAATCTTAAATGTTGTCGGAAAACTCAAATTTTGTTTTAAACATAGGGTGTAAAAATACCCCTAAATAACCCGAAAGACACTTTTTCTCCCCGTCATCGCGATATTTTTTTGTTCTCGATCGTACCTGGGAGGCTTCTAGTCACGGAGATATTTTATAAGTTGAAACTTTGACTTCCAGTCGAGTTTCAACTTTTTCATAAGTTTTTTTTTAATGTTATATTGTTATTTTATATACCCCCGTACTTTTCAATGCATCCATCAGCACAAAGTTTTGAGTGCGTTCCGTTTAGTCCTACCGTAAAACGTGATATTTCACCCTTTCACCCCAAAAAAAGTCGTTTCCCAGCAATATTTTTTGTGTAGAGTTACTCAGTTAGCTGTACAGAGTGCTTGGTTGACGGTTTCGTGAAAGGCCCTTTTACACCTTGTATAAATTAATTTTGAAAAGTTACATAATTAATTTTTATCGTGTTTTTTTTCTAACTTTATTTACCTGCATTTATTCCAAAAATCTTTTGGTACCGTAAAATTATTAATTGAATAATTACGTCGGGAAAATTTCCTGACTGCATGTAAAAGATTTCATCATTTCTTTGTGAAAGATCGTAGATACATAATGAATGTTAATATCCTAGATTAAAAGTTCACAAAGCCCTGGTCAGCAGCTCTCATAAAGCTCGATTAAAAAGCCTTTTAAAGTGTAACTTATGTAATACTTTTTTAATTTTAGTATTCTGCTATATTTTGTAAAATTTATGGTAATTTTCTAGTGAGAAAATGCAGTTTAAGTTTTTTTCGCTGAGGTTTTATTAGCTTTGAATAAAATATTATACTATATTTTTGATATAGCGAAATAGTTATCCGGGGTTTTCGAACGCGTAATATTCATTTTGTCTAAAATATTTTCTCAAATATTAACAGTTTGGTTCTCTATCTAAAAGAAAAACCAACAATCGTTTTTTGTATAACCAATACTCCTTGGCTTTACTCAACTAACAATTTTATGAATTAAAACTATTTAAATACTAAGACGTAGTTTGATTTATCCTTGTAACATCGACGTATATTTAATTTTCAATACAAACGATAACTTTGTTTTATAAAGGTAATTCAGTGTCTCCTAAAAATATATTCACACCCACGCCGGAAACCGCAGAGTAATAAGAACTTTTATAAATTATACAAAACTTTGTAACAATATTCTTCCAACTAAAACAATTGTTATCCTTTTTATTCAAAACGGAACTTTTTGAACTTTATTTAACGTTCGTAACTGTTTGTTTTTATAAAATTAAATCTTGAAAACAACAAAGATACAAAAGTTGTCCATTCCCCTCTGTTTATTATATAATATTATCTACCTCATTATGGTGGTAAAAAAACTGGCTTTTAAAATTTCCACCAATTTAAATTAACCGAAAGAAACTAATCACAAATTCCAACTAAATTTCATAGTCTTATAGGAAATGAATCCAGCACATTTAAAAAAAAAACGAAAAATCCTTAAAAAATTATCACAAAAAAAATATAACTCCACGCAAAATAGAATAAACGGCAAACCGAATTAAAAAAAAAAACGAATTTCTTTTTTATTTGCCCACTTACCTTAGCTTTTCAGCGGAGCAACGGGCGTCAGAAACTTTTCGAACTTCGAAGGGCCGGAGCGCGCGAAAGTGCACCAAGTTAGAAGTGAAACATGAAGTCGCTGGCGCCAGCATTTATAGCCAGTTGTTGGGCGGGATGTAGGCGGGGCCACGCACGCGTAAGCAGCATTCAGCCACCGCCATGACGTGTGCCTTCCTGGAAAAATTCAAAAGAAACTCTCATTAGTGTGAATAACTAGGTATCTGTTTCATGTGCGAAAAAGAAAAAAAATCGTGAAATACTTTTTCAATATTTTTTTTTCATTATGTCTTGTTACAAAATGTGCATAAATTCAGCCCTTTTGCATCCTATGAGGGTAAGCAGAAATTATAAAACGCCACCTGCTACGATCCTTACGTATGTCTTTAGATTCGCCCACGTTGATACATCTACGTATATTCCCACACGATCACCAATAAAATAGTCTAATATATAAAATATTTCTAAAGATCTATTTTTAAGACTCTGTTGCACCCGTTCATACAATTTCAAATGGCTTAAAATCCATTAATAAATACCTACGTCATCCTTGGCACTTATTTTTATTCACGAAGTTTTTGCAGTATTAATAAATTATGCATTATGGTGTTTTGATTTTCGTTATTCCCCTTAGCGCCAAAATATTTTTCTTGTAGAAATCGTGAATTATCATAACAAATCATTACGTTTGTAATCCCCGAAAGGGTAGGCAGAGGTGTAACTCATGGTACGCCCACATTTCGCCAATTATGTTGTCCGTTGTAATTGGGGGCCAGTCTATTGCCACAAACTGGGCAAAAACCCAGACTCCATGACTGCTGCTGAGTAATTCTTGATGGAAAAACTGACCTGGAAATTGAACTCAATTTCTTTATTTATAGTTAATTAAAACGGTGTAACACCGATTGCAATAATTAACATAGAAACTGAAATGATGAGAAAAGTAAAACATCAAGTTGACAACATTCAATGCTTTAAATTAAAACTAACACGGAACAGTGGAGTCTCTTGCATATTTCCTCTCACAGAACACCAGACTTATACGTGTATTTTTTTTTAAAAAACGTTGCCCCACACTAGGAATTTATCCTGTATCGTGGGTGCGTTTACAAACATTTAAACTCACATACACAAACAACCATTCAAGAGCTCATACTCAACAGTAGCGCTTGTCACCTCCATACCAACGCGGCAGTCTCTCGGATATAAAATAAAAATTATTATATTCTAGCTCGTTAAACTTCAGTTACATCCTTATTAATTTGCATGCAAGAAGAGCACGTATTGAATAGGGAAGTTTTTCAATGAAATGAGCGCTGTTTTAAAACTTAATAATGCTTTATTAAAATATCTTTTTAATTTACAGTTTTTTACAATAAAATGAACAACTTTGAAGTAGTTTAGCTTACACGTACTGCATATTAAATTCATTTTATGGAAACTTTTGTAAAATGTGGCTGTACGACATAAAAGCAAGTGGCCGAGGGCCGAGAGATTTTAAAACAAAAAAAAAATGCAAAAAGGAGAATGGATGAGGATTTTTAACTCTTTTTACTGATAGGCATTTGAATACGTTACTAGATGGGTTTTGCGGGGGTTCGCTTCTGAACTTAAAAATACACTTTTCCGATTTCAGAAACTGCGTAGCAAGGAGCGCACGAAAAGCTACGCCAGCGTAGCAAGTAGCTACGGATAGCTACGCTGACGTAGTGCCGTAGCTGTGAACCAAATACTTCAGCAAAATAGTTATGAATTACCGTTACCGCAGTACTTTAATTGGCTTCTATTACACTTTTTGATTTTTTAATAAATAAATTTATTTAATGCCATAAAAACAGGCTACTGAAAAATGAGACCCTGGCTCCAGAGCTAGGTTAGAGTACCTGTATTTCAGAAGCCAATAATAAGAAAATAAAGGATTTTTCATAAACACTGATCCTGAGAGTGTCCATGGAGTTTCTTGCCCATTCTTCTGCATAGGATCTACGCTTTCAAATGGGCAACTACAGTACTTTCACAAGTTATTATGCCCTGTGACTGGGACTGTACCTTAGTTTATTTTTTGTGTTTTGACATTCAAAAGTGCCTGTAATGGTCTAATTGAAATAAATGCTTTGATTTTGAGTTTGATTCAAGTTTAAAGTTGAAACTTAAACAGTGTTTATACCTACTTACTTTTAAATACAAACACACATAACAATCCGTTTCCGAAAAGTTACCATGATAGGGTTAAGTTCCATTACCGTAAACCTTTCGCCAATTGGTACACATCAATTAAATAAATAGCTGTTTTACCTACTCAAAGCTTGATAACAATTAACTGATACGAAACAATTCAATTAAAACAATCTGAGGTGTCTGCCTACGTTTTTGATGAAATATTATTTTGAACATAAACATAAAATCATTTATTTGCATAAAACATGGTATACCATGATAAAATCAGAATGGTTCAAACATGTTTAGCTAAGATAAAACATAGCATGCAAAATTTCAAGGTTTAGCGAATACAAGACATCTACATTTTTTACCCATAAATTCTTTCAATCTATAGAAATTACTTTCGTTAATCCACTTGTACAATTTAATTGTACTTCTACAAATTAATAATTTTGAATTACATATTTTGAAATGGCTTGGTATCTTGTTATAAATACGTACGTATATTTACTACGTAGTGTACATGTCTGTATGTATGTATGTACGCAGTTTTTCTTATATTTGGCAAGTCTTGGCAAATCTTTCAATACTAACTTAAATGGATCTCGTCTGTTCCGAGAATTTACATCGTTTGCCGTCTTAAATAGTTCTTTATTCCTAACCACGAACATACTTAACGACGGCGAAGTGTCACTACCTCCTAACTGAAATTTTTCGAGAAATTCACTTTTTATCGTTTTGAATTTAAAGGTGTTGTTATTCGCATGTTTTAGTGAAATCTCAAGTTAATTGGTGTTTTGTTGAATCCATAATCTTCTAAATATCACAACATTATCACATGAAAAGAATAAGTACAAAGTTAATACCTCGCTATCTAACCGAATACCTACTACACTATCATAAAATATACGAATTCAGTTTAATACATAAATCCAACATAATTATTATTCAATAAAATAAATAAAAAAACTAACAAATTTTTAACTTCTCAAGAAACTAAGCGTTTTTTTTTCAGTTTGTGTAAAATTTTGACTTTGTCAGTTAGGTGTTATTGGCACTTCGCCGTCGATATACTTATTAGTACTTACTTACTTTTATTTATCTTCTGGCAATTCGACTTTTTTCGCGTTGTTTTTGGATATTTTCTATGCCAACTTCAATACCTCCACAATTTGAACTCTATTAGAGGAAATGCGTTTCGTCCAGACAAGCGTATTGCTCAGTTTTCTGACTAGAGAATGTCACACATTTTTGCTGAATAGTCTCCTACCACCATATTGTAGGAGTTTTTTTTATATCTTTGTCCCGTTTCTATCAGGAAAAATAGTAATAAATTCGGTACAACAGCTATTATGGCTTGTACTGACTGACTACTGTGTGTTATGACTTTTTATACGCAATAATAAAAACGTTAACGTTTTATTGAAATAAAACAATATTAAAAACAAACTTTAAAAAAACTAACTTAAACTTATTAAGTCAATAGAACAATAAAATGAATCATAATAAAATGTTTTTGCTAAATACAAAAACCAACCTGGGCCTATCACGGATTTGTCTTTTGGGGGGTCAAGCACTTAATGAAGCTGTGTGTACAATTCATTTTCTTAATCCACCTAAGCGGGGGAGCAAATGAAAGAATAATACCTATTCGGAACGTGAACGTCTCCTAAAAGAACTTTAAGCATAGATGTTGAAGTTTCTTCGTTCGTAAACTGAAGGGAATAAGGTTGTGTATCCTGAGATCCCAGCACGACCGCGCGGTGTTAACATGAATGCGTCGATTTTTTTATCTAAAATACAACTATCCTATAGAATTTTAGATAATTTGTTTGCAACCAGCATAATCAGTATCATCCATAGATAGGAATAAATTCTTAAAATATTATATTATGTGAAACGAGTATTTTTAATTTTTTAATTGACGTAATGACCAGATGTCGCCACTGGCGAGTAAGGTCCTGTCATTAAATCTATTTTATACTTTAAAGTACAATTTATTTCATAAGACGTTTATTTTATTACGTATAAACAACATAGTGTATACTCTGGAAACATATTTACAATATTGTACCTAAAATTAGCAAGCAAGAAACATTTAAAAATCGTTGTTCCTTCAAGTACTAACAAATTAGATCCTAACTTGCTATTTAAAATCTTCAAGTCATAATTAATCAGGAATGGCTCAATCTTGACCACAACCGTGAATATTACTCGTAGTAAAACTACGTGATAAACAAGCTAGCAACGCGCGAACACTCTATGACATCTGACATTTCTGAAGACAAGAGATTATGAAATAATGATGATGATAATGATGATGATGTTGATGATTATGATTATGTTATGATTTGTTTCATGAGATTTGTTTATTTTTTTTCTTACTCTACAGCTACACGAACGCCTCTAGCGGCGAATTCATTCGCAATAGGGCCCCCCATTACTTTACGTTTACCAGTTCTTTCGTGACATCGGTTGAATAAATATTAAAAAAAAACAAAATTCGCATTTTATACAAAAAAAAAATCACGTTTAAAATGTTATACTTATTTATTTTACTCTTTAAGTTCACGCAATAGAAAATACGGGAAAATAACATATAACACTTGATTACTAAGGTACTGCCTATTTCTTAAGAAATTTCTATTAGCAGACCTGCGAAAATATATAAATGTAAAAGAAATAAACATAGAGCAGGTTTACTTTGTAGTTTTAATCCTCTTCCTGATAAACAAACGACAATCTTCCACACAAACATAGATCATAAAGGGGTGCATTTTCATTGCAGATTCACACATATGTAGGTACGTAATTCACGCCTGAGATATTCTTATGCAAAATATGCTGCAAGATCCAGGAGTTTAGACATAATTTCCGTTAAAAGACGCCAACTGCTGTCACTGCACTGACTGCCACATCATAGGGCTTCTCCCAAGCATCACCACTTTTATCAAGTAGCAGGGATTGTCTGATTAGTGTTTCAACAAAGAAAACGCAAGCAAGGACTACCTACTTTGTCCTCTATAGCTGTTTTCAGTCCATCCTTTTCCTTGTTCAAACTTCTCCTGAAAACGGTACAACACGTACGTTCTTCATTTACATAATGAGGACCTTATAAATATGAGTCTCACACGGCACAAAAGACATGGGTCACTCTTTTAGTTTTAACACTGATAATTAAGTTTATTTTGCATCCACGTAACATATTAAAAAAAAAACGAGCAAAAATGATTAGTGAGGAAAAGGTACGAGGGTAAGGATATTTTTATAAACAGGTCCTCTTTATTAAAAAGCTACAAGCACCTTACATTCATGTTTTTAGTTACAGCTATTCTTCTTGAGAAGTTGCAAACCTTACCTGTCTTCTAAAGTGTAGTTTGTTTGTGTAGCATTCTCAGTAAACCTACTACGATATTGAATAGACTGAGAAACTGGGGCTGACTGCTGACTGACGTTGGGTCCAATTCATCGTTACTATAGACTTCTATTATTTACTAAAGAACATCATCGAAGCCTTAAGATGGTCGATGGTATTCTTGCGAGGGTAAGCCCTGGAAGGGGCTTTCTTGTAAGCATATTTATGCTCATGCTAAATGCTCGCTCAAGAAACGTAAAAATATTGTAGTTTATTGCTTGTACATTATAATTATATTGATAGCTGTTCGGCGACTGGTCGGGAAATATGTCAAAAAAACCCGTTTTTACTTGCAAGCCCTACTCGCTTCTTGCACGGTGGTGGGACAGGAAAAGTAGATTCTCTTTGAACAATCAAAGCAATAATGAAATCTTAGGCTGTCCCTTTGCTGCCAAGAGCAGCAAAGCGGGTATATCTAACAGTATGTAAGTCCATGTAACTGCGAATTGACGATCTTTTTCTATTATCAAAGAATAAAGCACTCACCTAATTCCACGTGTCGGCCATTACCTTCTCCAAACACAATAAAATCTGACGGTGTTATATTTAATCAGGGTAAAAGGATTCACCTTAGATTAGGTGCTACTTACTGCGCATATCGTGTTAGCATAATCAAAGGAACACCATAAAACGGTCAAGTTGTTGAAGATTTGTATGAAAATGTCGATATGTTTTGTATGCAAATTTTTTGGGATAAAAAGTAGGTAAGTACCTGTACAAAGTACCAATCCATAAGTGAAGGTGTAATAATTAAATAGCAGACGTAACTACGTATAGAAAAAAAAGGAATAGGAAAACAAATTAATATTGTTTCTGTTCAGTAAACAGTTTTTTTAACATGCTTTTATTTTAGCTTCACCTGTAATTTTCTACGTAAAAAATTCTTAGAAGTTAAATATGTCCAACTTTTTCCGATTGACCTGTGCATACATACTAAAATTGGATGACAATGCATGATTAACTAAATGACCTCATTTTAAATCCAATATGGCGGACTCCCAAAGATGGCGGACTAGTTATTTTTAATTATGCATCAAATGAAGGGAAACTGTTGTATGATTAGACCTGTTGTACTGTATGAATCGGAATGGTGGGCTGTGACGAGGATGGATAAATAAAGATTGCATTTAGCGGTGATGAGAATGTTGAGAAATAAGTATATGTATAAGAGAAAGTTGCACCAGTTACAGAAAAGTTGAAAGGGAATCGTCTGTCTTGCTGTGGAAATTGGATGAGGAGAGGTGAATCGCATAAGAATAAAAGAGTGATGAATATAAATATTGATGTACGGAGAGGAAGCAATAGATCAAAGAAACGATGGATGGCTTGTGTGAGGAATAATATGAAAGAAGAAGAAAAGAAGTAAATGAAAGCGTAGCGGTTGACAGGGGAGAATGTAAGAAAAAAGGTAGGACAAGGGCAGGAAGACGTTGCTTCCAATTATTGTTATATCATCAAGTTTGCCTGTAACCTATGAAGCTTTAGGCCTCACACCAAACTGAGTGTCGACACTGTCAAGCTCAAAATGGATATAAACAACGTTAACCTACGACTGATTTTCAGTTGTCTTTCTCATACTTTTTATAAAATGAAGCTCACCGTCGGGATTGGTGTAAATACAGCCTTATTATATCGAATGTGGGTAGAAACTAGCGCGGTATTGCAAAATATATCTGCCTGACATAGGTAAGTGATAATGTGTGGTTATCAGAATTAATAATTAATAAACGCTAGTTTTGTTGTCATTTGATTAGTGATCTATGTTTAGATTAATTTTTAGGGTTCCGTACCTCAAAAGGAAAAAACGGAACCCTTATAAGATCACTTTGTTGTCCGTCCGTCCGTCCGTCCGTCCGTCCGTCCGTCCGTCCGTCTGTCAAGACCGTTTTTCTCAGGAACGCGTGGAGGTATCAAACTGAAATTTCTATATGATACTTAGTTCTACTGTCCTTGGAAGCTGTAGAAAAATCAACCTTCTAAGTCAACGCAATCAAAAGATACAGCCACTTAGGCCGCAAATTTCCGCAAATTTTCGAAACTCGCACGGGAATCAAAACCTACAGGGTACTTCCCGTGAACTTAGAATCTTGAAATTTTGTACGAAGTCACGTCTTATAGTACAGATATAGGAAAAATTACGAAAACCGTAAATTTTTAGTTTCGTCATATAAAAAAAAGTTATATACCCACAGGTTTGTACGGAACCCTCGGTGCGCGAGTCCAACTCGCACTTGACCGGTTTTTTAATTTTAAATTTACTGACTGTGGTGAGAGGTAGGCAAACGTGTTTCTGGGTGCATAATTTTGTGGAAGCGTGACAGAATATGGGCTCGTGGAGTATCAGAAGATTCGTCATCGAGGCATCCACAGGAAAAACTGGCACGATGATAACAAGTTAATAGGTTCTATCTACTATGGGCATTGTTATGGCAGATTAGCCAGAAAAACCTACAAAAAGAGAGGTTATGAAGGTGATAGCGACGAAGCCCACGACACAGGGTATCCTACCCACGACGCGGGGTATCCTAGTGTGCAGTCTAGGGAATATGTACTTAAATATCTAGGTGCTTAAGGCCCATTTTTATTTTTTTATCAGCTTTTTAATATTGTACCGTTTTATTCGAACTAAATATATTTTTTCACTTATTATGATTTATTTTATAACAGAGTTGAACAGAGAGACACATAAGCAAGGACAGTATTCCTAAGTGATAACATAACCCATTTTGCAGTTGAGTAAAAAAGATAGGTTAACGTTTCATCTCTCGTCACGAAATCACCGAAACTTAAAAATCTAAACTTGATTAGGTAAATTGTAATACAATTATACGACGAGTAGTTAGACTTTAAAAGATTTATTTTTAAGGTAAGGTATCCCTCGGGGGAGTCAATTTGGAATTTTGCAAGTGAACTCGGACAACAGTTAGTAGGTAACTTCTTACGTATTGATTAATAAATATTACAATTTGGCTCGATAAACCAGGTATTTAATTAGATTTGTGTGATTATGGATAAGTACCTACATAAGAGAAATATTGTAACGATACGTCATGTAATTGTTTTCAGGAGTCTCCTTTCAATTTTTATATATTTAATTCTATCACCTAGACTGAGTGTAGACCGTACGCTAAATGCATTATATATATTTTGTAAATGTAAAAAATATTCAATTTTTACATCTTGCAAAATAAAAACTATAAGGATATTTTTTTCCTTATCAATGGCTAAATTTGTTCAAATATCTTTACAAAAGCCTAGTAAAACGTCCCCCCAAAACCTAATATCCCCTATGAAAACGTCATATCAATTATCAGTAATTTATAATGCATTTTGCGTAATGATAAAAAATCGGAGCTAAGCCTTTAATGCGGGGTTCCGTTAGGTTTTATATTTAATCCTGAATTACCAGTCAAGCTGAAAACCTGCACTTACCTATATTTATTATTTACGCATCAAGCCATATTTAGGGTGCGGTTCTAGGAACATTTGCCTACGTCAATCAATAGTGATACCTATTTCATAGTTATAAAGGTGGGTAGTAAAGTCAAATATCTACCTACGTTAGGGAATGATAACGTAAGTAGAAATTAGAATAGGTACTCTAAGGGGCGAATCATCGTTCTTACTTTCGTAGTATTTTTCAAGTTCATGGACTTTCATCAGTTATTTCATGGATTTTATAATTTTTCCTATTCTACTCATTTACCTACAATGAATAAACATAAACTTTTTAGGTAGATAATTAAAAGAGTTTGACGGCAAGAAAATACGGGGTAGAAGGGACAGCGACGCGAAAACAGAAACCACATACCTACCTAGTCAGTAGGTACATCATTCTGAACCCCTCATAAAAAATTTTCGTCGGTTATTAAAAAAAAAAACAGCTGTTCCATATATCTTGACAGTGTAGGTATTGCACTTTTGTGCAAAATCTAAGTACGTAGGTAGTACTTAGACTTGAGGAGGCCTACCTTTTCTTAATCTGAAAGACGGAAACATGAACCTGGTCAGAGACAGCGACATAACGAGAACGTTACCTACTATTTCTGTTAGGCAGGTACCTAACTACTTTATACTAAGTAACCGGCCCATGAAAGCCCCTAAACAAAAACAAAACCTTTTTTATGATGAACAAAAAACCCACACAGAACCCTAAAAATATAACGTTACAAAGTCACGCATTGATACTCTTTCAAAGCCGTCCACTCAAACGGTTCTACAAGCTATTAATCCATCCTGCGGTTGATCGTCGATCTACAATAACTAATGGATCACCACTTCAGAAATTAGCGATTTTAAATCTATTGTTATCAGCACTCGATTACTTTTACCTACACTACACGCCTCTTCAAGTAAGTGGTTTCATTTTAAAGTCGTGTCAGAGTGATGATTGTGTGGGCAGCTACTTGAAAGGGTATTGAAAAACAATGTAATTGTAGCCGGCCAGTAAGTGCGAGTCTGTGTGAGTTCTTTCACGTGGAACGCGTGGGCTAGTCTCTTGATTATTTGAATAACCTCTTGTCCGAAATGGTTGCTACTAACGCGTGGGGTTGCACCCGTGGTAGTGGGTAATTTTCTAGTGTCGAAAAATGTTTGATCAATACTCACACCCGTATCTTTAAACATGTCAGTTTTTACTTGAGTAAATGTCACTTTTTAAAGTACGATTTTTGTTATGTAGATTTTTTTTATTATGTAAAAAGTTAGAATTCTTAGCTTTACTTTCTTTGGCGGTTCTTACTACGTTTAAATTCTTGTCCATTGCATAAACATTTTTGCCCACGTAATTATTTTAACTTGACTGTTGATACGGGTTCCTACCAAGCAACAGTTCGCTTTTTAGGAATATTTAATTTTAGAATTTAGTTCTCTTTCGCAAACATGTTTAAACGCTAACGCCATCTAGGTTTGCTTTTTGCAAACTCCGTGAACCTAAATTGCCAAGTAATAAACTCGTTTTCTGCGTATATTAAATGAAATTGAAATATGAATATTGTTGTTAGTTATATGGTATGGTGTAATTAGAGATATTAGAATTTGGTTTATGAAACACGATTCAAGTTTCAACATAATATCAAACTCACTATGCGCCACTCTCCTTATTATTAAATAATCTAAAATAACATTGGCAACACTCATTAATAGCAATACTTTCAGATAAGAGTAGTATGTTTAATGATTACGACTGAAGGACATGTATCCATGGTCAAGAATAAATTAAAAAAAAAAAGCAATACTTTCAATGTCAACAAAAACGTCCTAAATGCACAAACCGTGCGAAGCCAAAGAAAAAAAAAAAAAAAAAAACAAAAACGTCAAATAATCAGTGACTCCGACAACGCCGTAATTACGATAAACCTACCGTAATTTGAACATATCTACCACCTACCGTAGACATGTTCAATTCTACCGTAATTTCGTCTTTATGAGTGGCACCTTAAAAATGATGCACCCAACCTACCACACAGTTTATTTTTATTTGAAACAAAGTTTGAAAATGACAACACTGTATCATTCCCTGGGGTATTCCCCGTACAATCAACTTGTGTGCATAGACAAGTAGACGAAACTTATGCGGCCAAATTACGAAGTTATTGAATACAGTACTGCAGTAGAACTTAGCCATACCTTTGCATTTTGTCAACTTTAATTTATGTTTGCCATTTTTTCACAATAGTTTGCTCAGCAGATCTCTTATCGCGTTGCGACTGAATATATTTATAAAAAAAATTATCTGACAGTAACAATTCAAGTGACGACAGCGACGGTGGACCTTCCAGTAGTAAGCGCGCTAAAACTAAGTCATACAAACAAAAATTTCGACCAGAGTGGCTGAAAAATAAATAATTTTCCTCGTGGCTTCGCGAATACCCAAAAAACCCATATAAAGCAAAGTGTTCGCTTTGTGATACCACCATGCAGGCTGATATAAGTGTGCTGAAACGTCATAACGCAGGTTCAAAGCATCAAAGTAAGGTAAAGAGTAAATCTATTCAACCACCAATTGTAAAATTGTTGCAAACTTCAAAATCGCATTCAGAAGAAGAAAAAGCAAAATATGCAGAGCTCAAACTAGCAGCATTCATGGCTGAACATAAGATACCACATTCAAGTATGGACCATTTATCGGATTTGTTAGTTGATGCATTTCCTGATTCAAACTTTGCCAAAAATGTGAAAATGAAACACACTAAGCTGCAAGTTATAATAAACAATGTCTTGGGCGATTCGGAAAAAGCAGCTTTAAGCGCCGATTTAAAATCACAAAAATTTTCTGTACTAATCGATGAAAGCACTGACATTACATCTACAAAAACTATGTGTGTGGTTGTTCGTTATTACGACCCGAAGATAGGGCGTGTGGTCAGTCGACTTTGGGACCTCATTGACCTTTTTGGTGAAGATAATGTACATAGATCACACTACAACTGCAAAACGCCTCTTCGAAGTCGTAATTAAATCATTCGAAGAAAATTGTGTGCCGCTAAAAAATATAGTTGGGTTCGGGTCAGATGGTTGCAATACCATGATGGACTGTAATAATTCGGTTTCATGAAGATTCAGGCAGTTATGTCCAGGAATAACCATTATAAAGTGCGTTTTGTCATTCGTTACCAGTCGGACCATTCTATAATTTAGCACATTTTATGCTAGGAATGCTGTCATTGCCCCACTGCAACGCCGATTGTGAGCGCATTTTCAGCCACATTACTGACTTGAAAACGAAAAAAAGGAACCAATTGTCTACAAAATCTATTGCTGGGAGTCTATTTACGCAGCAACTCATTAAGAGAACAGGAAAAAACTGCGTCGATTTCCATCCTGCTGATAAAATGATTAAAAGTATTAATGTTTCTATGTACAAAAAGGCTGAAACGCCTGAAATTTAATGTTTGATTGTGAAATAAAGTTGCTGTAAATTCACCGTATTTTAAATTTTTAATCTCCCGTAATTTTCAGCCAAATACCGTATTTTTAGATTAGCAACCCCGTAATTTTGACAAATGGAGTTGGAGACACTGGTCAAATTGCTCAAAATTCAAATTGAAGGAAGAACACAACGGATTCCGATTTTCGTTCTATTTTTTATATTATTATTCAATAGAACATGGACAATTTAATAAAACCTCTGTTAGAGAATTATTCGAAACATTATATTGAAAAACAAAAGAGTCCAAGTTACATAGAAATGTACACAAAAAGTAACAGAGATGTGTTGTTAATTTGTAACAAGGTAAAGGTTTGCTTATTTCAATATTTTTTAGTAATAAAACTTGAATTTATGTCTAAATAGGAAGTGTATTTACTTACAGACTAAACAACCTTCACATGTTACGGAAACGATTGGAAATAACAACAGAAATGAGGCTGGTAAGCAACAACATTCTTTTGTTTATTTTATGACCTCATTTTGTTTAAAATCATCTTTTTTTGTTATCAATTAATGCTAACAATCATTTTTCGTCAGGGCTTAAACTAGTTAATTCATCCTATACAGATTAAAATCAGTTGGAGCTCAAAAAATTCTCAAAACAAATTGATTTGTGCTTACCGATTATATATTTCTAGTCAAGTAAATACTGGATACCAGAGATTAATGCCACTTTGTTATTTCTCCGCTCATTTAAACCTAAACATTAAAATTACAGAAGAGCTTGAGTTAACGGGATCTCCCCTGAAACTGGATTTAAGTCTTCACACAATCTTTGATGACACAATGATTAGTGATGAGCCTCAGTTGTGGACAAAGGAGGAAGCTTCTCATGGCCCTATTGCTCTGGATACTGCAAGGTTTGTAAATATAATTAAGTATATATGTTACAAACACAGTGTACCTTACATTGTGACACAAGTTTTTAAACTGGTATGATCACTAACACTATCATTTACACTGAAAATATACCATATTTACCATTTGTTTTGAGTTTCCGATATTTCAGCGCTATTGCAAGCACCATGATCACGGATAAACTGAAGTTATTGTGGGTGGGTGTTTATGAGCAGACAAATTGATCTAACCTCTTTCTTGTTTGTTTTTTGCATTCAATATTGCTACCACTGTCACTCACAACTATTTTGTTCCTGACAAACGAAACTCAATGTATCCCAGAGACAGATGAATTTTGATGCATAATAAGTATTGTATGACAGTATAAAACAGACTGTTGAATTCACAGCTTACTTTTGACTTTCAACAGTATTTTTCGTAATGTTGCTCATGATTTAAAGGAATGATACTCATGACGTTACTGCTGTCCTTAAAATATCCTTGAAATGTTTTTTACAGTTTTCTTGTTTACTCTCTAGTGTTAGTATGAGCTTAAAGGAAAGCTTATTAATATCTTTATTTGCAATCCATAATGTGTGAAGATCTTACAATGGGCTTAATGCCTAGGCACAAGAGAATAGAATAGCTTACCATGTATCGAATTGATTGCAGTCAGGTCTTATACCTCATTACATAACATTATATCCACCTAATTTAAAAAAAAATGAAATGAAATGTTCAATGTCAAATATTCCAGAGAAATAGGCAACCTGTACAACAAGAACCGCAACCAAGTAACCACAGAGGATTCCATACCACTTTGGATACTAACCAACCCATTAGAAGATAGCAAGCCTTTACTAATCACAGTACAATCAGACAGTACTCACTTTGCTAGAGGTCTAGTTACTTATGAAGGCAGTATGAACCAGGATGACGTTGATTTGGATCTGTTAATCGAAGATTATGCTAAGCAGGAGGGATTGACTATGGATGTGGTAAGACATTTCTTTAAGGTTTCATCCTTAAACTTATAAATGGCACATCCTTTTAGAAGTTTAATATTCATGAGTCAGTGATACACACTGACTAACAAAGCAGATGGCTGAAAACAAGTGAATTGTAGAACTGCTTTGGTATCTTGCGAAATGGGCAGATGACATTGTTGGCATAGCGGGAATACCCTGGTTGAAGCCGGCACAAGAAAGTGGAACTTGGCACTAGCTAAGAGAGGCCTATACCCTGCAGTTGGTGAAGTCGGGCTGTGAATGATGATTGCATGCTTACTAGGTTTGAAGATAAATTCTAACTTCACTTGCTATGGAAGGGACTATATTCATGGTTCTACTACGAAACAAAATTATTGTCATTGCATGACTGCCCTAATTATGCTCCCCTAATGGCTCAAAATATTTATGCTTCATTTCTACATACAATTACCCAATGAAATCAAAATCCTAGGCAGCATTTGCTACAGCATAAACATTATATTTTACAGATCTCAACCTTAGTGGATTGCAAGTACCTAATCTCAGGTATTTCCTATGGCTCCCACAACACTGATGAGCTAGTCAATGCTCCTCATGGTGGTGTCACGGAGTTACGATGTGAATGGTCGGGGAAGACTCTGCATACGCCGTTTATAAGCTGTAAAGTTAACTTTGTGAGTATCATAATTATGTATAGTCTATACTAGTGCAAGTGTTATAAAGAGGTAACATTTGTTTGTAAGTTTGTATGTAGGGGGTAATCATCGGTCCTGCTGATCCGATTCCGAAAATTCTTTTAATTATGGGAAGTTATATTATCCCTTACTGCACATAGGCTATATTTAAAACGTTCGTGTGGGTTAATTTCCGACCATAACGGGTGTCGAGAATATCACGACGCGCGCCGCGATCGCCCGGCGCGTCGTGATATTCTCGACAACGGGAGTGAAGCCGCAGGAAAAAGCTACACTGTTATACAACCAGATAAAACCATCTGCCATCCTAGGTCTGTTATGAGATTACATGGTTGATTTACAAAAACTAGCAGTATACACATCAACCAGATAATTAAGAGCCGAAAGCTCATAGATATTGTTAAATGCTTGTAAGATATCACAGGGGCTGTATGGTTAGTTAAAAGAAATCAAATAATGATCTTCAACTTGATTTATTCATCTCATTATCCAGGGAGTAATTCCTCGGCAAATCACCCATGAAAGAAAAAACTAACAAAACCTTTACAAATAAACTTACACTGTCACTTACGGGATATCTTCCGTGGGTATTAATTATTGTGAGCTCCCAATATTTCGACGCTTTTGCAAGCGCCATGTCTGCAGGATGATCTTTAAACTGTTTCACAGGAGCAAGAAATCATAGTGGGTCACCTAGCAAGTCCGTGTAATGCTGTTTGGAGGTCTGTGTGTGCGTTACATAATATGAACCAGCTGCTTGTCGACATGACTGCTGCAGGACTCGCCTCTGTCAATCTGGAAACTGCTGCAATCAGGTAAAACAATTTGTTTCTATTAGTTCTAATTCACAAAGCTATCCTGTTTGTCTTACTTACTTACTGAATTCTGACTTTTTGTGAAGAAATTCTCAGTGTAGCTAGAGTCACAAGTTGTGACCTTTGAAAACAAGCTAAGCTGGCTCCATTATTACAAGAGACCTTGCGATATTTGAGCAAACTATGCATGTCTGCGTTCACCTTCAAACACTGCTCAGCAAGAGGATGAATACCATGAGAAGGAGGAATACCAGCAAAATGGGTACACTGAGGATTATGTCCCTGTTGGAGCATTCATTCTTAATAAAGGATGAATGCTCCAACAGGGACTTGGAAGGGCTGGGATTTGGAATAGCGATGCGAGGTGTGTTTTTATTAAATCTTCTCTCTGCATCAAATGTATTCCCAACCTGTTAGTCACTGGTAGTTACTGCCTCGAAAATCTGATCTGATCTGAAGAGATCTGTTATACCCAAGGCATCACAGGAGCGTTACTATATCAGAGACAAGGGTTGAAATGCCTAGACCCCAAAACCAGCCGCCACAGCCGTGATTAATTGTTTGTATATTAAAATGTTAGTAGTTCTTCTAATTTAACAGACAGGTGTGCTAATGTGTAGATTTTCACGCGCTGATTCTCAGCATAATTTAAATTTGAAATTTTAATCTTTTCAGGAACAACGTACCCGGCGCAAAGCGTCCAAACAACTCAAAGCGAGTCAGTGAACTCTTAAACGAGACAGAAACTTACGCTTATACCGCGGAATGTCCCGCCGGCGGGTGCATTTGTGTTACTGAAGATACCACGACTTTGGGACAGTGTCTTAAAGATATGAATACTATTGGATCGAGTAATGACTTCACTTATAAACTCTGGGATATATTGAGGGGTAAGTTGATGATAAATAATAAAATAATATTCAAAAATATAAAGGTACTTATAACATTAAATACAGTTGATGTAGATAACTACATCTTCTTGTTCTTACCGTGACCATGGCGATCTGAATTTACATTTGAATCTGCCCAGAATTTTGCTACGAGTATTATAGAGTCGACTTGGAAATTTGCGACGAATTTGGTACCTTCAGTAGCATCCATCAGTACCTTTACCATGCAGATAAGACACGCAGGACATGAGTATTCCTCTAATTTTCTTGTGTCGCGGAAAACGAGAATTATACGATAATAAACTTACCATGGTAGAAAGATGCAGTTAGAAAATTGAATTACTGATATAGTGATGGCTTAAATATAAAAACTTTTGGTTACAGATTGTGAAACAGCAGAGGAACTAATAACATTACTCATTCAAGCTTTGAAATTCATATCATCAGGAAAAATAAGACCATTTGTAAGTTCTTTAATTTTAACTCTAATTCCTGCATGCATAAACTAAATTACATGACATTACATATAATTATATTCTGGCTACTAATTGGAGGTTTGAGTTTGCAACACATTGCTTTCTAGTAGCAATTTGGACGATACTCCTTGTCCATTACTGATAACCTGCCAAGAAGACCAACAAAATATTGAAGCTTTGTATTTAATCTCCAACTTATCAATTACAGATAGACGCCAACAACAAGACTTACCTATCGAAACTAGTCCTCAAACTGTCCCGAGGCCACTCTCAGGCCTCCAAAGTGCTCAAAAACTTACGCGCCAGTCCACCACAAGCATTATCATTGGTCGCTCAAGTGGGTACGGAGAAGACTATGTGGGAATACACTAGGGTTATGTCCCTGTTGGAGCATTCGTTCTTTATTGCTGGGATTTGGAATAGCGATGCGAGGTGTGTATTTATTAAATATTTTCTCTGCATCAAGTTTTCTCCCAACCTGATAGTAAGTAGTTACTGCCTCGAAAAGAGATCTGTTATACCCAAGCCACCACAAGAGCGTTTCTATATCAGAGACAAGGGCTGAAATGCATTGTGTGCCTGTAATGACAAAATCAAAATCAAAGCATTTATTTCAAGTAGGCCAATTACAAGCACTTTTGAATTGTCGAAACAAAGACAGCAATAAAAAATAAAGCTACAGTCCTAGTCACAAGACATAATAACTGTGAAAGTACTGTAGTTGCCCATTCCAAAGCGTAGATCTCTATGGAGAAGAATGGGCAGGAAAATCCATGGATACTCTTTTAAAACACCCCAACACTCTTTAAGACGCCGGCCCCAATACATGTTGAATAAAAACATGGCAACACAGCTTGGCAGTATAATTTGGTCTAGAAAATACTACCCAAGGTACCCTACACAAGGGTGTGGTAGTGGCCTGGTGTCTCTATTCGTGCCTGTTTTGTGGCAACAGGCTCGCCCTCTCTATTACATTAGACTGATGCGACTTAACTGGGGAAATGTGCGTGTACTCGTAATATAGGTACTCGTCACACCTTTGCCTAACCGTTCGGCGAAATACAGGCGTGAAGTTATGTTACGTTTTCCAAAATAGTAAAATAAAATGTACTTACTTTCCAGAACACATGAATCAATAGAACAAATAAACCAGACCATACAAGACATGACAATGAGCGGTGGTGACTTCCAACTGAACCCGTTCGAGAGTCTCACGTCGGCTGAACATTCTATACGATTAGACTGCGAGTCGTTCTACGAGGAGGATCCGAATGAACTCACTGTTGATGACTTCGCGTCGTTAAAGAAACATGGGCTTGTTAGTGAGAAGAAAGATGTTAATGAGGTGAGTCAAGCGGAAAGTATTTCTGGAACTGAGAAGCATAGAGTCGGGTGTACATACTCTCTGTATTATGTACGTCCTACCGTATGCTCAGAAGCATAAGGTCGTATGTAAAAAAACTCTGTATTGGTACAACCGACTTTATGCTTCTGATGTCGACATTTTACCTCTGAGAGCAGCAACCATACTGTCAACAGAAACCTTATTGTAACCAGAACAAATTTAATTTTGGGCGGCACGGTTGGCGCAGTGGCTGAACGCTGTGCAGCCTGTCGCGGGTTCAATTCACGCAAGCAATAAACATTTGTTTGGCCTACACTTAGTTGTTCGGGCTTGGCTGTTTGTGTATCATCTACCTAGCCTTTTCCCAACTATGTTGGGGTCGGCTTCCAGTCTAACCGGATGCAGCTGAATACCAGTATTTTACTTGGAGCGACTGCCTATCTGACCTCCACAACCCATATAGTACTGGGTATTACGATACCCCTTGGTAAGACTGATTGTCAGGCTTTCGGGCCACTGACTACCTGTAACGACTGTCAAAGATCTACAAATGACTGCCGGGACCAACGGCTTAACTTGCTTTCCGAGGCACGGACGAAACTCGGTATGTAATGGGTGGCCACCCATCCACGGACCAACCCACGCAAGCGCGGCTTAACCTGACGATCGATCCGAGCGGCTGTTATTATTTAGCCACGAGCTCCTCTTTTGTGTTTAGTGACTTTAAATGTAAACGCATTCACGAATAGGAGTAAAGGAGCAATTCCAAGTCTGAGGAAAAGTTTAAGTACCCGTGAAAGGACAGTTGCGAGAATATTTATCAGTATTTTGATTTACTTTCTGCAGGTGCCGCTAATAACAGATGAGATCGACATCAGTCCGTGGAAGAGTCTTCTGATGAAGTTCGCTCAAGTCCACGTGTGCTTAGAGCATTTACATCGCGCTGAGAGCTGTTTGAGAGCTGACTTTGGTAAATATAGAAACTATTTAATAGCAATATAATACTTTGCAGGGTAGAAAAGTAGAGTTATAACGTAAAAAACTTGTATTTAAAAAAAATACTTGAAATTATTTAAAAAAAAAGTTGTGTAAAAGTTGGAAGTTTGACCTCCAAAATCTCCGTAACTAGAAGGTTCCCAGGTATGGTCTTGAACAAAAAAAATATCGTAGTAAAAAAAGTTATGTTATGTAAATTATTTTGTTTCAGCCAGTCTAAAGCCGATAGCTTCCCGCCTATTAGAACACTATGTATCAGAGAAGTCACCAATAAGAACTGTGGGACAACTGATGAGCGATCCCGTTCAAAAGATCAGCATGCCCATCGCTAATAATATCGTACAGGATCATTTGAAGTAAGTATCATCCACTAATGTTCTAGGGGTATGTCCGTCGGACTGCTAAATCATAGGTCTCCAGTTCGAATCGTAGACACGCACCTCTGATTTTTCAGATTCATGTCCATAATTACCTATATACAATTATAATTATCACTTGCTTCGGTGAAGGAACACATCGCGAGGAAACCAAATCGGCATGCCTGAGAGACATTTCAAGTCACAGGCCCATGGGCGGCATAAAAACTCTCGACACCAGGTTAGGCACTAACCATGCGAAAAAGAAAGAAGGCTACACAGTATGGTTATTTGAGTTTTATGCTCATTGATATAAGGTTTAAATTACAATCATTGACGCGTCTTTAGCGACATTTACAGCGATCGCACTGTTTTTTTTTTAAATCCCATAGTTGTTAAACAGTAGATTTTAAAATCATTTTGTCTCTGCCATCTTCATACTTTTGACTGAAAAATAACTATAATAAATTGAATTTAACTGTACCATTCAATTCGTTTATTTACTCTCACCTATTTTATTTATCTTCCATCAGGAAGCCGGCCTTCTGGTATCGCGTGGAAATGACAAGAAAAGAGAATGCAGCTAGCAAGGGCATCCAGAGAGACTCCAAGATGGTATACGTCTTCTCACAGCAATCCGTGTTCCCGCCGGCAGTGTGGCAGAATTTAGGTAAGTTTAGCAAACCCAAAAAAAAAACTTTTTTGTCGTAAAACAGATGTATATGGTATTTTTCTCGACATTGGGTGCTTGTTTGCTTGGCAGATAATCTCATTATTATAATTTTTCATTAATTTATTCTTCTTCTTAGGGTGTCGTTGACAATTCAAATTGAATCAGACCAATATTTGGCGACGAGTTTGGCACTTTTATTAACGTCCATCAGCTCCTGTGATATGCAAACAACAGGACAGACAGGACACGATATCAAGTGTCCCATCGTTTGTGGGGCAACACCACATTTGCACTCCAGGGCAGAGTCATCTATGAATCTCCACCTGAACAGGTTTCCTTGCTTCAGCTAACCTGTGTCCGGAGTCTATTTAGAGACTTCCAGGTCGGCCATGGCAACTCGTCTCCAGGTGGGAGATTTTCAGCAAGTGACACAAAAGGGTTGGGTAGGGAAACACCTTCTCGCCACAGCTTCAGTCTTTCCTTAGAGCGTTCGCCAGCGAGCGGAGACACACACTTTAAAAAGCTATTACGGCTTTTCAGCCTTTGCGGCACGAAGATGTTGTTGTGTAAAGGGTGTCTAGCGTCGGAAACCATTTTGGCTCGTTCACTGGAGCTTGCCACGGCTCTGCGAACTTGTGGTGGCGCTATGTCTGCCAGTGGATACAACTGTACCGGGGTCGGTTTTTTGATTTATTTTAATTTACTGGTTGATACACAGTGACATACATGCATTTTTCACGAGTCAATGTATTGCAGTGACTCCCTTATGATTCCATTGCAATCTTTCGGCTTAGACTTATTCTTAGATGAAGGTGTTTATCAAACGACTCTCCTACATTAAAAGCTCGTTACAACAGCCAGAACGTCACGTATACGATAAGTTATTCTTGTCCTTTTAAAATATTTCTGTAGACTTAGACTATCAGTATCGTATTATCTGTGCGTAATCGTATTTACTAATGACGATGTAGAACTTTTATTTCATAGAATTAAACTTTACTTTTCAATCGTACATTAGTTATTTAGTAACTTTAGCATTCTGAAGGCACAATTCCGAAGGCGACTATGAACACGCTTCCATAGATGGCGCGACATTGCAGTCTGTTGCCGTTTTCGCAGTAACATAGATACCAGTCGTATCTCTTCGAACTGTCTGGCGATATGGCGACTTTTCGGCAGTTTTCGATTGCTTTTCCGTTCGGAATTGTACCTTTACCCCCATGAATGATCATCGTTCTCTTGCCCTGATTGCAATTTCTTCTTCCATACTTCTCCATTACTCGTTATCTCAGCAGTTAACTCTTTTCTAGCCATGTCATCCTTCACACAGTCCATCCATCGTTTCTTTGGTCTTCCTCTACTTTTATACCCATACACATTCATACTCAAAACTTTCCTCACAAATATCTTTATTAATATCGACATTTGTTTTCAGAGCCGCCTACCGATGAAGTTGCTGAAGTAACAACACTAGGAGATGAACTGAAATATCACGTTACTAAATACGTATTTATTAGTAACAAACTTGTAAATAAGCTGCCTTTCTAGTTAGTTAACATTACTTTGTAAATAATGTAGTGCCTTAACGTTGTATAGTCTTAATAAATGTAATTTTATAATCTTGCTTTTTTTTTACTGTGAACCTACACGTGGTGTTTAGCTTCCTCAAAACTTTACAATCCGACCGTGAGATGGCGGGACAATGTTCATCAACTTAGGGGCTGCGCAAACGTAGACACTTTTTGTTACCGACACGGCACACTATCACAGGAAACCGTAGTTGCAGTTTCCTGTAGTGACTGATTTCATACTGGTTCTATAGAAATCGGTAGCTTGTATCCGACACAAGACACAAAAGTGTCCACGTTTGCGCAGAGCCTTAGATATCGTATGATAAACACATACAAGGTGGAAGGGAAATGACGCACAAACCACGTATTCAGTACATCACCCCGAACTTCAGTAATTAAAAAAAAACAGTTGTTTCATACATTTTGACCGTGTAGGTTTGGTATTGCACTTCTGCAGGAAAAAGCTGTTCTGCTGTGTGAATGTTTCTTTTTAATTAAATAGCGATGAAAAAAATCTATGTGCTCTTCAGAATGATGCACTGGTTATGTGGTAATCGTTTGTGCGTCGATGTCCCTTCCATTATATATGTTCCTGTTTACACAAAAAAATCACTTTTTTTCTTGACTTTTTTAGTAGTAGCCTCGATTTGGGCCCGGTTAACGTCAACAAAGAAATTTGAAAGATTGCACTGTGTACATTAATAATTCACAGACAATACAGGGTCAATAACACAAAACGTTAATATTGTTTATCTCATTGCTATGTGTGATGGGTACAAGAGACAAATACGGGGTGGAAGGGACACTGACGTGAAAACGGAAACCACATACTCATTTAAGAAAAATCAGCTGCTCTATACATTTTGACCGATTTTTTTTATAACCGGCGAAAAATTTCTATGTGGGGGTGTTCAGAATGATGTACTGAGTATGTGGTTTCCGTTTTCAGCGTCGGTGTCCCTTCCATTCCATATTTAAGGACCGGAGTTTTACTTCAATTTAAAAATGAGTTTTTTTCCCGTCAGGGAAAAACACATTTACACTAGAGCAACAAGACATTTCTTTAACTAAATTTAAAATAACAATGCCACTGACTGAGAGAAAATGTTCAGTAGCCCAATATTCTCTCCAGTTCAAATCTTAATGACTTGGATAACAACATATTTCTTACCTTCCCGAACGTATAAATTAAAAGATCAAAGTAGAAAAACGAGGTTTTAAATAAATAAATAAACGAATGAATTGCTATCTCTTTGATGTGGGGTTAATAAACCGTGTGCGTTTGTTTACAAAGTTATTGATCGGCTCGAGTTTACAATAGTCTAATGTTTTATGGCCCCATCGTAAATGCAGATTGTGTTGTTCTAGTTGGATGTAGGGTAGGATTCTTCATGGCTGCATTTTCTTTATCCTTTCAATCTATCTAGACCAGTTGTTTCCAAAGTGGTCCAGATGGACCCCCAGGGGTCCACGGGAGACTCGATGGACTCGACGCGATTCAAAGTAGACCAGGTTCGCGTGAAAAAAAAAATTGTGGTTCACAACTTGTAAGTGGGGACCACGAAAATGCATCTGGTTTCGATAGTGAAGAACAAAAATGTTGGCTTGACTCTACCTATCAATGTAGGCAGATAATAAACTATTCAAAAATAAAATAAACTATTTTTCGGTGATTTTTGACAGGTTGCATTTCGGTCAAAAATAGTCGTATTGAGACTAAAAAAAAAGCATTATGAAGCTTTTAGATTCTAACTTTCAAATTTTTTTAGGAGTACAACATTTTGAAAGTAGTCTACGAAAAATAAAAGTTTGAGAACCTCTGATCTAGACCATAGAGCTCGGTATCGCTCTCAACGACAGACGCCAGTACTATACTATCTACGCCAAAAGTGCATTGACGGTCTCGAAAGTTCCATCAGTCATCTTCGCTATTCAAAACCCATAGGTACCTATGATGTTTGGGTCGTATTGCGAGTTACCGATGACATCGCTTGGTTTTTAAAGGAAAATGTTGATAGGGCCGCCTCTGGCAGCGGTAAGCCGAGACATCACCGTGCTCTGTGATCAAAGACCTTCTCCCGTTTTCAAACACTCTTGTCTTCTGGTATTGTGGGCCAGTCTTTTAGTAGGAGTCGAGTTCCTTCCTACATCTTTGTCTTGATCATTGCCGATGCATATGCATACATACCTACTTACATGCATACTCAGAGCAAAAACGAACTCAATTTAATTGAAGACACATAACGCTCCAAAGTTTTCCTGATAAAAGATTTTACACGATTTAACAATCCCCACTCAATCAATATTGAACTTCTGGATCGGTAAATAAACATTCTTCGAACTGAACTGAAATTTATGAAAAAAGCTGGAAGCTGCGAACAAATTACGATCAACGTCATGTTTTTTTGCTCTTATTTTGTTCTGAACGTAAATTGAATGCAGGTTCAACGTTTCGACACAATTTTTGTAATCTATATACTCGTAGAGTAGCTATTTTTACAGACTGGTAACTTTTTCGTTTTTTTTTTTTTAACTTTTGTTTTTCTTTTATAAAACAATTTATATGAGTTAAAAAAAAAAGAGGCAGTCGCTCGATGATAGGTAGGTACTGGTATTCAGCTGCATCCGGTATGACTGGAAACAGACCCCAATAAATTTGGAAAAAGGCTAGACAGATGAGGATGATATAAATTCTTTAATTAAACTGAATCTAGAAGTTTGTAGAGACAAGAATATTTTAAGTAGTAGAAATAGAAAATAGTTCATTGTCCAGGTAATTCAGCGAACAGGTTTGTAGTAGGTTAGAATAGTAGTTGAAACGACATGATTAGGTAGGTACTCAAAATACCTATTACCAACAGCTACCCTACAAAGTATTCGCCAGTGAGCCCTAAACTAGACACTTTAGTTAGTCTTGCCCCCTATCACATGGGACTTCACTGTATAGTATAAAACAAAGTCGCTTCCCGCTGTCTGTCTGTCCCTATGTATGCTTAGATCTTTAAAACTACGCAACGGGTTTTGATTCGGTTTTTTAAATAAATAGAGTGATTCAAGAGGAAGGTTTATATGTATAATACATGCATATTATGGTAGAGAAAACATTAGTATCTACATTGCACCCGTGCGAAGCCGGGGCGGGTCGCTAGTATACTACATAACTGACGAAGTGTGGGTGTAAGTACTATAAGGTACACCTGTGCCTTACCCTTCGGGGATTACAGGCGTGATGTTATGTTTAGTTAGTTTGTAATGTGATTATAATGTATGTAGGGATCGTAGAAGCTGGCATTCAGAAGTTTCTGCCAACCCCCATAGGAAAAAGCGTGAGTCTATGTAGGTATAAACTACCCGACTTAGTCTTAATGTGCCAAGTAAGCTAAGTTGGGATATACAGTAGGCAATTGACAACAATAATCCAAAACCCAACAAGAATCCTTTCAAAACAACAATCAAACCTAACACAAGTTACAAAGCATTGTGCCTCCAATATCAAATATCATCGGACACTCATTGTTAAGACTTAGTCGTCCATCATTTTGTCCAAGTTTTGTCACACAGACGGTTCCTCGGTACTTCGGGACTCACTAATGAGTTTTTCTCGCCATTTCCGCGACCCATTGTGTGAGCAGTCGACGCGACGGTGAAATACATACCTACATCTATATATCTACCTACTTATAATATATATGCATGTATAACCTTTATACGTATATATACGGGTACGCGAAACATGAAGAAAGAGCTTTGAAGTGCAATTTACTGCCTGGGACACTATTGACTCATTCTGGCTCTATGTTACATACATAGAGCCAGAATGAGTCGAGAGTTGCTATTAGTTTAAAGTTGTGTACGCGTAAACACTGTTATTAATAGAGTTATCAACAGCATCTAGGTTTTCTGCTCTCAAGTTGCCTCTTTCTTCGGAGGAGCTCATGATCTGCTTAGCCTTTTAAAGATCTACAAATGACAGCCGGGACCAACGGCTTAACGTGCTTTCCGAGGCACGGAGGAAACTCGGTATGTAATAGATGGTGACCCATCCACAGACCAGCATAGGTAAGCGCGGCTTAACCTGAAGATTGATCCGAGCGGCAGTTATTATTTAGCCACGAGCTCCTACTCTCTCTCTCTCTATGGTCTCCTTCGGAGGAGCTATTAAGCCACGAGGCTTAATAGTAACAGCTGCTCGGGTCGATTTTCTTGTTCTTGTTTTATTTCGTCCTGGGTGTCATTTCTAGATCTTTCACAGTCGTTACAAGTAGTCGGCCCGATAGTCTGACAACCAGTCTTCCCAAGGGGTATCGAATTACCCAGTACTAACAGGGTTGTGGAGGTCAGATAGGCAGTCGCTCCATGTAAAATACTGGTAGGTATTCAGCTACATCTATTAAGACTGGAAGACGACCCCATCGGAGGCATGGGAAAAAATATTCCCGCTCCTCCTACCAATGGGAGTTCCGATCGGAGGACAGGGAAAGACCCAACATTTTGGGAAAAAGCTAGGCGGATGATGAGGTTGCCTCTTCCTTCCTGGAATACCAATTAACAGTTTTTTTTTTTTTCTGAAGGAAAACCTTCAAATGTATTAGACTGTACGGCGAGTAAACCGCGGGCGCTATAAAATTCTTTTGCTTACCTACATATTGGCAAGAGCTAACCTTCGATAATACCTTAAATGGTCACATATATCCGTATGAACGAGGGTATGAGCACGGGCCAGAACTGGTCATCTGAAATTCCCCATTATTATGCTATCATATGACGTTCATGTTGCAAAGAATACGTTTCCAGTTCAAAATCAAAGTAATTTTATCATCCGCACCTAATTTGCTTGAGCATAAATTCGCAGTGCTGAAAGACATGTGCGATAATGTTATGACATCATATCTTTACGATATAAAAATCCGCGTAACAGACTCCGTTTGGCATACTCCACTTATACAAAAATAACCACATCCCATCGTTCTGAGGTTATGCAAATTTCGTAGTACTCCCATTCATGCTACGCTTGAAAAACAGACGTAGTGTTAAATTATAAAAATTGCACATAAATATCTGGTGTTTCCTCTGCCCTCTTTATCCCATTATTTTAAGTTATGATGGATCATTTACTTGATAATGTATTTACTGGCGGTACAGTCGCTAATAAAGTTTTAAAAAAGAAAAATATTACTAACACATGCTAGTGTGTTGACCCTGCGCTGGGTGCAGTGATCCACAACCATATATACCTCCATCATCTTCATTTGCCCAGCCTTTTCCTAAACTATGTTGGGGTCGGCTTCCAGTTTAACCGGATGCAACTGAAAACCAGTATTTTACAAGGAGCGACTGCCTATCTGACCTCCACAATCCAGTAACTAGGTAATACAATACCCCTTGGCCAGACTTTCGTCTTCTGACTACTTGTAACGACTGTCAAAGATCCACAAATGACAGCCGGGACGAGCCGAGTCACGGAAGAAACTCGGTATGTAATGATGGTCACCCATCTACAGACCAATCTCGGCAAGCGCAGCTTAACCTGAAGATCGATCCGAGCGGCTGTTATTATTTAGCCACGAGCTCCTCCGTATCCATCCATACTTCCATATGTACATTGTACAAATAAATAAAATTAAAAAGTATCATTGTAATTTAAAAAAAAAACAGCTTCTTATGAAGGTCGCCGGAAACACCTAGTTAATTTTTTTGTCTGACTGTCTGTCTTAACTTTTTACAGCTTAATCTAGCCGTACATGGATTTCGATGTTTGTCACATCGATATACGACTTGGGTTGGCCTCGGGTAACAACAGAGCTATTAGGTAAAATAGGATTCACTCTTTGTGTAAGAACTTTTAAAATAGAATTCAGGCTTTGTGTGCTTGACTAACAGTGAAAGTGCTAAGGATTAGAATTAATCTTTTCAAAGTATTGTCAGGGAAACAAATTTGTTGTTTTTCAAATTTTGAATGTCATTAGTAAAATGTGCAAGAATTTTACCAGCCAAATGCAGAGATGAGGAAAATCGTATTGTCTTGTGGGTATTTTATGAATCGTAACCTGCAGATAAAATAGATCCTGTTATGTCGGTAAAGGTAACCCTACATAGGTATTAAGTGGAATAGATACCAAACTAGGAACTACGGGATTATCCGCTCCATCAATTCCCATTACCGCCTACGGCTTACCTTCGAAATGTCGGAAGCAGACTTCCTATTACATAGTAAATACCATGTTTCCAATTCACGTTATTTTCCTTATCTTGTTATATTTTACACGTCAATGTTAAAAAGTTCATTTCCAGAATAACTAGTGGGTGCTGTTGCAAAGTAAAACTGTTTTTTTTGTAAGAGTTTTACTGAAACTAACTTCAAAAGCATCTGCTTAAGTATAGTTTGCGCTGAACTAGGCAAGAATTTATAAGTTTTTTTTCTAAAAACATATGTTTATTTACATTTTTGGAAACTTATTTGCGATCGCAGGATACACATGCATCTATACTAAACTATCAAGTATTTAACAACTGCCGAAGACTATGCAATTTCACTGTTTCAATAATGCAGTGAGATCTTTACTCGTAAACGTAGTTTAAATGGCTACCCATGATACTTTAAACCTAGATATTAAGACATAAACTGTGCCTGTGGCTTAGCTTGCGTACGAGGTGCTTGCTTCGGGAAAATATTTTTTTTCCTTAGGAACTAATGTGCGACAATTTAATTTAATGCACATGGTCGCTATCGTTCAACATTTTCAGGTAACTAGGGAGGTACTTCCCTGTAATCATGATTGGATTTGCGAATAAGAACATTTTGATTGCATGTGATGCACGACGAAATCTTAGTAAGTCGTAGTTGAGGCCATCAATACATTGCGTTCAAAAGCTCTTTACTGAATATTGTCACTGATAGCTGTTGAACACCGTTCTAGCGGCGCTGACATCTCTGTTTCAATAAAATCTCCTTTTTCTCAAACACAAAATGATCAAAACAAAATGACCATCCACCGAATATTAACACTGCATAAAGCATTTCCAAATAATGAACCTCATATTTCGTGCACAACTGTACCGCGATCGTAAATTGTTTACATCGTCCGCCATTTTGTTTACCTCTGGGGCCACGTGCAATAATTATCTCCTTATTACTCAATCATATTGTGAAGCTATTTCCAGATATTCGGGGAATGTTTGGACAATCCCGGCCCGGATTTATTAGGTCGACGCCGGTCAGTATCATGGGGTATTAATGGTTTAGTTTCCATTGTAGCTTCGACACGGTAATAACAATGGTTTTGACTGTGTGTTGGAAAGCAGAAATAAAGATATGTGTGTATACTCATCGTTAATTGGAAAAATAAATGATTTTTCAATATATCGGCCAGCAAGACCATGGTCGCGGTGGTATTCGGCGTAATTTTGGCTGGTGTTTAATAATGGCGATGTCTCTTTTCTCTGAGATTTGCATCATTAACATACCCAATCATAAGAATGGCTGCTATTTGTATTAGGGTTATGAGCGCCTTATTAAATGTTAGTCCTTTTCTAAATAAATCGTAATAACAACATTCTATCTAACTCTATCTAATGTATAGTAGGTACAACATGGTACCAACGACATCGTCTTTTGTTCAATTTCCCCCGAAAGTCTTTGGGTATTTGGGGCGAACACAACCGGATATTGGTTTACTTAATTTTGACGATGTCAATAAAACTCATGATTCAGTTTCTGTTAAAGTTTCGTTAACTTAGTGGATAGGGAATACCAATTTTGTTTATCGAAGAAACTTAAACATAATTAGGATAGGTAACTAGGTTTGTACTAGTTCATTAATAAGAAGATGGTTTACCCGTAGAATAAAGGGTTACCGGCTTGAAACAGAAAGAAGGGGCCGCGATTTTTCTCTATCAAGATGGCATATAATGACTAAATACATGGATTTTTTTAAACGTGGGTAAAACGGTACAAAATAGGTAGATATATTCTTCAATACCGACTTAATAAAATAAAACTTTTTCCAAAAAAGTTACCGACTTCCAAAAAAATACTAAATCGAAGTCGGTTATTTTTAGCAAAAAAAAGTTTTTATTTTACCCTTTTTAGTTATCGTATCACACACAAATCCTTGTCAAGTATCAATTTCGCAATTTCTTTCACTTGGATGACATATTTTTTCCAGCTATTTTGATTTAAAAACCAAACTACTGAACTGATTTTGATGAAATTTCTATAGAACCAATCTGAAAGTATATCCTTTCAGATAAAAGAAGCATTTTTCAAATCGCTTCATAAATGACGAAGATACTCGTATGAGCTAACAAACAATGATCAAATTTATAATACTATTGTTACAGCACATGCTTTCATTATATATTTTTTTATAGTTACACCTATTGTTATTGGAGGATTTGGTAACTGACTTGTACCTATAATATTTAAAAAAAACAACTGAATTGAGAACCTCCTCTTTTTTGAAGTCGGTTAAGTTGACCTTAGATTTGAGATTAGAGGGAGAGGAAGACCAAAGAAAAGATGGAGGGATTGTGTGAGGAATAATAAATGAAAGAAAAACGACCAAATGAAAGCGAGACGGCTGATATGGGATGATCGAAGAAAAAAAATCGTGTTGCACTGACCCCAAGTAACATGTGACAAGCATGTTGATGTGTACCTACTTGGGTATTACTTTGCTAGACATTACCTAGTCAGGTGGACACAGGCCTCCTTTAAGTTTTTCTATAAAATCTATAGGTAATATATTAAATCTGCATCTAAATACTTACTAAAGTTTTCCATCAGTCATTGATACCGACAATACTGCTACATACAATCCGCGTAGTAGTAGTTAAGTGATAATTAGGTAATGCATTAATTATCTCCATGTCAAATCAGCTTGGGTCTGGACAATGGATGAATAGAATATTATACATTGTTATATGCTTTGTTGTACCTACACCAAAAGAGTAACTTATATACCTATAAAGCAAATTATTGCAACGCTAGGTGTTCTATCTGTTAAAGGTGACCATTTCTAGTTCCATAACAGTGTCTGCCGATCTGGTAGTTAGCAATCAATGAGAATTCGTTAAATTAAGCAGATAGTGGAAATTTACGTTTTTTCTTTCTCTTTTCAATTCTGATTGATTTCACTGCGGGATTCACAACAGATAATTTGTTTCTGCGGGATTCGTTGAGCCCTCACCCTCAGCGCATTTCTGGTGGTCGACACTATTGATTCTGGCTTCTAGGAGCTGCAGTCGTTGGGCATAGTGTGGCGGGCTTGTCCCAAAAAAGGCAGTTAAAAAATTATAACACACGCTACAAAGTTACACATTTATTTCGGAGAGGATACCATATTCTTTACCATAGCAGGTCATTCAGTCTTCTTAGCGTCTCGATGATAATTCAAATTGAGTCAGCCCAAAATTTGGTGACGAGTTTGGTACTTTCAGTAGCGTCCATCTGCTCCAGTGATGTGCAAACAACAGGACAGGCAGGACACGAGATCAAGTGTCCCATCGTTTGTGGGGCAACACCACATTTAATCCAATCCATTTAAGATCCGTTAAAGACAATCCCAAGATCATTCAGTGACGTGCGCAGATTTTGTACCATATGCCCAGTAGTTATTGTCAGACTTGACTGTCCTGCAAATAAACTTTGTAGGCACCGCTATTTCTATTCGTTCCTTCTATCGAAAAACCTCGCCTCATAGAACCTTGATGTTAATGTTCTTAATAAATGTACCTAATCATCTTCGCCAATTAGGGAGGTACATAATATGATTATTGTCAGACACACCTATACGGCTTCTACACAACCGATTTAGCGGATCGCTGCTTTTTAGGGCATTCACTTCAAGGTCGGAACGTACTTAGGTACCCTCACAAAGGTAATTGGTGCTAGAGGGAACAAAGGCATTATTTTGGTACCTATTATTGTACCGAAGCGTTTTCTATTGTGTGATTCTTTTGTATCAGGCACGGGGAGGCTGCCTTTTATATATCTACATGTACTTTATAAAACGATTTCAGAAGACATCCCCAGTTTGACGTTAAATGTCTGCTTTGATTTCAATATTTTCTCAATAAGTATAACCTTGGTCGAGTGGTCGCAAGTGTGACTGATGACCTGAGGTGCTGGGTTCGATTCCCGGGTCGGGCAAAGTTACTGAGTTTTTCCATCAGGAAATTCTCAGTAGCAGCCGCGGAGTCTGGATTTGTATTCGGTTGATGGCAATAGGCTCGCCCGCTGTTACATGGCACTTAAAGCACAACTGGTGAAAAGTGGTTGTACTACTCGTATTAAGTACACCTCTGCCTAACTCTTCGGTGATTACAGGCGTGGTGTTATGTCACAACCATACCTCACCTACCGATTGGATATTGATCTTCTATCTATCTATACTTCTATATATACTATAATAATATAATATTTTATAGAGGAGAGATTTTTTGTTTGTTTGTTTGTACCGAATAGGCTCCGAAACTAATGGACGGATTTTAACCATTTTTTCACCAATAGAAAGCTAAATTATCAGGAAGTAACATAGGCTATAATTTATTTTCAAAAAATTAGAGATCCTTCAGAAAATCGCAATAATGTAACCCAAAGTAGGTACACACAAAACATATTACAGGTAAAATACATAAGTGTAATTTACTTGTCTATATTATAGACAAGTAAATTACACTTTAAATTGTAGGATAGGTACGTAGGTACTAGGAGGGTAGGATAGATAGGTAGGTACTAGGAGGTTAGGATAGGTATGTATGTAGGTTAGGTAAGTAGGTAGGTAGGTTGGGTAGGTAGGTTGGTAGGGTAGGTAGAAAGGTAGGTAGGATAAATAGGAAGGTAGGTAGGGTAGGTAGGGTAAAGTAGTAAAAGGTGATAACAAAACGAAAAATGACGTATATCACAACGTTATTCACTGGAGAGAATCATCCCAAGTGCACCCCACGCATCAAAACACATAGCTTCAAGACATTCATTGACTGCGAAGTTCGCCAGGTCAGCTCGGCTAGTTACAAATAAACCTTTAGGTAAAATGACATTAAGATACCCATTTTGTTTTTTTTTCCAAAACCAGTGCCTTTTTACCTTCAAACCCTCATTTTAGCTAAAGGAAGTTAGCTTTTCTGCAACCTTAAACGAGATCAGTAATTTCGTCGGCCTGTTTAACAATGTCCTTTCGTCCCGAAATTGTTGGAATTTATTTAGGACCGTTTAGTTCGACCATTGCAGAATTCAGGTAGGTTCGGGTATCACTTTTATTGAATTTTACTCAATAATTTATGTCGAGGAATTCAAAGGTCAATTTGGTATTTTTGTCGAAGGCTGACATGTTGCCTTTGATTCAATACACGTAGCGAACAATAGAAACACGTGTACATTTCCATTGTTATTTATTCCTTTCGATAAGTATGTTCTGAAAATCTTTATCTCGAAAATCTTTGAAAGTCTTTTGCAATAATCATGTTACAAATTGTATTCAGAGAAGCTTGCCTTTAAAGAAGCTCCTTTTATTGAGAATCGGTTTGCCTTTGTCTTGTATTATTTCTGCAAAAAATGAGAGGTGAAATCAGTTATCGGATCATAAAATACACCTCATTCAAATCTATACTAAACATATTATAAAGAGGTAATGTTTGTAGTTTGGATGTATGGGCAAGTACTGACCCAATTGTGAAAACTCTTCTACTAATAGGGAACTAAAATTTCCCAGAGTGTCATAGGCTAAAATTAAAACGTCCCCTTGGGATAATATCCAAACATAACGCGAGCGAAGCCACGGGTAAAAGCTAGTGCAAACGACAGAACCAGATTGAACTTTCAGTAAGGTATGAATTAATGTAGTATTTTTTTTTAATCCAATGCTACACCAACACAACCAATTTTCACTTCACCCCGATTTCCTGCACCATAGTTCCACTAACTGATCCCAAATTCCTGCTGTACTAGCCAAAACTACGATTTAAATATTAAATAGTGGTCAACACACACTACACGAAACCTTAAAAACAAAACAGCACCAGACAGTAATCCGGGACGGAAACAGTTGCCCCAAACGCATACCGTGGTTAAGAATACAAACTAATTAACGGCCAGGTTGAATTCATCCCGCGGCTCGTCTCGACGACCTCATTTTCACAGATTGTGTTACGACCCTCCCATGCAACAGCGCATTTCTGGGTAAAAAGTTAATCCGCACTCCTGTTTTTTTGCAGTGCAGAAAATATTCATTTTTGAGGATGCTCCTGTAAAAAAGGCATGGTTAAGAAATGATACTCCGTAATTCCGTATTTTTCTTATTTCGTGGTGATTACGGGTATTGTAACGAAATGTAATTACAGCCTGTAGTATTACCTAGCTGCAGAGCAAAACTCTCTTCTCATACAAATATGGAACAAGCATTAATCAGTGCTCGAGATTTTTTTAAATATTAATTTGTAAGCCTACATTTTACAGAGGAAATCGTCGTCGAGGTATACCGCGGCGAAGGTGGTGTGACGATCTGATCTTGTTTTCGGAGCGAACATGGCCGGATGTCGCACAAGATAGAGAGGTTTGGAAGCAGAAAGGGGAGGCCTTTGCTCATCAGTGGGACATATGAGAGGCTAACAAAAAAAAAGACTACAGTGTTTCGACTGCTCCACTGGGAAAATGCCTTCCCCAAATTCATGCAGATATTGGTGACAGCCCGATATGTGCCCTTGTGGTTGCCCATGGCTCACCGTCTCTCACAAAGAAGAGGTCTGAATTCCAGCAGTAGGAAGGATATAGGCTTCTTAAACTTATCTTTCCTGCGCCATCTCCACCTCGATCAAGGCTTTGCGACACGTGCTCAGGATTTGAGAACATAGAAAGTTCAAGTTTCCATGAAATCAGATTCATCAGATCTCCAAAAATACTAATAAAGCATTTATTAAGTATTTATGGAAAATTCTGAATGTCACTTGTCCGGATTGACGTTAGGTGTCGAACGAAATTGAAAATAAATAGATATCGAAATTATTTGATAGGAGTCGTGTACGAAAATATTCCTGAAATCAGTACGCCCACACCACGTTACCCTACGGTAATAAAGTGTGGGTTGAAATTTTAATGATGAGGAAAACCGTTTGCTGCGAATCCGTGTCTATATGTGGAATGTTTTATTTATTTAAACCTTTGATGTAGTACTTAGATGGACTTAATGCCTTAAGCAAGGATGCTTAAGGCATTCCAGAACTGATGATTCTGTGGTTTCTTAAAGTAGGAACTTTAAGAAACCACAGAATCATCAGTTCTGGAAAATCCACCAAGAAGTGAAACATTGTTCTTCAAAATGAGGGGCTTAGGTAATAACCTTAACAGTTGGTATGATGTTTTATTAACTAACTAGACGTAATTTTACCTCTGTTTTAAAATCTTTTGGTATAAGCTACCAGAGCTCCGGTATTTTCACCAGATTCAGATTTCGAATTTTCGGGTCGCCTGAAAACTTTTTCCGGACACAAATAGTACACCACGTGCTAAACAAACTTATGATTTGATTTGTGCCACTTGCCATCTAACTGCTTTACAAAAAAGAGCAAATTAATTTGCACTCGCTTGTTGAGTCAATGGTGACGAATAGTCTTTGCAAAACCGATGAAAGCTAGCACAAACCGTAGCGTTACTGCATTAGCAACAAATTGACAGCGAGGAGCTCAGCCTGTCTATTGAAAACTTCCTGATAATGTGTGCCGTTGATATATTCCAGAAGCGTTTGACTCACGGTACTATAGTAATCAGGGCTTTGTGTAGAATGATTGGTATGCCGTATTGTTTGTATTGGTACTGCGTTGCCGGGAGAATAGAATATTTCACGCTGTTTTTCGAGTAAATAAAGATGTGAGGTAAATCGGAGCTGTCTGTGTGTCTTTCGCATTTTAGGAAATTATATGGCTTTGTTGTTTTAAATGGTTTCATTTGCAAAGCCGGCGTATTTCTACATGTTGGTTTATTCAAGAGGGATGAGGTATGTGACTAAAAATGTCGCAAGTTAATTATTGATGTATTATATTTGGTAGCATTACTCATTCATACTAAATTAAGTTAATTCACTCAGTCTTCTCAAAGAACCGCAAACATTCTCCATAACATTATGGTCTTTAGTTCATCGGCAAACAAGACCTATCGAGGGATTGGTTTTTAACCATCGTCAATACCTATACGCGGTATAGGTGAGTTGGATGAACTTGGATGGCAATAAAGGGGACTTTGACGATATGTAGGTTCCCATTTTGTAAACCTATAAATAAAGTAGGTATAACAACTTAAAAATATTGGCACAGAAAGGCTTCGCAGTCCATTACATGCAATGCCCTACTGTCCTCAATCGTCATAGAATGTCCGGGTAAATAAAAGATAGAGGTTTTTAATCTCAAATTTAATGAATACTGGAGCGATCGTTAAAGGCTGTGTACCACTTTGTAGGAAACTCATTACCAAAATGCTTACTATTCCTGAAAATTATAGAGAAAAGCATCCAAAAAATTAACTTTTGAGACTATGGCCGACCTTTGCTGGACTATTCACATCTCTAATCATGCTCACGAACTTTAATTTGACCTTCGGCTTCTGTTGTCTCTTCCTGGGATTGTCCTTTCCAAGTTTGTGGATTCGGGTTTCCACATACGAACAAGTCTACCATAAACAAGGGTCATCGGTTCTAAGCCGTATATTGCCAGCTCATTGCCACTTTAAAACAAACTGTTAAAAGTAAACAATTTCCGTCTGTTTACTATGACGAAAGGTTGAAAATGTTGTAGCAACATTATTACCAACTACACGAACGACCCGACAAAGTTCAAACACTTACAAATTAATTTAAAATACTCTACCTACCCGGACTTTTCTCTCCAGATTTAATTTGTTTAGCATTCTACTTTATAACAAGCGACGTCGCAAGCACGAATTATATGCGAAATGCCTTAAAATGTAGCTAGACTGAAACTCTGAAGCCCCGAACAACTTTTGAGCATTTAACACGTCCTATTTTACGTTTTTTCAAGGAATATTATTTCTCTTGGAAGTCTCAGGCGTAATAAAATGAGTACTTAAAATTTTTTCAAGCGAAATTTTACTCTATGGAAGCCGAGGCTGCTCTCACCGTTTCTAATTTTAGGAACCTTTGAGTTTCAGTAAGTTTAGAGTTGCTTTTAAAGGCACTGTGGATTTGGTTTTATAAAGGCAGCGGTAATTACTGAGGGTTGAAATGAAATGGAGTGAATCCGTTCTTTTTACTTATACATTGTTTTTTGTAGGACTTCTTATCTTCCACGAGTTTGTAAGGGCGAAAATTGCTATGAATATTTTTGGGGACGCTGGCTTTTTCTATTTTTAACCAACCGGTTAGCATTGGTATATAAATAGTCAAGCAAATTGTTTCTAGAAGGATTATATTGGCGTTTAAATTTATAAGAAGCGTCTAATTACTAAAGAAATATAAGAAGCAGTGTAGATGGAATGGGAGAGGTACACCAAAGAAAAGTCGGATGGATTGTGTGAGGAGTGATATAAAAGACAAAGGAGTCTATGATAGCGTGACGATTAATAGGTATGAATGGAAGAAAAAATCATGTTGTTCCGATCCCAAGTAACATGGGACAAGGTAAGGAAGATAATGAAGAAGAAACAGTATTCGCCTGTCTTCTATAACTATCTAAAATTATGTACAGAAAATAACACTACCAACGACTCAAGTTTCCACAGTTCCCGTCAAAGTAACATAAACAGCAACTTAAACTCGATGCTCATCAGTTTTCCTTTCTTCAGTAACTTGATATCCTATTTGAAATATCGTTGAACAAAGGGGAACTTATCAAAGGATTCTCGTTATAGTGCGAGTGTGGAGGAGTTGATGCGAGTATTAACAGTGGAACGGATGAAAAGGACTAATTAGGCAACATGTCTAGATTAAAGTTAGATGTTTTGGGAATTGAAGCTGGTCTAGTCAAAGAGGTGTTTGTTTTTAGAGGGTTCCTTGACCCTTTGTTCCACGCGACAGCGAAGTCACCCCGTCTTTGTTGCCATCATCAACTACCTGGGCTTTTCCACAACTATGTTGGGGTCGGCTTCCAGTACAACTGGATGCAGCTGAATATCAGTATTTTATATGGAGCGGCTGCCTGTCTGACCTCCACAACTCAGAAAGTAATGGGTAATACGATACCTAGTATAGCCCAAGCCCTAGCCCTAGTGGCTCTAATATAACTAGTATTTTAATATATATTTATAATATTTTATATATCCTTGTAGTTTAGTTTAGTATTTGATTAAAGTTATTTTCAGTTAACACACCTACCGCTGTTTGTCTCTGCATCACCCAACGGTTGACTGGTCGAAAATGCGTGGCATTAAGAACGCCTCTGTACATTGTGCTTGAAGTGTTAAATTAAATAAATAAATACCTCTTGGTAAGACTGGTTGTCTATGAACATACGTACTTTTGATTAATTTAATAACCGACTTCAAAAAAAGGAGGAGGTTCTCAATTCGTTTTTTTTTTGTGTTTGTTACCTCATGTCTTCGTCATTCATAAACCGATTTGAAAAATTCTTCTTTTATCTGAAAGTATATACTTTCCGATTGGTCCCATAGAATTTCATCAAAATATGTTTAGTAGTTTGGTTTTTAATCAAAATAGCTGGAAAAAATATGCCATCTAAGTAAAAGAAACTGCGATATTGATACTTGACAAGGATTTTATTTGTGTGTGATACGATAACTAAAGGGTAGAATAAAAACGTTTTGCAAAAAAATAACTGAATTAACCGACTTCCAAAAAAAAAATGGGAAATAACGTTACTTTCGGAAGTCGGTGACTATTGTTTGTTTAATTGACTTTTTTGCCATCGACTTCCCAAAGTAAAGTTATTTCCCATATTTTTAGTGTTTTTTTGGAAGTCGGTTAAGTCGGCTATTTTTATGTTCCGAGTCTTAATACGTTAAATCATTAGTACAGTTGAGTCACATTGATTGTTTCGTATTTCCTTCTCAATAAATACCTACCTATATTTGGCAATTAACAGTGGCGTGAATCACCCATTATCTATACATACGTACATAGATGCTGGTTGTGTATTTGTGTTTATAATTAGCGCCTTCAAACGTTTACTCTATTTTTGATGAAGCATCCACATTTTTGTGCGCGATATGTACCTAAGTAAACATGCATTGTTTATTTTTGCTAAGTTATTACGATGGCTAGTCCTAAGGTACATAAAAGGTTACAAGTATGAGTGATAGCAGCAATGTGGCTTTCCAGCATAGAGTATATAAATAGTCTTTGCTTTCCAGAATACGCCAGACGTAATTTTGCATTGCCATTCTTGGTTACGCATTTATCACTTTACAAAAAGGCTAGCCCAGACTTGCTGGTTGGAAACCACAGACATTACCAACTAATACATAATATCACGCCTGTAATTCCCGAACGGTTAGGCAGACGAGTACCTAACAGTACACCCACATTTCGCCAGTTATGATTAAGTCCCACACAATAGGGGGCGAGGCTATTGCCATCAACCGGGCACTAATCCAGACTCCGTGGCCGCTACTTAAGAATTCCTGATGGAAAAATCCAATATCAATTTGGCCGACCCGGGAATCGAATCCGGGGCCTCATACTCAACAGTCGCGGTTGCGACCACTAGAACAAAAACGAGGCAGCGAAGTACTCGACTAATACACTCCTTTGAATTAAATAGGTATATAATGGGTAAAAACTACAGGCTGATTTAACAAAAAATAATGAATGAAAAAGAGGAAAAGTATTACCATAGATCTATAACTACCTTCACTTATTGGAACAGGTAATAAGCATTCAGTGGGTAATATGTTTTGTATGTAAGAACGTACATACGTGCCAACATTGCCAATACAATTATGAAGATGACTCACAGTGAGCAGTGAGCACCTGTTCTCTAATCAAAATTCGATAATTCTGACTCATTTGAGCATGTCACCTGTCAAATAAATAAAGGGCAATATCTGTATTTGTACTAATAATAACGTATACAGGGTGTCCAAGGTTGTCAAAGGAACCTCCACAGCACTGCGGAAAAAATATAGCTGGGAAACGACTTGTTTTAATGTGAAAAGTTATGGTTTATTATGGTCGTGCTCAATTAAACGCACTCAAAACATTGTGCTGATGGATGAATATAATAGTACAGGGATCATTAAGTTGGGGAGGGTGTATTTAAAGTAAAATTAAACCTTGTACTTTTTTTTTTAAACGTGTGAATATATATGGAACTTTGACCTTTAATATCTCCGTAACTAGAAGGTTCCCAGATATTGTTCAGACGTATCAGACGTTGATCGTAATGACAGGAAGAACGTATACCTTTCGTTAAGCGGGGTGTTTTTACATCCTTTAGTATACGCACGTTATACAATTATTATATCTAGACGTTTATACGTAGCTACATAAATTTATATGTACGATTGCATTAAATTATATTATGTATTTTTGATTCGCATGCATCCACTTCATTCGCCAATAGTTACATTGGTGTTTTGTGCAATATTATTTAGTTGTCCTACTAATCTTTGTTTCTCTAATCTTATTTAATTTAAAACTGGCATCAAACTGCCTTAAGGTGGAAGCGCCAGGGTAGCCCGCGAAATTCAAATTTTCTTACGTTTTTTGCAATTTGCCGGTCATTGTCAGGCTGTACATTGAACAAAATATGATCGCGGCTGTAATAGTATTTAGTTACAGAATTATAATTCTGTAACTAACTACTAATTTGAATTTCGCGGGCTACCCTGGCTTCCATCTTGAAACATGACTTCATGCCTGATTTTTCCGTTTCAGATCTATCTATAGCATGGTTATAAAAGACAATATTCACAATTGGTTAGATAGGTTGACGATTTGTGTCGTTCATACTAAAATAATCATCTACTACCAAACAATTCACTTCAAATGAATAAATCCACTGCCTTTTAACTAGATAAATAATCCTTGCAAAGCGAGCTACAAAAACTATTGAGAGGAATGAAACGCGACTTAATTAAGAATGATTTACTTCCACAGGGAACCACACTTGGCACTATATTAATTAACTTGCCTGAATTAAAACTAATCAAGTTTCACAGCGAATGAAACCCTTCAAAAGCCTTTTCTTGACGGAAGTGGGGCAAACCCGATTTAACATGGATATGTTGCCAAGTGTAACGGCGAAGTGAATAAATTGTGTATGTTTTTTTCCATTTGTTGGCTAAAACCTGACTATGGTACTGAAAAAGAGTAAAAAGTACAATCAGAAGTAGTAGGGGTACTGACGTTATATGTAATAGATGAATGAAAATGTCTCGTTAGTAGTTCGGCTCGGTAGCGGTGAAGGATGATATAGCATGTAAGGAGGTGTTTCATGAGATGGCAAGTAATAGAGAAGTATGGAAGAAAAATACAATGTTGCGCTGACCCCAAATAAATTGGCATAGGGGCAGGAGAATGATGATGTCTCGGAAGTGGTTCGGATCCTGAATATGTTCCCGGTTGATGATAAAAGCTCATCACCTGTTACAAGGCGACATGTGCGTGTCCTATGGGGTAACTACACCTCTGCCTAACCCTTCTGCGATCTCAGGCGTGATGGAATGGTTACAAGATCTAGTGCTAAAACATCACTTCAAACACCGAACGATCTATAATTACGAAATATTTGTGTCAATTTCCTCTCTGTTCAAACAGGCATGTGCGAGGGCGATTTCTGGGTAAGTAAAAAGTTTTTCTTGATTATTATGAGGTCCGAAATGAATTTGATAACAGTTACAGGTACTTACTCGTATTAATACCATTATCTTTTCATTCATTAGGTACCCAAAGAAATATCAAAAGTAAATACAAACATTTTCGTTAAGCCTACAATGAAAATGATTACCTACTTTACCAAAAACAAATAAAACTTTCCCATATTTGTTTTTACTTTTGAAAAGTTATTACAAACAACGTTTACCTTATATAGAAAGAAAGAGGTTTGTAAACTGAAGCAAAAACGCGTGCAATTTAATTTAAAAAAAATGTTTTTCTATCGCTTTTGACGAACCTTTTGCGTTCTGTTGAATACACAGCGTGTTTGAAGGTATGGAAGTGATGTGCGGTTCAAGTTGATCAAAGGTGAATGGGAAAGAAAATACACAAAAAGAGAACACGCTGTATAGATCGTCCCTTTTGTAAGAAGGTACGTCTGTTTAAATGGAGTATTTTTACACAATTTTTATTTTCCAACTACCTCATGTGCGGTATAATCTACGTAGGCGCGATTCTCTAAGAGAACTGTTTAAGGAAATTAACATTATGACAGTACCTTGCCAATACATTTATGAAAACATCGTGTACGTTAGAAAAAATCTGCATTTATTTAATAAAAGAGGCGACAGACACCACTATAATACTAGAAACAGGGACCAACTAGTTCAGCCAGGTTTCAGAATAGCTAAAGTAGACTCATCTTTCATGGGGTACTGTTTAAAATGTTACAATAAAATAACTCCCCGCATTCTAAAACTGAATGAGACGGAATTTAAATCTTGTATAAAACGCACACTATTTAGGCAAGCATACTATAAGTTGGGGGATCACATGTACTACGAGTATATTAAAATCAATGTCTGTTCGGATGACGCAGCTGGCATGGATTATTGTATTTTTGAATTGTTGATTTAATCTTTTTAGTCTGGACGCTCTTACTCGCACGTCTTTCTACATCGTTGTCACATAGGTATAAATGCTTTGAGTTTGAGTTTGGATCTTTCAGTGCCTCTACAGATCAGTAAAAACAAACTGGTTAGAATAAAGGTACAAATTACAAGTTCAAGTTTAATTACCTACTCTGCAGACACCAGACTACAAGACTGCTGACTGCTGTTGTGCTGTGCTGTGAGACTGCTGTGGTGTCTGTAGATTCGATAAATATTATTTGATGATTGTTTTTGTTTTTATCGTTTATATAATATCGATACCCTGCGGAGTCCATTCGCTAGCTAATTTAATTTGATTTCGTGTCGGAAAAAACTAATATTTATGTTTTACGTCTATTCATAGACAATAAAACTTTGATCTAGATATTCTAACTGCATAACTTCATACAGTTCATAGGCACTTAGCATGCATGAATGATGAACAGCTAAGTGCTCAGACCTTTGACCGCAAGGGCGTTGATCTCTAATTAGTCTGATCAATTTATGTCTTCCGGATCAGCATACCTACGTCGTCTCTTACAATTGCTGCATTGGAAAACACAATGCATATCTAGTTTTGTAGCATCGATATCTGAATAGATAACTAGATGGGAGATTTTATGTGCATTGGCAGGTCAACGCCTTTGAAGAAAGGAGATGGTCGGAATTTGATATAAGACGAGATGACTTTAAAAGTAGACTATCTACAGCTATAACTATTGATGCTGTCAATGATCAAAAAAATAAAACAAAATATTTTATTTCACATAGACCTACTTGGGAACTTATAAAACGTCGAGCACGGTTCGCGTTGGTCGTTTCTACGGAGAAGAACCGGCAAGAAAGTCCATGGTTACTCTTTTAAAAACGTTTCGTTTTACAATATTTTTATGTTTTTGGTGTACTGTAAAACCCGCTTTGTCCAAGTAGCGTCTCGGCCTAGGTTGGACTTGCTAGTCGTAAGAGAGAGAGTGCATATGAAAGAGCAGCACACCATAGCTCTAAACTAGGTACCCTAAAACGTTTTTGAACGCAGTCTTTTTGGCTGAAATGGCCTAGATAGCACCCTATGATGATTTTTTTACCTCATTTTAATTTAATGGTCACCAAAACTACCGAACACTGATGATTCAGCCAGCTTGAATGTATGAAAACGAGAAGTAAGGAAATAGCAGAAATAATGCACTTAAGGAATTCGTGCGTCTACAACCATGGAATAAAATTTTGGTTCCTAAAATAACACTTCTATTTATATAAATAGCATTTCATAGTGCTATTTCTATAAATGGAAGTGTTAGGACAACATTGTAAGACAACATTTAGAAGTTAAAAATAGCTGCGAGTAGCTATTTATAACCGGGAGTATAACCGAGATAAGGTACGTGTCCCCAAAGAGCTGAAATAATCCAAAATAGACAATTAATCAACACAATTTTCGTCATTAGAATTTCAAACGAAACGAAGTAAACGCCAAAATTGTGTTCTTCCATCAGACAGAAGATACAATTCGTCATTTTCCGTGAAACTCTTATGCCATTGAGGAAGGAAACATTGTACTGAGTGTACCTACTCCGCATTACTAACAAAAACCAACTGATATGACGTCACATATCTAATCAGTTTGACATCTTAGCTGAAGCCATAGACAGATGACCGAGTGACCCATCGGTCGCGTCGGGACGGATTATGTGACTCATATTATGACCTCAACATATCCAGGAAGAGAGTCAGCTGTCGCGCGCGCACACTAGGCCAACTAAACGGTCGGGTTGGTGACGACTGCGCAAAACAGACCAACAGTCGGTTGACTGCGCTCGAACACTTTGCTAGTTACAACAATTTGCTAGTTAGATTGAATGTCCGAGTGGGTCGATTAAACAATCGGCAAGTGTGCGCGCGGGATAAGAGCGCCATACTGATCTAGCAGTCGTGTAGCTCATAGGTAATTGATTTATCGGCCGATACCGAAACATTGTAATATACGCATGCATTAAGAGCCGACTAAACTATCGGCCGGTAGAAAGTCTGTACTCTGCCGGGACTCTTAAGGTGCGGTCAAACCGAGCGGACTAGACTCCGAAACTGACTTGATAGATAATGTAGTTACTGATGCCAATCCGGTGTCCATAGCCAATCCGGAGCCCGGTCCTCTCGGTTTGACCGCGAAATATGCTGCCGTATAGGTTATGTCAATCTTGTTGAAAGCCGTGAAACAGCTTGAAACCGATTTTCACTTCTCTGACCCGCAGGTAACGATTTCCTGAAGGTTGGGTTCTCAAGAAGGCCTTTACTCAGAAAGGCTCCCAAAAAGAATATCCTTTATATTAAACAAAAGGATTTCATAAAAAAGACTACTGAATTCTATTTTAAAATGGTAATTTATGACTGAATTCAGAAAGCTAGTTTTATTCCTATAGAAGTGTAGACTCTTTGAGCATTGAGTTGAAGTAGTAGTATTCAAGTTTCACAAAGTTTCGTTTCCGGCAACATAGTGCAACAACATACAGAACTACTATTCGCTTTATTCAAAGAACATCTTGTCAATGGAACTGGTAGACTATGCTTGAAACGGAATATTCACATCAAATTTTAAATAAGAAATAAGCATTTATGAGATGCTTATTACTATTCAAACATTTTTGAAGAATAAAACCGACTTCAAAAACACAAATAAGTGATAAATAATTTCAGCTTCAAAAGTCGTTGACTTTTGTTTGATTGATTCAGTTTTTTTGCCATCGACTTCTGAAGCTAAATTTATTTATTTCTTTACAAATATTTATTTTACAAATATATTTATTTCTATACAAATATTTGCTATGCATTTATTTTACATTGTTTACAAGACATGACATGGTAATAGGCTTACAGGCGTGACGTTATGTTATTGTATATTGTTTAAGCAATAAACATCCAAGTGATTGCACCAATCACGTCAGATTGGCTGATTATTAAAGAGTTCCATTGTACAACTCCGAAGATAAGCATCAGATCTTCAGCAAATTTAAAAGGAGCCACTGAGGAATAATATTCTTCCGATCAAAAAAACAGTCATCGAAATCGGTTCACAAAGATATCGCTGAATAACATACAAAAAAAAAACATTCAGACGAATCGATTAACCCCCTTTTGGAATTCGGTTAAAATCCTAATCCATTGCTTGCGAAGTGTTATAAGTTTACCATCAAAAATTTCGCAATAGTAGCCCGAAGTCAGAATATGTGCCTAGCCTCCTATTAAACGGGTCTTAAAAACATACATTCGAAATGTAGGTACACCTCTGCCTAACCCTTCGTGGATTACAGGCGTGATCTTATGTTATCCAACCGTTAGCTCTCGAATCTGTATTGATAAAATCGTTCAATCAAATCGTGTAAACATTTGTCTGCTCGTAAGTCAACAAAGCAGCCAGCCTTGAACTTTGACATATCGACATCAAAGGGACTGCTTTTACGAATGCTGGTTTCTTGAAGTTTTCCTCATAGCTCTTTATCGTTTAGTTATATAATTTATGGTATTTATTTATTGGCAGATACGTCTGTTTAAGGCCAATATTTTTCCTGTGTAACTATTCATTTAGGTACTTGATCACCAATTTTTTTTTTCGAGACTATTCTGCTTCATCTTCATAAGCTTCGAGCAGAACTCTGCCACGTTAATTGTGGCCTCGGACAGGTCCCTCAAGGTGCCGACAGAGTTGCACAAGGAGCAGGACAGGAGTGCGACTATTAATATTATAATTTTAAAATAGATGTCCATTACTGAACATGAGTTTTTCCCTGGCAAATGCTCTTCCACCAGACCTGGGAGGTTGCCATAGAAAGTTACATAATATTTACCCATACATTGAAATCTCATAACTCCCCCTGTCTATCATTAAACAACCAAAAAAAAAAAATATCTTTCTTTCACTGATTAATTTATTTAAACTTTACGCAAACAGAAGGCATAAAGGCGGATTTCATGCCTTAAACATTCTCTACCATAATTATTTTTAACAAATCTAATCTCCCATCTTGTACGCACAAGTGAACTAAACAATACATTTCCTCACTATCAAATGGGTGTCCGCGCCCGATTGGACCTTTGCCCTCTCTTAATTGCTGCCCAAGTGGATAATAGTGTAATAAGATAATAGCACAGGAAGAAACACGGACTTTGTTACAAGGGAGCTATCAGCTGTTTTTAAATGGACCTATTAATTACTTAGTCATTGGGGATTGTTGCACGTGAAGTGCTTCTTGATGAGGACTCTTTTGTTTTTTCTTGTAATTGATGAAACACTTGAGATTTGTTTTGTATCTTGGTTACTGTTTAAAATATTGGTAGCTCCCATGTGCTTTGCTCGAGACATTTTTAGGATTTTGTTCCACTTTGAGTTGAAACGTGTTTTCTGTGAAATATGTAGCTGCTTTTTGTCTGCGTTTGACCTTGCTTTAATTAATATCTTATTTTAACTGAGACTGGTATAGAATATACATAGTGTATGCTATCTGGGGGAATTATATGAAGAAAAGGTTCAAAAAACTATTTGACTGACTGGCTTCTCACTTACTTTTTGTTAGTACATAACATCACGCCTGTATTCGCCGAAGGATTAGGCAGAGGTGTACCTAACAGTAAACCCAAATTTTGCGAGTCATGTTTAAGTCCCATATAATAGGAGGCGAGCCTTTTGCCATCAAACAGGCACGAATCTAGACTCCGTGGCTGCTACTGAGACATTCCTGATGGAAAAGCCCAATAACACTTGTTCTCTTCTTTCAGTGTTAGTACAAATCGTTTAATTATTAACCTTAAAAGTCAATACTGACAGGTAGAAATATAACAAAACAGGTTCAAAATAGTTTTTGTATAAAATTCCAACATACATAGCGTCATTCATAATCCATGACCTGGAATTTCGAGTTCAGTCAGAACAAAGAAAAACTAGACACTAGACGGTAAACGGATAGACTGTGAACTTATAATCGGTCGATCCTATATACCTCGCGAACTATAGCTATTGTAGGAGCTTAGCAAGAACACAGTCATAAATAAAGATCATGGTGGAAGAGATAGTGGGGAAATATAAAAAATGGCCGCCTAACTATGACGGTAAAGTTTCGCGCCTGAAGAAAAGATGGCGGATTTTAATTTCAAATTGTATGCGAGGCGAATCTTTTGTGATCGCAGACTTTGAGTTTGAAATACGATTGCAGTTGCTTCAAATGAATGCTAAATGAGTCAGTAAAATGTATTTTGAAAAGTTTTCCGATATGATTTATACAAAAATGCACATGTTTGGGACTTTTCCTGGTTTGTTTGTCTCTGAGATGGGACACATCTGCATAAGTATTGCAAAATGCAGATGTCTTCAGAAGGCACTGACTATATAGCAAGTAAACTAACGGCTTGTTTGCAATCGAAAAACATTGAAAATAGTTTTAAATTCTTTCGCATGAATTCACATCGCATTGAATCACATTGACCACAACATAATGAATGATATCACAAACTGATCTACGTACTACCGACTTCACTAACCGTCTGCCACTTTTCACCCCTAGGTCGTAAGCAATAAGGTTGAAAGTGGTCGACCGTCGTGAACTCGGTAGTGGAACGTCGGGTTTCCTGGACTGATCAGTTGATCTAGGTAACCTTAAAAGCAGGCTAGGTACCAATTCAAAGCTGTTGGACAAAGACTTACTTGAAAACCTATCTGCGGATGACCACACCTATGAAAGTAATGTGGTTTTGCATGCCTAAGGAAAAACAACGTAACATTTAATAAGCGCTAGAGCTCAATACTGGTTGTGAAAAGGGAGCGGGGAAAAATAAGTGTTAAACACGAGTACTTAGAAGAGGTGGACTGTGATATAAATGATGATAGCTGCATTGATTGATTAATAAATAAGAGTCCAAAAATAATCAAAGATGATTTGGATCCGAATCTAATGGGATTAAACGTTTTGCTAGTTGCTAATACAGATAAATTAGTTCACGATAATTGTAAAAACTCCGTACGACCCATGAAGAAATTTCCTTTCACATTTTTGTATTACCCTACAAATTCCTTTCAACGTAAAAGTCTGAAACTATTACAGTCCGAGACACTTCAATACGCTCTATACACTTAAATGAAAGTACATCGGATACATAAGTGTGGCTTCCTACTAACTCGATTTGCACGCTGTTTCCTGCGGACTCCAATTGGTATGGTTTCAGGTTTAGTTGGGTCGTGTCATCGCACACTTATGTAAGAGCATTATGGAGTCGATGACTTGCATTCGCAGATAATTTTCTTTGTGTAAGTTATCACTGAAGAAGCATTTTGCTTGTTGCTCAAATGTTTAAGAGCACCTACTTCAGTAAGTAAGATAACTTTTAATTCGGTTTGTATGATTAGCTTTGAAAGCTGGCTGAAATTTAATTACAGGCAGACGAAACTTTATCCTCGTAGTACCGGTCGCAATTCGATTCCAAAGTATATAAGGCCCAAAGTCCAAAATACTACTATTTAATAACATGTTAGTCATTCCAGTCGTGAACGGCCGAACTGTCTTTGAAGTAACTACAGGCTAGAGCCGTGACGCGTTACGTCTTTTACCAAAATCAAGTTTATTGAGAAACCTAACTGAATGACAGCATAAAATCTGTCAGTACCTTCGGAAAGAAATTGGGATGTTCTATTTTATTTATAACGGAAGACCGAGACGTGATCGTCATGTCTAAACCAATGATATTCCCAGAGCTCACCTTTCAAGAAAGCATTCGTTATTTTCCCTCAACGAACGTAAAAACAGGAATGACGGAGACATCAAGCGACACAGATAATAGAGTGAAACTACAGGTACACAAGAACCTTTCTGCGGTGTAATTTGAGGTCCCCTAGGGGAATTAGGACCTGTTGCAATCAGGCCGCATCCGAGCCTTCATTTCCACTATGGCCATAGTTTTTTGGGCTCTTGAAAATGACCGGAATTTTAGCTGTAAAGTGGTTTTATGTGTGCAAGGCATTTCACTATGCTCTCTGTTATTTCAACCCTAATATCACTCAAAATGGAATATCCGCATAGCCCATTTTAAATTCACTACAGATGTGTAACTTTTTCTATTATTAGATTCGTCAGTTACAATAAATTTAAGATAGGCAGAGAAATTTTATGTATGACAGTTGGGTCATGGACAATTTCGCATGTTTGGACACAAATCATCCGAAATATAATGGAATAACGCTGTCCCGTCACACCTGTAAATAAAATATAGCTTTGCTGTCGCGTCGCTATGTTTAGAATATAATACAATATTCCAAACGTTTTTGTTGTGAATAAAGAGTTTATTTACTTGGTAGACTTATTTTATTGGTAGTGGTTTTTAGACCGAGATCTATAAATTTAACCTACTACGTGCGTGCGTAGGTATGACCCTTCTATATTTGAGCAAAAGATAATTTTACCGAAACTCAGAAGATATGAATGGAAGAGAGAATTTCAACTTTTTGCTTCGGGCAAATTAAAACTTTTTTCTGTTTTTTTTTTCCTTTCCTAAATAATTTCTAAATTTGTACACCCTATTTCTTTTTTTTATTTATTTAATAAAGTTCATTGCACTAGATTAAATCTTTAGCAATTATAACTTTTTAAGTAATGTTTTTCAAGACAGAGACGTTTACAAGGAAAAAGAAAAAACCTTTGAAAGACACAATGAGGTCTAACAAAAAAAGAAGTAATACTACTAGTATAGTGATTTCTTGTTTGCATTTAATTTCGCGTAGCTCCGTAGCAAAGTCCTAGTACATTCACGTAGCTTAGGTACTAGCAAACTATAAACTACAGGAAATTGATCTTAAAATTGAGTTGAGAGCAATCAAAGTTTCTTGATAACGTTGGCAGATGCTTTTAACGGAAGATGTATGCAAGTTCTATGATAGTTATAACTAAACATTGCTTGGTTATAAGTTGGTTATTTGAGCTGAACTTTGAGTGACGATGTAAAGTTCTGCTTGAAACGTGACACCGTCTTCTTCAATACATCTTGAAACTTATAAATCAGTGTTTCTCTTAGAATAGTTACACATTCAAAAGGGGAAGGTGCACATTTTCGATTATACAAGGTGATATGCATGATATAAATACATAGGTACGATAAGTTTGCCTTGGCTGGAGGCCTTAATTAATTTCAAGGCACCCACAGTTAATGTGAAGCAGAAGCCAGCCCTAGGTTGACCTGCGAGATGCCATAACCAAAAAAAAAAAAACTAAATGTTTTTGATCGTTTCTTTTCATCATACATTCCTGTTCTCATTCTAATTTGTTAGGAGTCTTCCTCGTCCATATTTCTCTATCAGTTTTCATCCCTTTTCTTTCCACATGATCTTTGATACAGTCGATCTATCGTTACTTTATTCCCCTCTGCTCTTATTTGAATTTATTACTTTTAATAATTATTGTTCTTGTGTGACCTTCTGCACATTTCACGAGATACTTACTTATATTTTGCAAAGACTTGACAACAACGTATTTTTAACCGACCTCAAACAAAGGAGGTGGTTCTCAATTCGGATGTATTTTTGTGTTTGTTACCTCATATCTTTCTCATTTTATCTGAATGGATATACTTCCTGATTGAACCCATAGAAATTTTATCAACATCGATTCAGTTGTTTAGTTTTTATCTGGTAAAAATATGTTATCCAAGTAAAAGAAATTGCGAAATTGATATTTGACAAGGCTTTGTGTGTGATACGATAGTTAAAAAGGGTAAAATAAAAACTTAAACTAAAAACTGACTATTGTTTGTATCATTGCCTTTTTTGCCACCGACTTCCGAAAGTAAAGGTATTTTCCATTTTTTTTGTGTTTTTTGGAAGTCGGTTATTTTTTTATAATTACTCATATCCTCATAATATTTGCATTCCACAGTACAAATAAGTGTAAATTCCTGGTTTGCTTAAAATTATTTTATGTACTTACCATGTGATATTGTGAATAAAATATATAATAATACTGTGACTTCTTTAATATGTTCACATATTAAATTCCTGCTCTATATAATATGAAAGCAGAGACATGATAATGTATTATTTCCAGTAAATGCGAGAAAGCAAAAAGTGGCGATCGTTTCTGGGGGTCTACGCTCTAAGTCCGTCAACGAAGATACGGGCCCGTACGAAATAAGACCGCAACTTCGAAATTAACCCTACGCCCTATTATTTTCGAATTCATGAGTTTTGAAAATACATCGGGAGTAGGGACTACTGTCTAATCGTGTTGTCATTCGTTTTTAATTCGGGTCCCTAACTAATCGTATGTCCGTAAGTGATACGGAGCAGGGAACGCCCAAATCTTCTGCCGAAACTACGGGTTTCGTGCTTAGAGAGTAGACACCTCCTGACATTTACATATGTACGGACATACCTACTGTACATGCGTACTGGACATACTCAGTACATGATTCTGAAGCAATACCTACACAGTCAAAATGTATGGAACAGCTTTTTATTAAAAAAAAAACCGACGCAAAATTTCTATGTGGTGGGGTTTCAGAATGATGTACTGGTTTCCGTTTTCGGTACGATGTCCCTTCCACCTTGTATATTTTGGATTTCATTCACTACAAAACTCGACCATCTATATAATGTACTACAATTATACTCGCAATTATAGCAAATAAAAATTTCATTTGATTTCATTACGATTACAATGAATACAGTTATATGAATATTTTGATATAAGTACCTAACTACTTATTTAAAAAGAGTGCACTTATCTTAGCGTACCTACTTCTTTTATAAATGCGAAAGTTTGTGCGGATGGATGGATGGATTTTTGTTACTATTTCACGCAGAAACTACTATGCGGATTTGAATGTGGTACACAAATAGTTTATAACCTGGATTAAGACATAGGAAACATTTTTCCCCGGTAGCACGATCCCGTAGGACAATTTCCGGACTCCACGCGAGCGAAACCGCAGGCATAAGCAAGTATTTACATAATATCCGAAATGTTTTTATACTTTTTGCGTTTGAAATTTTCTTATCATACACGTCCATCTAATGTCATATTGTAGGGTCGGTCAGGAACATAGGACGGAGGCATTTATCACATCAGTTGTCTCTTAAATCACGGTTATATGTAAATAGGTAAGGCTCATAGCGGTCAGTATCTTTTTCAATTAGCAGTAAACCATGAAACATGACTATTCAAAAACTTTTTGAATTTCGGTTACTTCACCCACTTTAATTTCATAAGAAATGTAATTTTTTTTTCAAATCTGTTAATGCTGTTAGCAATGACTTAAAAAGTTATGGATAGTTTCATAAAAAAAACAATCGCGTGAGAAGACCGAAGAAATGAGAAAAAAAAACTCAAGTTAGCTGGCAAAGGCATAAAGTAAACTAAAAGGATTCAACGTTAAGATTATAATCTGCTATTATTATTATAAACATTTATTTCAGATACATTGTTACTAACAAAATATGGACCTGCCATATTTTGTTAGTAACAATGTACTTAAAAACTAATGTTAGTATTGACAACAAAATTAAATTATGACATGAAGTCGCACCCACCTTTGCAGCATGGGGGACTCCCACCGATCAGTAAAAACACCCAGTACAGTGTTGGTACTGCCACGAACGCGAGCGAGTAGGGAGGCACACCTTTTCCTAACGATAGCGGCAAAGCCATCCACCCGCACCTCAGCAAACATCCCTGACGCACTACAACGCCATGACAACCCCAACAGTACCCTGAGTGCATTATTATATTGGACACTATGGAAGGTTAGATGTCTTATATCTAAATAACTCAAGTGTATTTAAACATTCTGTCGCACCCTGTGTAATCAGCCCTGCTTCCAACTTTACGAAGAATTGGGCTCTAAAACGAATTCCAAGTTCAGTCCGTAGATGTGTGACGATTCCTAAAATATCGAGAGCCCCTCCGTGACTCAAAAAATGTCAAGCCGTGGTTCTAGCTATCGTGGGTAGTGGGTAGCTTTGAAGTTTTACTGATTTTCAGACTACCTGTAGCGATAATAAGATTCCTTTTAGAATGTTAAAGACAGTCGTGTTACTTGCCAACTAGGTTGTCGAGATCAAAAAAAGATCTCCATGTAAAATACTGGTACCCATTCAGCTGCATCCGGGTAGACTGAAAGCCAACCCCCACATAGTTGGTAAAAAGTTGTGCAGAAATGATGATCCAACTATTAACATTATGAGGTGAACTATTTACGGCACCATTTAAACCGTCCATTATTCCCGCATACAATAAATAAAGTTTAACATTATACGAATCTAAAGTTTTAGCCGTAATTGCAAAGTTAAAAGAGTTTATGTAATACCAGGCGCTTTGCCACCAACTTTACGGAAATACGGATGCTGTTAGGGTTACCCACTAGTTACAGCCCGTTCACACGAGGACGATTCGTTTTTTTTTAACGTATCGTCTTTTTTCACGATCCGTCTACTTTTTTAATGCCCGTGTTCACACGCTTCACGAATCGTGAATAAATATAATCACGTCTCAAATCACGTATCGTCTTTGAAAATCACGTACGTAAAAAACGAATCGTGAATTTTTTGTGACGGATTCGCTGATGTGCTCGCTCCCAAAAAATCAAGAAAATAATGTGAACACCAATTCGTTTTTTTGCCGAATCATGATAAAACACGATTTCGTATGCAATATGAACGTCCATCCGTCATGACGTATCGTGTTTTATGACCAATCGTCAATCACGGAAGCCGTGTGAATGAGCCCTAATTGTGATGGCATAATAATATGCGTCCAAATAATTAGATCTAGTTAGAAAGTAATGTCAGACTGCAGAATGTTTTTAGCAGTCTTCTTCTTCGTGAAGCAAGATCCCATGAACGACAGACCTACTTCATTTTATAAAAGCCGAAACTTTTTCTGTGGCAGTTCACTTACAATTTAACGTGCTTTAAAAATGTCTAACAGAGGTTTTCCACCACACAAAGAGTCTGGCAGTGGAGGAGGTGAATCGTTATACTAGTTATGCAATATCAAAAAATTACACTGTATAGTATGACGTACCTTAGCAGCTATTTAATACATCTCTGTTACCTGATATCTCCCAAGGCACCACGAACGACTTTTCATAATATCCAATTGATCTCACCAATAGTTAGGTACTTCCACAGAAAAAGTTTCAGCTTTTATAATATGACGTAGGTCTGGAGGTCATTGGATCCCTCTATTAAGTTTAGTACCTAGGCCTGAAACTTCGCCACTTCCACGGAGTTGTCGCATATCTGTAGAGGTCTCTGTCTGCATGAGTTGAGGCACAGAAGTCAGTATGAGAAGTGGAACTTAGTTTGCGGCGCTCTTATCATATGAAGAAGGAACAAACATCAACGAGACCTTCCCTGGCAATTTCAGAAGTCCAGGTTTATCAGCGACGTGATTTTTCTTGATAACCTGGAGCATCTTTAGAAACCACAGTAATTGCGGTTTTCGATGCTTACTAGATTATCACAACTCAAGAAATACCAAGAAAGAATAACCGTTGAAATATTTTTTCTGAAAACAAACCAGCTAGAAACTTCGACTTAAAAACTGGCATCCCTAAGCCCAGTCGAGTCGCCCGCTTAACCAGACAACTTGTATTGCGAAGAAACTGCGAAGCTTTCAATCGTATCGATTTAACTTGTGTGACGTTGTTGACTCATGCTGACTTGAACAAGTTGGCAATTTATTATTTTTAAATGGAGTTTACTCATCTGCCTCTTGTTGACTGATTAAGGAGCTGATAGAACTTGAGATAACTTGAACAAAAGCAATTTGTCCAGCTGAAGCTTTATGACCGTAATGTTTTGTACTCGTTTATCGGGCCGTGGTTGGTGTCCGCAGCTGTTCTGTTCAGCAGTTGTAATATCTTTGGCTTGCAATACGCGTCATCATCTGCCTAGCTTTTTCCCAACTATGTTGGGGTCGGCTTCCAGTCTAACCGGATGCAGCTGAATAACAGTATTTTACATGGAGCGACTGCCTATCTAATCTCCACAACCCAGTTAGTACCGGGTATTACGATACCATTTGTAAGACTGGTTGTCAGACTTTCGGGCCACTGACTACTAATAACGACTGTCAAAGATCTTCAAATGACAACCGGGTCCAACGGCTTAACGTGCTATCCGAGGCACGGAGGAAACTGGGTATGTAATGGGTGGGCACCCATCCAGAGACCAACCTAGGCAAGCGCGGCTTAACCTGAAGATTGATCCGAGCGGCTGTTATTATTATAGTCACGAGCTCCTCAATATTCTTAGCTTGCAATACGCGTAATCTCCCACTTAAAAGTATAAGAACCTCGAGAATCCTTAATGACTCGGTGAAGGTTATAAAGATATTACGATAAATGACCATAGCTGGGCTTGATAGACAGACTGTTGATCTAATCTTAGTGGACACCAGATTATAAAAATACTTGTCTCTGATTACCCCCATTGAAAAAAAACTCAATACATACAATCCATGCCGTTTTCCGGAAACAAAAAGAGCAAAAAACGTCAATTCTGTAACAACCAACTCAGATTTCAACAAAATACCGATACATATTTTAATTTTAAAAGTAATTGGATGAAAATAACCTGTTAATTAATTTTAAAATTTCCCAGAATGTTAATCACAATTACTTTATTCAAATAAACTTCCCTCTGCGCGTAATTAATTGACCTACTTTGCTTTTTATCACTTGACGTTAACAAACTCCAAAAAAATATATAAATATCACGGGTAAAATATATAAATACCACGGGTAAGCGAGAATATCTTAATGATGTCGACTAAGCGAACCTGCAGGAAATCACTGTGGGTACATGAACAAGTTTTATTTAATTAAAACTTTACTCATTTTCATATTTTATAATAAGTAGGTAATAAAGGGTATGAGCAGTGGTGGCGCAATGGCAATAGCCCCGACTAACGAGTTGATGAACATGGTTTCGGGCCTAACGAAGCTTTTTACTCTGTGTAAAAAGATTTCTGTCTTCTCTCTTCTTCTTCTTTCAAAACGTGTGCTAAAACTATTTCAGACAACTTTAACTTTTTTTTTAAACAATCTTTACAATGAAAAGAAGGAAATTTGCTTTATGTTATGTATCAACATTGAACTTGTAGAAAATTTTCGTGTCCGTGCTATATAATAAATTGTTGAGGAGTGCTCTCGTGAGGAGGCGATCCTGGCTACAGAATCAAGTCATGTCTGCCATAAAAATATGTTGTAATGGAAGAAAATACAAGTGCTTTTCCAGAAGTAAAGCCAGAGTCGGGCTTAACTCTGTATCCGCAGTGAAAATAGAATTGTAACTGGTATTGACAACTGCGGGTACAGCGCTGAATTTCACAGCGATTTTTAAGGATCAGTCAAAGTGTTACGTGCAAACTGTGGACTGGTTGCGGAACCCGGACACTCACAAATGCTCTATTAAGTACTAGATGTCGCCCACGACCTTCGTCACCGTGAAACTATTATGATTAAAATATGAGTTCCCTATTTGATTCGGATTTTGTTAACAATTTCAAGAGTTTTCATTTTGTTTCACGGATCGGTATTCCTTTTTGTAAAATAAAAAAAAAACCTAACTTACTCCTTATAACATCAGCTATCTGCCAGTAAAAGTCCCGTCAAAGTCGGTCCAGCCGTTTCGGAGATTAGCCGGAACAAAGAAGGAAAGACAAAAATAAAATAACAAGCAGACACTTCAATTTTGATTATTAGTATACTGTATGGATATAGATTTGTATGGACGAGGACTGGTTGACTGAATTCTAAGGGAACCAAGCTGAAAACGTTATCACCTATACCACTCAAGCTTCAAATTGATGACATTTTACGTAAAGTATGAAATAATTTTTCATGTAATCAACAAAATTCATCCTACATTTTTCATGACGTAGGTACCCACAAGGCTAACAATACAAAATTCAAACGAAGATGAATTGTTCCAAAAACAAAGGGTGTCAACATACCGTTAAAATGAAAGAGAATGTCCCTGTGAAATTGATAAACAAATTGGCAGCTTAATGAGTTTTATTTGTAGAAGCACTGAGGTCCAAATTCCGGTAACCCAGTTCGGACTGGTAGTGCTGTGCGTGGATGGCGGATATATCCGAAATAGAATTATCGTACTATATCGCAACAAACTTACTTTGGCTTTAAAAAAAGGACGATGATAGCTGTCAAACGAGACAGAGTTTTAGGAAATATCAAGACCATAATGGACACTGAGACGTTAAAAAAATCAACACATATTTACTTTCTCAAAATTATCACGTTCAAATATAAGGAATATTGAAAATACAAGAGGATGAAACCATAAAGCCATAAGGCGAAAATTCAATTCGATTTTGATTTAGTACGGTCCGGATGTTTTCGAATATTGAATTCTTTCACTTATTCGATTCGATTTTTTCGGGTACAGATAACAAATTGTGACATCCTTAATTGAAAGCGTACCTTTAACAGGCGAGTCTGCAAACGTATTTCAACAAGAACCGTGTGTTGTGTGGTTTGCGTTACAGTATTTACAGCTTGTGGTTTTGTTACACGTCGTTAAGGGTGTGTGTGTGCATTGTTAGGGGTGAAGTACATTTGATAATGTATTCTACATTAAATGGATAATCGCTAAGTGTGGATAGATTTACGTTAAATAAGACTTTATTCATTGTTATGTGTAGAGCTATTCTTATTTTAAATGTCCTAACGATAAGCTCTGGAAGGCCATGATTGTTTGAAGACGAGGTCGAGAAGTCACTCGAAACCTTGTTTTCTCATTCACAATCTCAGGGGAAGTAACTAATCCTACTTCATCCCGCCTATCCAGACAAACAATTTATATAGATTTTGTTAAAAATCTCTGAAAGTTTTTATTGAAAAAAAAAAACATCATTAGACCCGGTAAAATTGACACCCATTCCAATGACCTTGACATCCAACTTATATCTTCAATCACCTTTATCCAACGCAAAACCTACTTACCTTTAGCTTACCCTTTACATCATCCCAAAACAACAAACATCAAGAATTACTGACGCCATCATCAGCCAAAACTGACACTCATAAGGCTGCCTTCACCCCGGCTATGTACCGCTACTCTCCCCGGTCGGGGTGTCGAGGGGGAGAGGGGGGCGTTTGCCCGGCTCCAGGGCCGTAGCTTACATAATGCCGAGAAAAGCGGATGTACAACCCCTGGCTGGAATGCTGTCTCGCTCGCACTTTATTGAGCCGCGTTCAGAGTGGCGAGAGTTTTCGTGCGATTATTTAGATGAGCCCATTTTGGTGGCGATTGTTTTATTTAGTACTTACTATTTTTTATGGTAGAATTAAAGGATGATTTTAATTTAAGTTGTTTTTGAGATTAAATAGACATTGTTAATTTTAGAACATCGACACACTATCTCCTTTTGCAGGTCTGCTGGCAGAAATTTCTTAAGAAATAAGCAGTAATTATGTTTAACCTACATTTACATACCTACCTACATTATGGTTTCGATAATTTTACTTTTAGAAACCACTGTTATCAGTAAACGGGTAGATATGTGCTCATTTTACCACATGGTTGCTGACGAAAATAGCATGATAATTATTGCAGCTTACATATGAGTAGTGCTATAAAAAAGGTCCGGTGTTTAACTTGAGTGTTAAACTATGCCGCTACTTAATTAAGGTTAGTACTTAATTATGTTTCCCAAAGTACCAAATATGTAAATATTGAAAGAAGGTCGTCCAGACGTCAGTAAAGGTAAGTACCTACCTAAATCATACGTCATTGGTTGAGAGCAAAATAATCACCAATTTATTGTCCTGTGCTTAAAAAGATAAAATTATACAAACAACATGTAAATAGGCAGTCTATTTACTTGCTGTTTGTATAATTTTATCTTCAAAATTAAAATAATAGATATTGTCTTAATATTAATAAAACTAGAAGTGTACAGTATGTACTGGCATTTAATCAAAGTTCAGTACAAAACTTGATAAATAAATGTAGATTCACTTTTTAAAAGCGACTTGCCGGATCACCTTCCTTGGCACCATGAATGACAACATTCTACTTTCACTTTTATCGTACGCGCGGCTATATTCGAATACCGATGAGCAGGTTGATAGTATTTTGAAGTCTTGACTGCATTTAAAAGTAGCAGAAATTTCAAATAGAATATTTCTAATTAACAGTGATTTTTTTCATTTACCTATTATAAATAAAACACAAACAATAATTAAAGAAAGTAAAGGAAATATTTTATTTTTATTGTTTAATCATTAATAAAAATACACCATTTAATATCAAATAAAAATCGCAACACAAAATAAGCGTTCATTAATATTAGCCAGGAAAATTGTTTGCGTGGTAAACGCGACCTTACTACGACCCGCACATGGGCCGATTGTGCTGACATTTACGTAGTGCGCTCCGTACCGCCGCGAAGACGCGCGTCCTTCTCGCGCTTTAAAAAAATAGCGTTCGAATTTTAAAAAAATATCCGAATTGTGTATTTTTATCCGAAATAGAGAGGTGCCTATGTTTTTATTTATTGAGTGCTCAGTTTTTATTTTACGTAGTTTTAAATTGGTTCTGTTATTGCGTATTTTGGATGTGATTTCGATAGGGGAGGTTTTCCCTGGGAGAGCATTGCTATAGCAACGAATTTACGTCAAGTTCACGGGCGGCTGGTGCATTTTCGCTCGATAATGAGTAGTTTTGGGGATTGCTGAGTTTCATTTGAGACCATCTTCGTACAAAGGTGAGGTTTTATTTTTATTTAAGATTTTTAATTAGAGAAACCATTATTTTCGATTAAAAATCGATTTGTGATTGTGACTGATTTGATTAGATTGTATTAACTGCTATTGTTATTATTAAATGTGTTTGAGAAAAGGTGGTGGGACATTGTATTATATTTAAAAGTTTTAAAACTTTCATTACTAATTATATTGACTACGTCATAACAGTAAAGTGATTTCTTTTCCAAGCAAAATTATTTTCTTTATGATAATGTTTATAAATAGGTATAAACTTTCATTTTCCTTATAAAAACAAGCCTTTAATATTACCACGTTTTATCCTCATCTCAAGACGTGAGCTAACTTAATCGGAATGACGCACAAATCAAGTTAGATACAAGTATAAAAGTTGTACTCGTAATATAAATTCTAGAGTTATACACAATAATACTATAGAAACTATAGACAGGTCAGTTTCCCATACACCATTAGCACAATGTCGTAATAACTTAACGCGAACTTACGTCCAGTCCTACTTAAGTTATCAATCAATTCTCGCCTTTACCGTGGTCAAAATAGAGTAGATAATGTGCAGCCAAAAAACCGGTTTTAGAAACGCAGCGATTTTTCTTGGCGAGGCCTCGTTGCGTAATGAATGAATGTTGACATTGTATGGTGCTTGTGTGATGGGAGTGGGGCACTATTGGTACTCGCAGTTTATTCGGTTCATCGAGTAGGCTGCATAGTAAATGGACCGAGGAAGGGTACCTACTACGGTACTGCGTTTTTAAGTTAGGGTTAAGTTAAGCTGTAGCTCAGGTTTTTGGGTATGAGAAATGTGTTTGAAAAATACTTATTGAAGTCAATGAAAGCACTAATACGTTATCAAAAATATTGTTTATGTAGTTTGATATGTTTTATATGTTCACACATTTGCTATGTTCATGCAAAAACAAATAAAGTATCAGCTTTTTCAAATATATAGATTCGAAATTATACAAAAAGGTACTGGCATAACAATGAGAACCCATAGTTTAACGGATAAAGCCGGTAGTTCCGAGTGACCCAATACACGTGCCACGTTATAGACCTGAATTCAAATAAGCTTACAGAACCCCGTCAAAATGCACGTCGATCAAAACTGTATATTTTTGAATAATTTTTGCGTATCGCCAGCTTGAAAATACGCAAATTGAAAGTATACATATGGTTTGGCAATGTGTTGTCGTTAGAGTATCCATTTAAAATATGATATATACTAAGTATTATTATTTATTTCTGTGAATTGGTAAGAAAAACGTTTACACGTAAAAATTTTGTGTAAACCACATGGAGTTTATCAGAGCAGATGGATTAGAAACTCCGAAACGAAGTCAGACGACACAGGTTCTTAAAGTCCACAGCCACAATCTTGTTCAGGTCATATGAGGACCATGCAGTTCAGTGTCTGAGATGGTTTTCTTGGAGAAAAGAACCGCACGGATTTGTGTGGACGTATCCAGTTTGTAGACAGATTTGTCAGTACTCGTATAACTTTAACTCGCCTTCATCTGCCTAGGCTTTTCCTAAGTATGTTGGGGTCGGCTTCCAGTCTAACCGGATGCAGCTGAATACCAGTATTACGATACCCCTTGGTGAGACTAGTTGTCAGACTTCTGGGCCACTGACTACCTTTAACTCATATGTATGTAGATATTAAAAAGGTGTGCTCTTATAATGCTGGCCTAATATCTTACACGTGACCCATTTCCTGATTAATTGAATTAGTGAGGGCACGAAGAAATTCTTAATCGAGGATGATTCACGACATGATGGGGCTTTTGGTACATAATTCGTTTGACCGCTCTACAGTGCAGCTTCCCTGTCTCATGTGGATAAAAGTTATAATAATTAAAATCATCAATTCAATACAACCCTCGTGAGTTCATTTAATCTCATTGAATGGACTTTTTCACGAAAGGTATTGGATCGGATTAAATGAACTTAGAGGGTTGTATTGGTGATTTGAATGATTATAATTCTGTAACTACATAATTATGTACGTGTTACGGTCGTTAATCATATTGTGTTTAACATACGGAATGACCACTGTCCTGCAAATTGCAAAAAATTACCCCCCTCAAACAGTAGTAATCTGACGTGTAAATCTAATACACTGTAACTTCAATCACAGTGTTATGCTATAACAAACCATAATGTTGTACTAAAATACAGTGTTTTGTATATGCAATACACTGTAACTAGAGTAACAGTGTATTGCCTTAATAGCGCTTATTTGATTATTTCAATAAATTTTACAATTAATATTTTTTCATTTTATAGTATGTAGAAGGAGACATAAGCACATTATGGCATAACACTGTGATTGTAGTTACAGTATATTGGATTTACACGTCACTCAGTTTGAAAAAATACAATACTATTTTATCAGTCTACCTTAACTTTCGTTCTGACACAATCATAGAGATTTTTGTTTTGGTTAAAAAAATACGAGTGTATTAGCATTTCTCTTTATTAGACACACCTCCGGGTTTGGTTCGGATGTTTCATTTAAGAGCGGTTGCATACGGATAGGAACACCAACCCCATCTCGTTTTAAAACGTCACAACAAATTACTTTTGACTTGTAAAAGTGTTTTTTTTACAACAAATTTACTAAAATAAATACGATTTTATCTTTTTTTTTATCGTGGGGTAGTTTGAATCAGTATGGCCAGTACCTTGTCCGAGTATAACTCCGTTACTCCGACTCCTCAGAGTGAGAAGAAATTCTTAATTAGCTATGAGTCAAAGTGTAATGTAATTTGTAATTATGTCTTCGTTATACTAATCTTTTCTGACTTATGCCAATTATTATGAAGGAAAGGGGCTCGCAGGAATGCGAATGCTTGATAAAACGTGACATAAGGAAAAATTAGGTAAGAGTTTATTCTTTGGGTTGATAAGTAAGAATTTTAAGAAAAAATTAAATCGCGTCATAAAACGGGTTGCACCGGCCCAAAGTAACATGGGACAAGGGCAGGTAAATGATGGTATGTAAGAAAATGGAATCCCATTTTCTTATAGGAACGAACTGTTTACAATACATATTCAAACCGTAATACCGTAGAGGTATGGGCAGAAACTGTCTACTGAATATCACCTGCTGCGTACCTTGCATACTCCGTTTCATTTGTTTTGTTGAAGCTACAATTTTCTGAGGGAGATGAAGTCACACATTGGTCAGGCTCAAATTAATCGATTTCAACTTAAGAGCTTTTGACCCTAACTACGATTAAAAAACCACAACGTACGACTGCTTACATCCGGATTCTTATCGTTAGAATCCATGTATATTTTATAAAGGTATTCGGTTTTAGTGACAGAATATATGCGTAGGTAGGTATATTTACAGCGTTAGTTGTAGATACTGGTATTATAGATAATTATCATTTTAACCATGACACGCTCATAGTAACATAAAGTCACGCAGTTAACTATACAAGCAGTTGTTCAAGTACTTACTAATTTGCAGTCACAATTGTGTATGAAGTTACTTGATGTATGACAAGTTTCAACTATACCTTCAGCTTGGGAATAAGTACGTACATTAAATGGGAAACCGTTCTTAAAAATAGCAAAGAACAGATATAAATATGGCAAAAGTAATTACGGAAGGCATGAAGCTAATTCATGAAGCGTTACTTTGTTTTATAGACACGTATTAGTGTCTTGCGTGGTTTGATAAGTATTTCGTGGATGCAGAAATGGTTCGTTTAGTACATTTATTGATCTTTAACCAACTTCAAAAAAAGGAGTAGGTTCTCAATTCGGTTGTATTTTTTTTGTGTTTGTTACTTCTTGTCTTCGTCATTCATGAACCGATTTGAAAAAATCTTCTTTTATCTGAAGGGATATACTTCCCGATTGAACCCATAGAAATTTTATCAAAATCGGTTTAGTAGTTTGGTTTTTAAATTAAGATATCTGGCAAAAATATGTTATGCAAGTAAAAAAAAATGCGAAATTGACACTTGACAACGCTCTGTGTTTGATACGATAACTAAAAAGGGGTAAAATAGTTTGAGTCATCCAATCAGCCAGCCGTAAAACGGATCCTAATAGAGAGAAAAAACTTTGAAAACAATTTTAACCATTTTAAACTAATGTTACCAACAAGTACTCAATTTTATCTAATTCAATAATTTTAGTCCTTGTTGACAACATACCGTTAAAAATCCCTTTCTAAGTTTTGTCTCCATTCACCAAGTTTTACGGATCCCTGTATAATTCAAATAGGCATGCGACACACAGTCACAATAATATATCTTTCGTATCACAATTTTACTTTTATTCCATGTTTGTGCCAGATTGCCACAACTAGGGCTTTGGCGCTCACTGTCACACCGTTAACCTCTTTATAATAAGGACAAATAGGTTAATATTATGTAAGTACGTATGATCTTTTTCCTTGACCTAAAATCTTCATACAAAATGACATTACATACCGTTGTATGGTTATTGAGGATTTATTATCATAAGCTGATGTTGTACGTGTCTTTATTGTATTATTCATTTAGTAATAATTAATTGCTAATGCAGGTATATTGTGTTGTTGTTAGCGAATCATAATGAGTTAATAATACGAGCCTGTGTATTGATAAAAATCGACTTCTGTTAGAAAATGCTGTATTGTGTGATTTTTGACCCATGTTAAAAATCACACAATACGGCAGTTTCTGTAGCTAAAACTGTGTCTGTTTTCCTAAAACTTTATAGGAGACTATTCCTTAACTTTTTCAGTATTAATAACAAATCGCTTTTATGTAGAACTCACGTTTTTATGAAGCCAATCTATGCAGTTTGGTATAAGGAAAAGAGGTTTCTTTCCGTACCAACTGAGGCACTACTAAAAAAAACAAGAAAAACACACAAACAACAAAAATAAACTAATAACAAAAACAAAAAACATGAACCAAAAATACTGAATACAACTACTACTGTACTGAGCTGAATACTGGAAAAATACAAATCATAAAAAGTTTTCTCATGGTTTTCATCACGCATCAAATCTCACTCGGAAGGGGGGATAAATCCAGATTGATTTTGGTCCGAGTAGCAAATTCGACAGATTTTCAATAGAATGGCATTGATATTAAAACAATTATTACCTTGCCTGCCATCATATTTGTTCCTAAATCATTCAATGTTTGTGGTTTCTGTTGATTAATTATTAATGTTTCTGTGTAATGACAGCTCGACACAGATGACGCATGCCATAAACACGTCACCGATCATCGCTAACGAGCTTCGATCTCATTAAAACTAATAAATTAACGTGTAGTGACAAGCTTTGTGGTTGTTATGATACTATTTCGGGAGTAGCGTTAACACTTTTAGGCGTGAAAACTCTCTGATGCAACAATAAAATAGGTAGCACATACCATCAGTTCAGGTACAGACACCAGCACATGGAGCTACCTGAAACTGTCAAATTTTCCCAATCAACCTTGAACCTAATTCTTTAACAACAAAGTTGAAAATCTATTAAAGAAATTTGACAGATTGTGTAGCGTGATGTGTTGGCGTCTATACATAGGTAGAACTCGGCGTGATCAGATGTATGAACGTGGACGAAGCAAAAGAAGTACGTACTTAAGGATCGTGGCAGGTTGCACTCGTTAGTTCTCACCTAAAACATTGGTAAAAAGGTGTGAGTTAGTCGTATACAGGTTGGCGATTTACTTAAGTACCTGTATCCTTCAAGGAGTTTAGTCTACTCGTCATATTAAACAACTTGCCCAAAAAAACACGTAACCGATTCTCTAAAAAAAAAAGAAGACATACTTTTTCGATGCTCGTATGAAAAGCTATTTATTATAACTATAAGATACGATACAGGTAACTGAATCGCCAAGGTACAAGGTACATGATGTTTGGACGGTGAATTGATTTCCAAAGGAAACTTCATGCGGATCAAAGGACCGAAGTGTGCGAGATTGACTATTGTTGAAAGATGGTTACCCAATAGAGTGGTATTGGGTACACATTGGGTCGGTTGGGGTGGTTCTGTATTTATTTTGGGTACAGTGGTAGTGGTGTTGGTTTGAGACAGAATTAGACCAGACCCAAGGAGTTCCTTGGGTCTATTTCTGAATCAAAATGTAAGATACCTTCGATACCGTGAAACCGTACAGACATATTATAATATCTAATTTTGTAACTGTACCAGCCTACTTTTTTAAATTGATGATAAAATGAAATTAAAATCTTGTCTGCCTGTTTTATTCTTCAATCTACCCCATCTCATTATCCTTGGACAATACGTATAGACTGTAACTATATTGATTATGGCTCTACCATAGATTGCCCATAAATGGGTCCCATATGCTTGGAGGCGAGTCCAACACCTTGTATCTCAGTCAGTTTCACTTGGGGTTCACCCTATCGCTTCCGTGATACGATGGAGAACGAAATACAACCAATAACACGCCAATCTGATAAGATATCTAAATTGTTTACACAACGTTTACGAACAGATAGGTGGTTTGTCCATTACGGCCTTCACTAACTATCAACAAAGTTATTTCCTGATTGTTGAGTTGAAATTGGATTTCAAGTCAAGGAGGAATTAAAAAAAACAATCCTGCTAACTTTTGACCGCAACTTTGTCCGAGGGGAGGTCTCTTTATCCCAGTGGAATGAACTGCTCGAATATTAAGTATATTCTCTACCTATATGCCTTTTATCAAAGTACGGGCAGCTGTCAAGGTGTGAACAGGTAACTGATAGACAGTTTATTTTCACACTTATAATATATATGCAATATTAATTATATACATATATGTATATACTTATGTAGATTTAAGACGTAACATGTCATTTATGTTGTATTACCATTCAAAAGAAACCTTTGGTAAACCTACTGGAAAATTAACAATCAAAGAATTAAAATTCTGCACAAGCACTTAAACACAACAACATTTCAACAAAGATGTTTTACCAAAGGAATCAGAATCAAAACATCTACGTCTTATAGCGGCCATATTGAATTTACGCAACGATTTATCCAAATCGATTCCTCCATTTAATTTAGATGCCATTACTGGTCCTTCCTCTTTATTTCTACCCTGAATTTCGTGACGTTTCATTTATATTCTAAAAATGGATCTTATTTAGATTACGGTAGACGTTTTTATTTAATCTATTGTAATGTGCCTTTGCAAAATACAGATTACAAATTGATTGACATTTTTAATCGTAGTTTGGTATTTGCTTTTAAAAGTAACAGAAAATCTCGCCTGTTTCGCTGAAGGGTTAGGTAGAGATGTAAGTATCTAACTATAGTACAACCACACAACACCAGTAAGCCAATTCCAAGTCATAGGAGACGAGATATAGCCATCAACCTACCAAAAATCCGGCAACCAGGCTGCTAAGTCAATAAACCCAATTTAAACTGTCATTCAGCTTAATTTTTTTTCATAAATCAATAGAATAATACTTAGCCCCTATTTTTAGCGTAACGTAATTTTTATAGACTTCGATACAGAAATTTATTTTACCATATTTAGAGTCAGTGTTCTAAATCTGCCAGTTACAGCGACATGGGATCCATTTAGATCCCGATAAATTTTTAAGTAATATCAAGCTGTGTTTAAGCTTTCACGGTTTATAACTGAGCTTACACTATCACTTACGGGATATATTCCGCGATTAATATCGGGAGCTCAATATAAACAATAATCGCGGAATATATCCCGTAAGTGATAGTGTAAGTTTAATATCAAGCTCTCTTTTCAAGGCGTTGAAACTGGGTATAAATAAACAGCACTCGCTAGACATCTAGACATTTAAAAAAATACCAAAATGCTTCACACAAGAATAAGATAGAATAATATAAATCTTACCTGAATTGGAAGTCTTATTCATCTTGAATCCATTAAATCTTGCAATCCAGTAGGACTTAGTACCCCTCAAATGTGCGGTTGTAATTTATAGTTTCGAGCCTTGATTGACTCACAATAGAGACTAATATTCAACAATAGGCTGTTGAATTATTTCTCATACATTCTTCAACATTGCATTTACAAAATACAGAAAGAAAGAAAAACGGTTAATTCTGCATATCAACACACTCACAGATACGTTAGAGAAAATACGTTAATTTGTCGTCATCGCTTCGAATAGAATGTTCTAAGAAAAACAAATGGACGGTTTATCCATAAAAACTATCTATCAACAACAATAACCAGTTTTCACAATTCTTGTGGAGGCTTAAAAAAAGGTATGTATACATTCCTACAACATGACGCATGTTTATTATTTATTCTCATATGCCATATTTGTTGTGCCTCGGAAAGCAAGTTAAGCCGTTGGTCCCGGCTGTCAATTGTAGATCTTTGACAGTCGTTACAGATAGTCAGTGGCCCGAAAGTCTGACATCCAGGCTTATCAAGTGGTATCGTATTACGTAGTACTAACTGGGTTGTGGAGGTCAGATAGCTGCATCCAGTTAGACTGGAAGCCGACCCCAACACAGTTGGGAAAAAGCTAGGCAGATGATGATGATGCCGTATTTCTTAACTAATCCAAACATAACACAAAATATCTCCATGAAAAATCCATTTCTGGATCTGGTCCTTTAGATCACTTCTACAGCATCAAAAGACCACGTTTTACAAACAATAATGTCATTAGTAGGCGTTTTCAATTAGCAGTACAAAAGCTACAGCACCAGTACAAATGCATAATAATATCTCACGTTTTGTGATATGAACAAACAGTTCTGACAATGACAATAACACAATAAAGTCACCAGACCGTTTGGCAAAGCGAAAAAATCTATTGTTAATATTGCTCGGCATTTTTATCGTAGCTACGCTCTAGTAGACTTAAGAATGGGACAATTATGTTGCCCAGTGTAAGAGCTTGCAAGGATTTATTTTATTTGATAAGCTCGCGACCAACCAACAATGGGCAACCAGTCTTACCAAGGGGTATCGTATTACCCACTACAAACTGGGTTGTGGAGGTCAGATAGGCAGACGCTCCATTTAAAATAACGGTATTTAGCTGAATCCGGTAAAAGTGGAAGCCGAGCCCAAGATAGTTGGGAAAAGGCCAGCGAGATGATGATGATAAGCTTGCGATTGACCACTATCTCGTCGATGATAGTGCACACTTGCGTTCCTTTGTTGTTTCTGTAGCGTATTCATTCGAAGCAAGGACAGACCTACTTTCTGGAGAGGGACTTTCATAGACTCTTAGCATAACCCCGGATTCTAGCTTGCAGTCATTCTGGTACTTAGCGGTGCGCCTTTTCTTTACCTATAGAGACCCCATGGCCCATTATATGATGTTATCAAACTACGACTGTTTACTACCTCCAAGTCTTCTCACCAAAGACCAGACAAAGCCAACAGCCTTAACACGCCAAACAAAAGCAATCTCCACACACAGTGTTAAATAAACAAAACTTAATTTCACTCGACACGAAAACTACGTGTTGTGAGTTAAAGTCAATTTGCGAGTAATTCGAGCAACGCGTACAAGCGCCGAGTGTAATTGTTACCAATCTTAATAAGGCTTGAGTAGAGCAGGTGTGAAAAATTAAGCGCCTGGCCTTTTTATTGGTGCAGCGGGCCGGACCATCTGCCGGAATTGTGCGGATTGGGTGCATTGCTTTGTATTAGAGGTGATTCATTGAGAATCTTAAGATGTCTTTATATTACAGTTGCAATTTATGCATGTGAAAATATGTGACAATACTCTAAGGCCGAAGTTCCTCAGTGAAACTGAACGCGATTAGCACGCCTAAACGGCGTTCAAGAGCTGTCTGTGTCATTAGCAATACACACACATCACACTGACATCTTACACGCGGTCTATATGTGGAAATCACGTTGTTTAAAATCCGCTCTAAGACACACATGGTTCCATGGAGAAAGTGTAGTGAAGCAATCTGCTATGGTGCTTAGCCTAACAATGGAACAGTTAACCCCAGCAATGGTGAGTAGACAATGTCGAGCCCCAAGACAGTTAACTGTTTACACTACAAGCCAAGTTAACTCGCTACTGTCCGAACATTATACACCACTGTCCTCACTCACTGTACTTATCTACTTCGCTAAACACTTTACTCGACCAATGTAAATCGGACTTTACAGACACTTTCGTTCTTCTTATAAACCTCGGAACGTTTATAACATTATTGTCTCCGGAGGTCACATAAAACTACATTTGATCGGTTACAATAAAATCATTTACGAACTCTCAGCGAATCTTAATGTCAAAGGTCATATCAATAGACGGTGATATCAAAAGTATGTGATTTGGGCCAATCAAAGTGTAATAAAAGGGCTTATAAACCCACGTCACGTCATGAAAGTCCCGTCTTTTACTCTTATGACGTGTTATTTCATCCTGTCACTGTCATATAAAGTGAAAAAGGCGTAAGCGACAGCTCCCTAGACACGGAAAGAAACTGTCGCTTACGCCTTTGTTACTTCAACTTCGTGAAGACGTCATATTGTGAATAGGGCGAACGTGGTTTTGAATATTTTTCATATCTTCTCGTAAGTATTTCAAGGCTTTGTTACGACCGTACTGAATACCTAGTTGTAGAGGGTCATGCATAAGTAGTAATATTTGCGTTCCTATATGAGCTTACTTGACAGAAATATTGAACTAAGAATATTTTCAACAAATACAGAAAATCGTAACAGCTTTTCATAAATTGGTTGACGTCAGTGGCTTTCATAAAAAACTGTTCTAAACAAGGTAAAATATCGACAGGTAAAATAAGCAAAATGTCAGTTCCGTGCCACCCGCTAGTGGAAAGCTCCAATTAAAAATATTCCCGGAAAATTTCAATTCTATAATTGTAATCCCGGATGGAATTCTAAATGGAAAAAGTTCACGTGCAAATCTCTCGAAGCGAGGTGGAAATGATTGAATAAATCTACGTATTGGGTGGCAGATATAAAATACTCACGAGTGTATCTATTTTTATCCAGGGTTTGTTTGGGTTTGTATATCTAGGTCGAGAAATATTTATTTATAGGGCAAGAACGTCAAAAATAATAACGATGAAGTTTAAATAGAAAAAGGTATTCTACCGTAGACGTTTTGTCTGAATGGCTTTGCCAAACGATCTCCGCGAATATTTAAAAAGATAATGGCATATTTTGGAGATAAACTCAATTCGTATTTAGATTAGAAAAAAGTTTAGACAGCGAGCTCTGATAGCTGACAACCTCCATCTGGAAGTAAATCAGGAATAATTAATAGGCTAGCCTATAACATGGCACTTAAACATAACTGGTGAAATGTGGATATAGTATCTGTAGGTTTACCTCTACCCCCAACCCTTCCAGGTTTACAGGCGTGATGTCATATACGTGTTTCATTTAAACGACGATATTCGAGGGAGTCTCCTTAAGTCTCCCACAACACTATTTTATCCGATATTATCACATATCAAACTAGAATCAACCTTCATAAGCTTTAACGTTAGTACCCTCATAGATTTGCGAAATATCCTTTTCGGAAGGAAGGGATAAACTTATTACCTATGTGATATAGCTATTACGCCTTTAACTATCTTGGAATTATATCAATACGGTACAGTGGAGTTTATCCTTTCATCTGTGTCTAAATGTAGAATGAATTATCTCTTGATCATAAAGCTGGTTGGTATGTTTTTTTTTTAAACCAAGGCACCCATGCTCTACCTCTTGGGAAATTGTCGTTGGAAACCCATAATTATGTCAGAGCTAATTCTTGTTACAAAACGAAATGAAAGAAAACAAAGAATTTATTTGTGATAGCTTACAAATCAAGATATAAAACAGTTATTAGGTTACCAGTAAAATAAGAACGATTCCCATATATTTTATTAGGCACAGGCATGGTACACGTTGTAACAGACGAATGAGATCGCTCTGTTATAGAAAAATCAATGTCCTGTTACAACTTGGAATATTTGGAAAATGTTTGTATGGTTCCCCCTAAAAATCAACTCATGACAAACCATGTACTGTCTCATGTTATGGATGTGTTAAAAGAGATGGAATAATAACACCATAGCGCCCGAATGTCTGCATAAAATATACTTGCGGTATCCCGGCATTTCATTTTGCAAACAACCAATTTAACCCCCGCTCTTCGCCCCCTAATAACCCTCATTTGACAACCTAAGGTAAGTTTCGAAAAATCTGTTAAAGAGACTTACTTGTGCCTCCACGGAAAATGTTATCGTGTTTTGTGTCTTTTATGTGTTGTGCTTTGTGTCTGTCAATTTGTCAGGCATCTGTTAATAAGTACAACATAAGATTCATAGATAATATTTTTGTATGAAGAAGACATAACTCCGCTTAACGATTGTTCCACCAAACATGACGATTTTAACACCTTTTCTTACTTAGCCACACACACACTCACACACAGATCAATGCTCCCTGTCACATATCTGTACATATTTTTTGGCGTAAGAAAAATTAAATTACTTTTTTGTCACCAATTTTTCGACAGCCTCTCACACTCTTGAAGCTATTCATAAATTAAGAACAAAGACTTGACCGGTACTTAAGAACGGTTACGAAAGACAAGGAAAAGTAGACTTTAGTCCTTTTTCTTCCTTCTATAAGGTTTTTTTTTACTAACTGAAATTAATCAGGCTTACATACCCCATCACATTATGTAAGAGATTGTTGCGGCTTACTCGTTGTGGAAAACTCATTCCGCTTTTCACGGAAACTTCTCAATCTTTGTGAGAGAAAGTTGTTTAAAAAGAAGCGAAATCTGAACGTTGACAAAGTTGCCATAAACGGAAAAGATTGAATCTGTTGAGTGTGTCGTGAATTCCTTGTGAGGTCCCTGGAAAGATGGTTACCCTTTTCCACACCTGACTGAATAAGAACGGTTTGAGGCGTAATAATTAAAATGTTGGTCCATGAAGTCTTGAAGAAATTCATTAGTAACAACAATTTCAATCACAACAATAATTTGATCTTGTTGGTTTTTAGTGTCAACGAAAATAATGTAGAAAAGTCACTTTAATTTCATAGCTCTGGATATCAGAAGCATAGGTCAGATGTATAAACTCTCTGTATAATTTGAACTTCTTACCTTATACTCAGAAGCATAAGGTCAGATGTACAGACTCTAAGTATTGGTACATCCGACCGCCTGCTGCTGATGTCGATAGTTTTTCCTTGAAAAGTACATTTCAAGTAACAACAATTAAATTAAAGTGACTTTACAGAAATACCTGAATCAGGCATATGTTTTCTTTAAACTAATTTCCGTTTCTTCTATTAAAATACCGTAAAGCCTATATTTAAGCTTACAGAATAGTCCCATAAATTAGAGCAGGAGCTCAAGTTCCTACTATCAATGTGTCCTGTTCAATGCAAACTCGGCCAAAAACGCAAAAAAAAACTGTATCAATAGAGCTTCAAATCACTTAAATCTGATTTAAGCAAATCTATCTATATTCGCAACTATCACTTTCTCTACTTCTACTTACTTCGAGTATATCCATCCAAATACGGTTGACACACATAACATGCGTAGTCACTGACTCACGTAAACAGCGTAAAAATACTATCTACCACACACCTCGAAACCTAGATAAAATGAACCTTATGTCACGGTCATAAGGGTCGTAATGGAAGCTATAGTTTCTACAAATACCAAAGGCTGGTCGACCTTAGGAGATCTTACGTAAGCATACGTTCTAAGCAAACAGGTTCTATGCACTCGAAATGAAGAATTATCAAATATTTTGGTGTTTTGCTTTGAGGTTGGATTGGACGCTTGTTTTGGGTGGAAAACTGTTGGTTGGGAATGCTTGGCATTTTCTTGGTGCTTCATAGTCTTAGGAGTCAATTTATAGTTGTACAAGAATCTTTTGGCGCGTGGTTAAAATCGGCACTAACCTCATTTTTGTTTTTTCAATCCAACCGGCCCCTATCAATGTCAATCAAGTGCTTCTTCTTCTTTTTCTGTGCTAAAAGATCCTCGCAAATCATGTGGGCCGTCAGAATCGACCAGTTTGGACACTCATTATCAAAACGAGAACGAATTGCTCATTAGATCTACTGGTCGTTCTGAGAAAAGTTGTACTAAATATTTTGGGTCTCGAGACATTCGTATAATTTTACATAATTATTCTATTTAGCTTGTTCCGTATCAGTGACGTCACCGCGAAATAATTTTGCGCATCTACTTGAGTAAATATTTGAAGTACTCCCTTAAGTAGTTTACGGCCAAGAGAATGTTTTACTTAGTGTCCGTAAATCTCGGTCCTTTGGGACTTGTTTTAAGACACTCCTTTAAAGTCTTCTTGTCATAAGTCTCGAAGGACCAAACTGTACCTACCTATAGAGACTTAAGTGTTCAAAAGGACCAAAGGTTTACCTACTTGTGTTGAAAAGCACCTCGCCCTGGTTGATGATTAACTAGAGCTTTGATAACGGTAGTTAAGACATTCAAGGTCAGATTTAATTAGCTAAGGTGTCGATGTACTCATGACGTTAAAACTTAAAAACATTGAAAAACAAAATAACAGCAGTGGGACTTACGTTACTTGAAATTGCGATTTGTTTGTTTGTTTTATCGTCATTAGATAACGTTTGTAAAGTTTTACTAGCTAAATCATAAATAAAACTAGCCTAAGTTACTCTTTCTAAAATCAGCTATCTTTCAGTAAATGTCCTGTCAAAATCAGTCCAACCGTTTCGGAGATAAGCCGAAACAAACAGACACACAGAAAAAATTAAAAAAAAATTGTTTTAAGTAGCGTATATACTTTCATATACATTCAGTAAAAAGCAGTTATTTTGAAATTACAAACAGACTCTTCAATTTTATTTTTTTGTATCGATTAAGTCCAGGCGGACGAAGTCGCGGATAACAGCTAGTTGATAATACAAATCCCGATAATATCCATGTAAGAATAAGGTTCAATTTCGTAAGGTACTAGTCCCAAAGGGATTGTCAACTCGCGACCCTCGCCGTTTGCAATCAACAATCTTTTAGATGTTTATTGTGTTACGGCGAAAACCTGCTATTGGATATTTTAGTAGAAAAACTTGATATGTGCGAAGGTCAATGGAGATAGTCGATTCTATTTTTATTTGAGAAAACATCACTGTTGCTATACATAATACTTGGCGGTAGATATTTACGGGTTGATATTGGACTTTTTCGATGCTTCGGTTGTCGCAAAAGAATCGAAGCGTTAGGATACACTCGTGGGATCGGCCGCACTTGTTGATGGGGGGTAACATGCCATAGACATGGCAGGCTGAGACCAGTTGGGTGTGCGCGTGAATATACTTGTATCTCCCGTCTCCCGGGCTCCAACTTATGGCAATAGTAGAAACAGTGAGGTTTCCCTCGGTATGAGCCCGTATGAAACCGCCCGTTCTTCGCAGACGAAGAGTATCCATGAGTATTTCCTCATACCAGAAGAAGGTGTTATAGGGATTTTCATTAGATTTCAATAGCAGCCGTGTTTGTAGATTGGTGCCATTGATGACGCCTCCTGATCTGATTGCTCACCTCCTGATTTTTTCTTAGCTTGTCATGTGTTCCACTGCGGGGCAAAGGCCTCCCCTTTCTCCTTCCAAACCTCTCTGTCTTGTGCGATATACGGCCATGTTCGCCCCGCAAACAAGATCAGATCGTCACACGACGGCAATTTACTCCGTCAGGCGTCCAGTTATTGACGCGACCACCTGATCTCACATTTAAACCATTAAAAAGCCTGTCTAAAAATAAAAGTCCATAAAAAGTTAAACATCACTAAAACAATGGCTCTATCAGTAAGCTTTTAATCCTTACATCCCGTTCACATGGCATCTGTCATTGACGATCCGTCATTAAACACGATACGTCATGACGGATGACGGACGTTCACACTGCATACAGAATCGTGTTTTATCACGATCCGGCAAAAAAAACGAATTGGTGTTCACATTCGTTCCGTGATTTTTCGGGAGCGAGCGCATCAGCGAATCCGTCAAAAAAAAATGACGGTCAAAAATTAAAAATTACAGACCGTTAAAAAAGACGATACGTCAAAAAAACCGTTGGTTGTTGTGTGAACGGGCTGTTAAGCTTCATTGAAACACAATTCACCCGTTCCATTTAACTGTAACAAAGGCAGAAGCGCGTCCATTAAAAGCATTATTTTGTTCATCATTTACGAAGAAAATAGGTACTTGTGTTGTAACTTTAAGAGCATACTGAATGCTCTATTCATTAACACCCATGTCGCGATGTCTTTAGAAGAAATTCTGCTGATTTGTACGAAGTTGTTAATGGCAACCGTTTACATAACAGCTACGTCTACCTCCATACTTCTGGTCATTTACGCCGTTGTGAGTACAACGCCCCTAAGTTTTCTGCAGAACATCATCAATAAAATTATAATTTACACAAAATCGTGAAAAAGAAGCTAATGGGCCATATTAGCTTCGTTGTTCTTCTTTTGTTGTTACCTTAAATTTAGCTTTAACAGTGCAAAGTTAGATAAGTTGGAAAATTAGTTAAAGACATTCAACTCAAAAAACCGTTTTCTTGCTTTTTACGACGTGTCTCATCATTGGAAACTATATCCTACCTCTAGGCGATTTCCCTTTGGTTAAATATAATCCCTTGATAACCAACAATAGGTACTTGTAAAGTTATAATCCATTAGTTACTGACCAAATCATGTAAACAAATCTATACCAGAAAAGGAAATGCACCGTTTTCCAACACCTGATTTCCAAACGTATTCTACAAAAAACTTCGAACCTAAATTAGAACGAAACAATAAACGCGGAGTTCATAAGGAGAGAAAAAGAAAAAAGAAGTTAAAAAATAAACGAATGCCGAAGAAAAGTTGGAATTGCGCGCTCTTGAATAAATTCTCTGTAATGTGTGGAGTTGAAAACCGTGAGAGCTTTCCGTTTAATTTATGTTCATTTCGAACTTTTATTATTGTTTTGTTTAAAGGCTATTAAATCAAATGTTTCTGCGGTTGAAATGGTTAGAGTCTGGATCTGTTAATACTTGGAATTCTGGTCCGGATCGGTAGGGATCTCTCCCAAAAAGCTAGAAACATTGATATCAGCGTGGGATTGTCAGTTTCGAAACGTAGGTATGCTTCTTACCCGCCTGCGGCGAAGCCCAAAAGCAGGGTTATTGACATCATTTTTTAATCCTTGGGACATGTTAGGATCTACTGTACCTTGTTAATTGTTTTATGCCATATTAACACCACATTGCTATCCACCACCACATCGTTAAGGAAAATTTTAATGTTATCGTTTTTTTTTTTTCATTCGAAGAATAAAGATTTTTGAGCTTATGAATAGTTGGAAAAATTTTACCTACCTTCACTTTCCACTAGTTACAGTTACTAGTTTACCTTTCATTTGAGTTATTTTTATTTTTTTTATCGGTTAGTTTCCTCTATCCACGTTGCGTGCGACAACCATATCAAAATACTAAGGCCATTACCATTGTTGTTGGAATCAACATGAAAATAAACTATTACGAAATCCTATGTGTATTATGTTTACCTTCAATTATTTGTTTGAAAACATCTGTACTACTGTTGCTGCCACTTGATGTCAAGTTATCTTTGAAATAGGTAACAGGTGTAACTTATCATTACGTCGTCGGCCCAGACTTTTCCCAAGTATTTTTGGGTCGGCTTCCAATCCAACCGATGCAACTGAATACCAGTATTTTACATGAAGCGTCTGCCTATCTGACCTCCACAGCCCAGTTACTGGGTAATGCGATACCTACTAGGTACATAGTAAGACTGCTTGTCGGATTTTTATCATCTTTCTTTCCTTTCGAATTTGAGCGTAAAGATGACAAAAATTATCAATATTCCTGAAAAAAGTGCACATTGGTCACAGAATAAGCAAGCTGGAGTGGCAATGTTAGCCGTAGAACTGATGACCGTTGAGGTATACGAGTTCTTGAGTGGAAACCACGCATTTTCAAACGCCTTGCAAACTAGGTTGAGCGACGAGCTTAGTAGGATGGCTGGTAAAAGTAGCTCAATCCTCTTCAATATAAATAAGAATAGCTCCTGCCGATACATAGGTAAATATAAGCTAGTCAGCAAGGTGGCAATAAGCCACGCTTATGTAGGTATAAAAACAACATTAGGCAATTAGGTATTCTTTTGGGAAACCCGTAAAAAATAACATGTCTTGTGTCATTACATTCACATAGGTCTCTTCTAAATACATTTGTATTAACGTATTTACCCGCTAATTACCAAGAAAGGTTACCATATTTGTTTGGTTTCATATACTTAGACAGAGTTATTCGATTCGTCGTAATCGAATAACAACATTATTCAATTAAAGCTAGGCCTTGAACGTCAGCGTTTGTGACTGATTGACGGGAGCACCGGGGTGCATCGGTTCGTGCATTAACAATCTTGGGCTGCCATCTAACACATCTAGTTGGTTTAGAGTAGGTAGATCATCATAGGCCGAGTCTTTTCCTTTGAGTTGGGGTCGGCTTTCAATAATAACCGGATGCAGCTGAATACCTGTATTTTACATGGACCGACTGCCCACATGACCTCCACAACCCAGTTCGTACTTGGTATGGGAAAGTTTTTGTGGGCAAAAACTTCATTGATAACAGTAAATACCCGGTTAACTAGTAGGTATGTTAATAATTATACAAGTACAGTTATTTATACAAAAAAAAGTTGTTCAGTTTCATGGTCTGAGACATTACACGAGAGGTCTTGCGTTTAATTTGTAACACCTTGTATAGCCGTTTTCGCCGAATTCAACCTATACAGGGTGTATAGGGTGAAATCACATTACACGCACAGATCAGCATTTTCTTGCATCTTTTTTCCCTTTCTGCCACTTAAAATTGCAACTCATTAAAGTGAGAGGTTGAATCGCACGTCAAAGTGCTTCCGATACGAGTGAATGCGGATGCTGGCGACCGGACTTCTCGCTCCGTCAAATGACGATTTTAAGTGACAGAATGAGATAGAGGTACTCGAAAACGCTGATCCGTGCGTCTAAATGTAATTTCACCCATAAAGCGAAGAGGATTAGTGCGTTCACCGCGTTCGGCGCCACGAATTTTACTATGCCGTCTCGAGACATTGCTCGCATGACGTTTCCGTGCCCTATAGGTCTTGTTGCTTTAGTTTCTAACTATAAGATTTGACTATCCAATTAATATTCAAAGCTACCAAATTCTGGTAAACCACGCCTAAGAGTTGGCACTAACTAATTAACTTACGACGTAACCACCTCATGCGTCACGTATTGCTGTGTGACTCATGTAATTTGTTTTGTGGTTGACAATACACACGTGTTTGTAATAACGTATTTACTGTAACAGATACGTACTATAGACGTCCTGTAATTACTGATATTCTGAGACCTTGCGTTTGATTCAGTAAAGCACTGTAATTTGTTATTATTTTGTTAGCATTTAAAACCACAATAATAAACGCCATCCTGTTGATAATATTTAATCAGTGACGTCGCGTCATACTGTAGTTATTATTCAATTTACAAGTAATATCTAAGTATTACCGTACGTAAAATACGCGCTTCGGACGTTATGTTGCGGGCACCAACCCGATATACAGTGATACCTACAAATATCCCAAATCCGATTCGATTATGTAGAACATCATTCATGATCTTGATATTCGAATATTTCAACTAGTTTTTCTTAGCAACATAAATGTGACATAATCAAAGCCTTTAGGTACTACCGAGCTGCCACTTTTCACCTTTATGTCCTAAGTAATAAGGTTGAAAAGTGGTCGACCGTCAGTCAACTCGGTACTCTAGTGCCTTCGAAGGAAAAACCTGAAGTTCCAAAAAGAGGAATAAATATTGGCGCCTGACCGCTAATGGAAGAAAAACATGACATGTAGGTATCTGTTGGCTGTTTGTCATCTTCCGTAAGTGAATTAACGTGAATCAACTATGTTGCCTATGATATACTAGTACATCGTGATGATTAATAATTGTGTTCCTAGTTTCCTGATGACGCGGACTGTACTGATGAAAACTGTTGAAGAGCCTTCTATATGCAAAGATACCTTTATACGCCCTACTCTCCGACTCATGCGAGAAGTCTCTGCGAGTAGCCTCGCCAAAACTTGTTCTCAATGAGAGCGAGATGGCGAGAAACCAATCACATTCACGCTTCTCGGGTGTTCTCGGGAGTTCTCGGTGCGAGTATGTAGGGCCCTTAAGATTTACTGGTGTCTTAGTTATATTTTTTATTTGCATGGTCTATCGTTATAACGAAAAAGAAACACTGCTTCTAGTGATCGCAAGCGCGACTGCGGTGTTATTAAATTGTTATTGGGTTTTTCCATCAGGAATATGGGTGCTCTATTAGGTTTGCCTCTACCTAGCTCTTCTGGGATTACAGGCGTGATGTTATGTATGATAAAAAGGACTAGAGCTTTCCTACATTATCCGTGATAAAAAAAAAATTAAACCAGGCGGCAAAGACGTAGCAATTTCACTTTTTTTTTAAATAAAAAACTGTCATGTCCCCCAGAAGGAGCTTCTTATAATGGGCCCTGTTTATAATAATATCAACAGACATTTCATAGTCAATGTAATTATCAAGTGAAAGGCTACATCTGCATTTCATCAAGCAAACATGCAATTAGGAGACCACTCAGATGGAATAGGTAAATTGATTAAGTCCATTGATGTAACACTGGTGCTATTAACATCGGTCCCATTAACCCAGCAGTATAGTACCTTTAAGCTAACAAATTATTACGAGTACTAGGTAAACAGTAAACAGAAGAGGTCGTATTGCTATTTAATCTGCGTACGCTCCATACATTTTTTACGACCCCGACCGAAAAGAAAAACTCTAGGCTTTGTGAGGTTCTTTCTCCACGCAACAATAAAATATTCAGACTTAGGTGCTGTTCGGATCAAATAAAACAGCCCAGCCAAATTTATATGAAAATTGGAATACCATTCTGAATTCTTTGAATCTAACATTCAGAGCGCTTTCGCGTAAAATCGTTCAGCCGTTTTGAAATATTGATACGTTTTAGCCGATAGATAACGAGTTACTGTTGTGGATTTAGTTCTGATTTTTCAATCTATCAAGGAGATGGTTCTAACTCGTTCTTTCTTTATCGAGTGGTTAGTGCCTAACGTGCTGTCAGAGTTTTTATGTCGCCCATGGGCCTGCTGGTTTCCTCACGATGTTTTCCTTCACCGAAGCAAGTGATAATTATACAATACGCACATGATTCCGAAAAATCAGAGGTGCGTATCTTGGGTTCGAACTCGAGACCTATGACTTGGTAGTCCAACGGCGCCAGACCATCACTGCATACCGCTGCTCATGCCGGTTCTGACTATTCTTAATGTAATGAAAAGCGCGCAAAATACTTGAATATTCAACACAATCAAGTTTTTTTCATGTTACTTATGTAAATAGACATAACATGCTGAGAATTAAATATTTCTGTTCAACTCTCTACATAGCCTTTTTAATACTTTTACGTTAAATAAAACCGTGTGTTACCAAAAAAATCGTAATTAAAAATTATGTAGCCATTCAACAGAATCACCGTGCGCACACGGTTCAACAAATTGTTTTGTTGTGTCCACAATCGATGCTATTTCATTAGGCCGTACCCTTTTATGTTTGCACAGCACTATTGAAGTCAATGACCAAGTTGTTATCCTAAATTTATGGGTACCTTAACTGGTAGTTCCAACCTTAGGCTGGAAATAGTGTATTGAGTAGGAAACCACGGCCCACTTCATATCTTGTCGTAAATACTCTGGCGCCTGCACACAACATTAATACTCAGGGCTTATATAAACCGACTGTCTCAAAAATGAATGGCACTGACATTCAATAAATAATAACTGCCTGTTACTGTCCCACTTCTGTAAATAATTATCTGGTTCCGATCCAGCCTGTCTCCCCCAGCGACGCCCTAAGCCGAGGCTCGTACCCCAAAGGGGGTGCCCTTATCGATGTCAGCTATGGTCTGGCTAACTATGGCACGTGCCTTCGACACGATATGAAAACAATATTCTTATGGAGGAACAAACAAAATTGTTTGCCACTATTTAACCTTTGATACTTTAGACATATTAAAGTTCTGAGAAACCATTATTCATACTGCGTTGCTCTGTAAAGTTGTCATGGAAATTTAGACTTTATCAGTAAACATATTCCGCATATTAACTTTGTTATCGCAAAGAATTCGCATACCTAGTCGACCGTCAGGCTGTTCGACTTCAGTAATGATGACTTTTGAATCAATATAGGTAGGTGTCATACTCGTGTGATCCAACTGTTTCAATTTCACCGCTATTTGCTTGGCCACACGTCCTGTAATAGCTTTATTAAAACATGATATCAAGTCATCGTTAACACTGTATTACAAATTAAGTAGCAAAACCCAAAACCAAAACAATTTTCCCAACTAAATAACTAAACTATCAGCTTGTATGCGCTGTCCTGTCCACTTGGTATCGATACCTACTCGTATAACCTACCTAATTTAATATGACCTTTTATATTTTACCAAGTTCAAGACGGACTTTAAATACCAAGTAGGTTGAACGATATGACCTATTTTCACACAAGGCCCAACCGTTAAAAATATCGATAGGCATTAAAACCTGACCTCCGTGCAACGTCAGGTCTAGAGTGAAGTAATCTAAATTAAGATGGTTTAACCTTTGCCCGTCCCCCACAGTTACGGCGACCCCTATAAATTGACCCTAATTCTCCAACGGCCACTTTGAATTAAGCTGTAGTAATGTATCGATAATAATATTTGTGTCCGCCAAATGTTTAATTATTGCAGATGGTATTGGATATTACCTGTAATAATGTCTTTAAAATAACGCGGGACTAAATATTATTGATGGGGTTGAAAGATTTGGTTGTATCTATGCTTGACTGAGCTGCTCCTCAATTTCTGACTTTACAGTTAACTCAAATGGTGAAACAAAAAAAATCCTCATTCCACTCAGCTGTTTATCAGCAGCAACTTATAATCGTACTGAGGAGAACGTATTGATGTTATGCAATGAACCAGGAACCTGTCGTGACATACCTACACAGTGCACATATTGCAATTTACCTTCGAGCCTGAGGTAATAATTAAAATACCTAATATTAAATATGAATAAAACAAGACATGGAATGCAACTACATAAATTAGTTTCCGTTATGAATCAGAGTCAGGAATTTGAAAGGCTGGATTAAACGTTGTAAATATTATTTAATAAATGATGATTTTGGAGACCTGAGAACGATTACGTTTGATCCAGTGGTAGTAGTTGACATTAATAATCCGAGTGGAGGTCATAGTCGTATTATAATGCATGTGAATCACACTGTTGGAACTGAATGAAATAAAATTCATGATGATGATGCAGCGACATCTATTCCGCCTTATGAGAACCTAAATACATCTGACGTCACAAAAATCCTTCATTGCGCAAGTAAAGTTTTCAGCGAAATGAATACATAGATGTATTCATTTCGCTGAAATCAAATATATTTTAAAGTAATTTAAAGAAGAATATTGAACACATACATGGATATACACAAGGGATATACACATTCAAAGGACTCACATATTTGGCGAATGTAAGAACACTATTGGCACAGCCCTGCCTTATTCTTCAGGAAAATACAATTATGTTATGCGATTTAATATTGAACATCAAACCGATTACCACAATAAGAAGAAAACCACAAATGCGTGGATAATTTTCATAAAGCAAAGATAATTACTACATGAAAGCTAGTCAACACCATTTTACCGTCAAACATTTGCTTATACTCGAATAGCAATTACAAGTTACTGGAGAATAATCATTAAAGATTTATTAAAGACTTTGAACAGGGAACACGCAGCTAAAAGCCTGGTAACAGGTAGCGTTTATTGCTTCTCATGTTGTCAACAGGTTAAATGTTGACATAACTTTGAAGTTGGATTAAAGCTAAGGATTTGAAAACGCTGGTTTAGTTGGTGATGAAAATGATTTGGCACCTATGAAGTTATTTTACACGATAATGTCTAAAGCTTGAGCCGTGTCTGTGAATTTATTGACAGAAGCATTTAAGCATATTGCTTTTGTAGCATTTGTTATATTTTGCTTTGCATTTTCTGGGGATAAATTAGTACTGTTATTCTCGGACTTGGTTTGTCGGAATCATGCACCAAGTCATTATTTGGGCTAAAATCAATAGCTTAGTCTATCTCAGTATTGATCCCAGCGTTAACGACATTAATTAACGACATTTATCATAAGAAAACAATGTCAGCAAGCAGCTGCAATCCGATATTAAGAAGACGAACAACACCCAAGGCAAAATAAATACCGACAGAAGCGCTTTCAAGCGCTGCACTTAACTTTGACATCGCGTAAACCTCGGCTCGTTAAAAGCAAAGCATGAAAATAATACAACCTTACTCCCGTCGAGGGGACATCTCCCTTTAATGACGAAGTTAACCGTTTACTTGTCCCCTAATTACCATCTTGTAAATCATTTTTATCGCACTCCTTGAGCCATTACACGAAATTTTGGTTGGTCTTGAATTCTTTGCTTTGAAAGAATTGTTTTAAAATACTTTTTAACAATGAGCTATGTTAATTAGGCGTTATTTTCTGACAGATTTGGGTACTTTATTTCCTCTGTAATGTGATGGATGGTCGTAATTTGGGCAACGCGAGGTTTCTGCTCTGCGTGGGGAATGAAATAATCTTACCTGTAATATCGGCAGTTTGTTTTCCCGCCAACGGCATAAAAGGTTATGCTGGTAAACGTCCTGGCAGCCAGCCACAGCCCAATACATTACTGCAATTTTAGAAACCTCACATATTTTTCTAAAAGAAGAATAATCTGGAAAGCATCAAAGAAGTAAGTAGTTCATATGCTGTTTCTGGTTAAGTAATGTAACTTCTTTTTGTGATCTGTTTATGTTACACTGAAAGCATTGCAAATTGCACTGTTGACACCTCAGGAACATTTGAATATTGTTTTTGAAATGAGGAATTTCCGTAATGGGATCCCTCTGAATATTTTTTATGAGGCGCAACGTTCAGAGAGCCTCACGCTTTATGCAGTGAATCTTTTAAACTGAAAAAAGAAGTAATAGTTTAAGGTATAACTAGGCTCGATTGTTTTCATTGTTAAAGCGTTCTCCTGACCAAAGAAACCTTACTTAAGTCCAATCTTTAAACTGAGTAAACGAAGCTTACCGTACCGTAAATAGGATCCTCCTCATTTCGGCCATTAGGACCTAACCCCAACATCCCAAAAGGCTGAACTAGCTTTAATACTCGTAAATTACCTCCATGTCGTCACTCCTGGCAATTTCGGTCGGGGAAAATGAGCGGCCTTTCAGTTCCTGCCGTAGATAATAATGAGTGTACAAGTAGACATGTTTTCTTGAAAGAAACCTTCGTTAGGAGCCGTTCATTTTCCACTGCCTAGGAGTTATGAGTTCCTGGTACGCCTAGTTTGTTTGCTTTCTTGGTGTAAATAGAATTCCAAGAGGGAAGGCAATTTAGAGCATGTTTGTATAGTGTCCGTTCTGGACGGTAATGGTTTCGGTCTAATGGAAACACTGTCCTTAATTTGGGATCGAATGTGCCCCACTATTTCTTAGTATCTTACTCATTCAATGTAGGTCTAAGTAACTATACCTGCATAAAAATAAAAGCCTTAAACCCAGTATCCATTATGAATAAAACTCCTGCCAAGATTACAAAATCAACTCAGAATATTATAAGGATAGATGATACAGTCTTAAGAGCGCAATATTAGGCTTATAAAGTACCATTGAGTCTCCCAGCCCGGCTAAACTCTGTACTTTGAGTCTTTAATCTTATGCTAAATACTGTCACACTCTCGGAGCTGGCTTTGAACGGTATATAGCTAAACTTAGTTACTTTGAATAGGATTTGCGTCTCCGTGAGAAGAGGCATTGGAAATTGAAGGCAAGAGAGATTTAATATAACTTTCAGTAGGTAAATCGTATGATTTAGTGGGCTGTTGGAGTTAGTTTCTGTAGCCAGTTCTGACTTGAGGCTTCTAGAATTTTAGGATAAGACTTTTTCAACCTGCATAGTTGTACTTTTGGGCAAGGATTTACATGTAATCTTCAATCACAATTTTCTTAGTACACGTCTTTTACCTACGGTAGGTACATCTTATCCTAGGCACAGATAATATAATACTACTCCTAGGGTAAAACAGAAAACTGTTACGGAGAACAGAGAAACATTGCAGCAAAATAAATATGCTCTCCTTTATTCTTGCTACGTAGTATCGTATCTATGCATCGATGGTGATTTTCATCCTTTTGGTAGTAACTACGAGTATTCTCACCACAAACTAGTTCCAAATTATAACGAGTATTTCCCTGACAGAAATTCCAACAGAGCTTCAGGCCCAACGAGCGATCTGTTTCACTTTTACATGGACCAACTGGATCGTTAGTGGTATTTGCGGTAGAAACTCCTGCTATCTACTAGTTACAGGCTAAAATATCTAGATACTTTATTCAGTAGCTTAATGATTTTCATGGTCTACCTAATATTAATTTTCACTATCAGTCTGCAACTTTACTACCCACTACAAAGTATTTTTCTATGTGACCAACTCCTTGATAGTTCAATACCTATAACTGGTTTATTTGAAATTAATTCTTCGCTGTGGAGTTGGATTAAATTAAGACAAGACAAAGACATCTTTCGTGCGTTTTTATCTGTCTATGGTCAATATTTTTATATCAAAACTGCGAAAACATTAAAGCTCCATGCATTTAATTGAAGGATGGCCTAAATACGTACGAAGTATTTAGACTGTGTCACCTTTTAATATGACACACCATACTGTGTAGGTGCTAAGGAAACACATTGACAAAGTGCAGTTACAGAATTTACACAAACTGGCGTGTTTGTAGTATTCGTGGACAATGACATACATAAAGTTACCATGAACAGCTATTATGTTATTATTCAGTTTGTTTATGCTGTATGTAATACGTACCTACATAATACGTAACTACATAGCTGATGATGGTAAGATCTACTAGCATCTTATGATCACAAAATCAAAAAATACGATGAAAAAAAATTATGTAGTAGGTTTGGAATGATGTATGTACTTAATACGTGGTAATCGTTCGTGCGTCAATGTCCCTTCCACCCCGTATATTTTCCACTCACACAGATTCTGTCTCCCCCTTTGTGAGAATGGACTGCTTAGTCTAGTCCATCACGCGGACCCAGTGTAAGAAAAAGGGTCAAATATCTCCCGTTCCTTGAAGTTTCCATATTTTTTCTAGAATTTTGTTTCAAAGAATTCAAGGAACTCGAACCAATCCACATCTCTAAAGCTATAAATAAATTACTGCCTATAAATTATTGTATGATCACAATTACATGCAACTATAGTAACAAATTCTACATAGGTAGAAGTAGTGACGGGTATTGCTATGTCAAGGTCCCCGACATCCAATTGTCGTGATTGGCGCGGCAAGGCGCAGCCGCACTCAATTGAACGGCAGGATGCACCGATGCTGTTTTATTTTCACACCTTTTAACAAACAACAATCAGGACTGATTACTGCATGTTTATGTAGCTGAGAGATTGTATTTTTGTGTACGTACCGACTGATAAAAATTACCTTAAATTTTATTTTTTGCAATTCTTTTTATTTTTAAGTAGTTATTAAAAAGCTGTCATTTATGAAATGCGTACCGTTTAAAATTATTTGTATGATTTAAGAATCCATAAATCGCTTAGCTATAAAGCGCACTCTGACATTATTCGTAAGACACACAATATTATCTTTTGTGGACTTGTGGCATGTGCCAAATAAATATGTTATCTTTCTTTCTTTTTTATTTGTTTATTCAAACAAACAAACATTATTTATACAAACAAATCAGATCCAAAAGTAGTGCAGAGTCCTCTTTGTGTTAATTTTAAGTGCATCTACTGTCATTTGTATCTACATGACCAGCAATAAATTGTACCTACATTAATGGCGAGCTAAAGCTTCACCACATAATCGAGCACCGCAAACCTGAAGTTATCCCGCAGATTGGCCACAACGCAATAATCTCACCACAGCACCGATATTGTAGGGAGAGGAAACCACAAATGGAAAAATAAATTCACTGTAGATTATATGTCCAAGTCTATTCATCTAAAACTTAAGTGCTGGACATTTGTCTGTTACAATCTATTTCCATCCTAGTCTTTCTGAAGCTAAATCTTTTAGCCGTTTGCAAGTCTTTTCGTTTGATTTTGCTTTCAGTTGAACCTCTTGATTTTCTTCAATCCTATTTTTCTCTTTACCGTTACCCTCTCTAGTAGGTTCCGCTATAACCACTGTGCTTGAATTGTGTGGAATGAGATTGCTGCATCCCGCTGCAACTAATATTGTCTACCTGAGAAGATAAATTGCATCAGGTGTAGAGACTGATCATGATCCAATACATCATGTTCTCCGCGACATCGACGAAAGAAGCATGTGTATTTCTTTCTGTCTTCCTATCATAGATTTTAACGTTATACTGTTTGTATAAAAATCTCTGCCTACTATTACAATACTACAAACATAACATCACTCCTGTAATCCCCGAAGGGTTAGGCAGAGGCTTAGCTAATAGTACACCCACATTCCGCCTCCTAATCGAACCTAGTACTTCATGTTCAGCAGTCGCGCTTGCTCCCACTAGACGAACGACGCAGTCTGCACCCGCACACTACCCGTCTGCACACGTTACTATTACCGACTATTAAAACTGGGAATGTATGATGTGTATACATTTCTACTGCAATGCATCCTACAATACCTTCGACGATAAATCAAGGTTATGGCAGGCTGAAAACCAATTTATTAGCGATAATAGCCAACCATCGGTGACTGCGCCATTGAGAGGTCAAATTTAAATTATACCCCGCTGAACTATCGCTTCGAAACTACTTTCAGTTTAATGATGTTTAACGAAAATCGAAGTTGTTAATAGGCACTTTTGAACTTGTTCAAATGTTCAATGGAATATTGTTTGTACCTTATAATATTGTTATCATTACGCCTGTAATCCCAGAAGGGCTAGATACAGAGGTGTACGTAATAGTATTTGCATTATATGATGCCAGCGAACCTATTGACATCAACCCGGCACAAATCCATACTCTGTGGTTGCCACTGAGAGATACCTGATGGAAGGTCAATAACATTTCGCCCGACCAGAAAATTGAACCCGGGACCTCGATCTCTAGACCAGCGAGACCGCAATATATTTACGAAGTCTCCTACATTCTCAGATAGCAGGTTTTCTACAAAAAAAAATAATCTTAAGATAACACTAGGACACGAAACGAAGAAACGTGGGCTTCATAAAAAAAAACTTTGCTCTCAGTACTTAAGCAAGGCGAAAATAAAGTATGTCTCCGAGAATCTTTGACCAAATTATTATCTGTAATGTTATTAAGAGACTTTTGCTCTGCCCCGGGGCGCTGGAATAGGCTGGTATTGTTACTAACTATAGTCTTATTAGCCTTATGGCAATCCTTAATGAGAACATGGACTTACGACATAAGTCCAAGACAGAGAAAAATAATATTTATCTTTCGAATACTAGCTCCTGACAATGGCTTCGCCCGCATAAATTCATAATATATGTATAATAGCTTATGTGTTGTTATGATTTTTTTTATATGCTTGATTACTATAAAGTTTAATCAAATTCCGTTCTCAAACGACCTCTCTCTTGCATGAACTCTTAATGCAGGTCTGGAGAGGTTGGTAAGTCCACAGTAGTTTTTACGCCAAAAAGTAACAAACATCCATCCTAGATGGATAAATGGATCCTCACAAACTTTCGCATTTATAATAGTAGTAAGATTGATTGGGTCTGACTTTATCTACCTTCGGGTTAGCCTGCCAATAAACGCTGACAAGTCTCCTTATCACGTCCGCTACCTTCTGGGAACTACAGAAATAGCTTACGGAGCATCTAAAGTGTCAAAACTTCACTGCCAATCAGCAGAAAGCACTTTAGATAGCAAACGTAAGACTTATTTATAATATTCTACTGATAATACATACAATATTCATGAAGGTAAACGTTCAACGAGGGGTTATAAGCCAGAAATGGAAAGTGGAATTCTCTTTCTTAAAATATTCTTTTTCTGAATCATACGAGGTACCTACCTACTCTCTAAGTATATTTACGGATTGATTTTCTGAGAGAAATAGCGGGCTATGTACTCGTTTTAGTAAAGATACTCTTGTATGATGATACTTTGATGGTATTCATCAAAGTATCATCTTCTTAATGTCATTTGTAACTCAGTAGCGTGTTAGTATGGACTTAATTTCATAAATAAAATAGAGTTTTTGTTAGTGTGGGCCATATTTTCTTGTCGCAATTAATTTTCAATCTCTTACTCATCAAGTCGTAAGATTTCAACGTACCGAATTTCTAAATTAAGAAGTATTAAAAAAAAAAATGTTCTGAACATCTTCTCATTTTCGTTCCTAATCATATTCGTTCCACAAATCACTTCGAAAAAACTTCTAAGCTCGAATTGAAAGTAAGGAAAAACTGCCAAAATCCTGTGACTGCACAAAATATAGCAAAGCAGGAAATCCCAGCACTTCTTCACTTTGTACTGCAAAAAAATCTTGGCAACAGCAAAGCAACATTACAGCAGATCAGTGCCACGGAAATGAAGACTGCAGTGCAGTAGCCCGATTAGATCGGATACGGATCATACATCCGCGACAGTTCCGAGCATGTGGTAAAAAGAGCCGCTTATTGGATAATGATAGATATTTATGAGGAGCTAAATCAATTGAAGACGAGTTTATTTTTTTAATGCTAAATAGGCTTGCGTTTGGCCGCAACTCGCCTGATGTGAAGCGATGATGCGGCCTAGGCTGAAGCATCCTTGCCTAGAAGAAACTGTTCACTCGAATCGTGAATAGATGATCATCAACATAATTCTCCTGCACTTATCCCAATTTATTTGGGGTCGGCACAGCTTGTCTTCTTCTTCCATACTTCTCTATTACTCGTAATCTCAACAGTTACCTCCTTTCTAGCCATATCATCCTTCACAGAGTCCATCCATCGTTTCTTTGGTCTTCCTCTACTCTTGAAATAATGATGAGGAAAGATAATTATCTGTTGCGTATACCAGCAGGCAAACATCAGCGATAGATACCCGTGATGGAGAAGCCAAGAATTAATGAGATTGATATATTGATAAGCTGCTGCAAGGTACACGTCCAGCCGTTATCGAAATAACCATTAAATTATTCGCATAATGCTGGTTGATAACATAATATTGACTGTTACTCGCTCTAAGCACCATCAATCATCATCATTTAGTTAATAGGAGCTTTTCTATTACAATTTATTTGACAAATGTGGTTAGCTCTAACTTCCTTACGACTTCTGGCTTCGCCTACAACTGAAACGTAGCAAAAGTTTAGATTATTCAGTGCTACACAATCACACATAACCATTTGTTAAGCCAACTACAAGCAACAAAACATAACTTTCCCAGTAGTTCGTATGTGAGGAACTTACTTTAAAAATCATGTTCCACAAAGGCTTTCTTTTCAAAACCTTTCTTTTGCAACTTGAAATGAAATAACTTTTACGGAATATATCGTGTTTCATTCATATCCTTATGCATTTTACATTTTTCCGCACACTTTGTGGCCCTCACGTGCAGACTTTTCAAGTTTCCAAGTATTTTCGCTTATTTTATTGCCTAGTCGGGAGTGCATTTGCAGTTTTGAACTTATGATGTAAGCTAAACCACGTAGAAGTTTATTGGTGGACTGGAGTTTGACCTCTAATAAGTGGATACTTTTTCACATTTTACTTACTAATAGTGTGTAGTGTCATAGTTAGAGACTTTATGAAATGCATGTTTCAAATCAACGTACTATTTTAGTTAGTCTCATTCTGCATTCGCAATTTACATTCCAAAAATGGAAGCAAATATGTAGAAGCTCGACCATCTAATTTACCTGTTAAATATTTTAGTAGAGAACTAAAAAACTTCTCAGCTCCGCCTTGGAAGCAGTCTCCGCCATTTAATGTTATACTATTCAGCACTTAAAAACGCAAAAAGAAAGAAAGAATCTAAGTCTAAAATGAACCACACGACATAATGATATTTTCGTCCAAATAAGCACCCGCTAGCATAATTTGTACAGTACTGACTTCGCAAATGACAACAATTTCAAATATGGCTTGTTGAGTTTTTGTTTAGGTTCTCACAATGTGGTGTCATTAAACTGCAATTGGCACGAAATAATTTCGTAGGACAACATATGATTATGCATTGTATTGTTATGTCTAGTACATGTAATCGTCTTTGAATGCAAGTAGCGGCTTCGTATGGAGCAAAATTTTCCTTGACATTTCCATAATGTAGACATTAAAGAGTCAAACAATAAACTTTGTGTTTTATGACTCAACGTGATTTAAAAAAAAATGTTTATTATAGCGCCAGTTTTTTCAAATGTAGAAGTTACTGGCAGTTATGAAGAGCGGGCTTTGCCCAGCATTCAGAGCGATGCTAACAATATCAGTCAGTAAACAGGTTGGAAGAGACACGGACTCACAAACGTTACCCACGTATTCAGTAAATCATTGTGAACATTGAGATTTTTCATCGATAATTTGTTTTTAATCAGCTGTTCCATACACTTTGATCGTGTAGGTATCGCACTTTTGTAGGAAACAGCTGTTTTTGCGTGAAAAATTTATACGTGGGGGGTTCAGAATGATGTACTGAGTACGTGGTAACCGTTTGTGCGTCGGTGTCCCCTCCACCCAGTAAATACATTTATGGCCTTTAAAGATAAGAGAAGGTATATGTTATAGTATAGCAAAAAAAACCGGTCAAGTGCGAGTTGGACTCGCGCACCGAGGGTTCCGTACAAACCTGTGGGTATATAACTTTTTTTTATATGACGAAACTAAAAATTTACGGTTTTCGTAATTTTTCCTATATCTGTACTATAAGACGTGACTTCGTACAAAATTTCAAGATTCTAAGTTCACGGGAAGTACCCTGTAGGTTTTGATTCCCGTGCGAGTTTCGAAAATTTGCGGAAATTTGCGGCCTAAGTGGCTGTATCTTTTGATTGCGTTGACTTAGAAAGTTGATTTTTCTACAGCTTTCAGGGACAGTAGAACTAAGTATCATATAGAAATTTCAGTTTGATACCTCCACGCATTCCTGAGAAAAACGGTCTTGACAGACGGACGGACGGACGGACAACAAAGTGATCTTATAAGGGTTCCGTTTTTTCCTTTTGAGGTACGGAACCCTAAAAATCCCTAATTGTTATTTACAAAACTCATCCAAAAACGACACGATATTTCGAAATTCACAAAACAAATCCCAATACCGAATTTTCATGTCCAAACAAACTTTATCAATGGCTAACAACAAATTTTGCGCAATTTGTAATCATATTAAAATGATTCGTTAACGAAGGGTCCCGAGCTAAAATGTCAAGAGTTACAGCGATAATAATTGTTCGAAATAATTCGTTGTTCCGTTTGTTTGAAAGTTTGTACAGTCGGTAAAATGAATTAAAAACTGGTGTCTTGGCTTGGCATAGTTGTTTGGTCTCTTTATTAATTTTAATAGCATCTTCTTGCATACCTATTTTCGTAGATACCTAGTTTCTTAGCGAAAATCTTCGAGAAAAGAGATCGACTACGTTTCCTATTTGCCTTCACTTTATTTTTATTTACTGTACATTTTTTGACACTTCAATTATTAAAATAAACACTTGACCTGTAGTGCTTTATAGGAATCATTATCTCCATTTTTGTTGGTTCGCGAAACAATTACTTAATGACATCTGTTTTAAAAAGATTACGCTTGACCTCGAGGTTGGTCAAGTACACTTAAAAAACGAAACGCTTTTTACGTGTTACAAATATAATTTGTCATAGGTAAGGTATTTTCGAATATAATATCTACTTAAATACAATCTGGCGGTGCTACAATTAAAACTGTTCCTTTCTATTATCCCTATTTTCAGTCAAAAAACGTCGTCAATTAAATGTCACGCGATTTGCATTCAACAGAAGATCCGAAGCTTTAAAGATAAAAGGGAATCAACAAAGAACACCCAAACATAAACAAAAAGTAAGTAATTATCAACTCATTTAATTTGACTTTAATTAAAACTGAAGCTGACAGGAATGACGCGAATAAAGGAAGAATTCTGGAAATAGTACCCATAAATGTAAAGTTTGTACATATGTATGTTCCACAATAATGCTGTAATGGCTTTACGGATTTGGTTAAAATTTGACACACAGGTAAACTATGGCTTGTTTTAAAATATAGGATACTTTTTATCCGGGATTTTTTAATAGTTTTCCTAGGACACTAGTAAAAACGCGAGTAAAAAAATATACCACTTATCCGCCTCTGAAGTAAACAACTAGTGACAATCTACGCGTGTTTCCTTTAGACTCCCTTGACAATACTCCCGCCATATTGTTACGAGAAAACTGGGCTATCCAACGTATTCCTTTACCGATTGGACCGAGTGATAAATAGTGTACATGTTTCGGAAACATATTGGCGGACCAACCCCGACCTCAAAGTCCCTACAAGTTAGCCAAACAACATTTAATAGATTGTTAACTAACATCCTAATGGAATAAAATCCCGACTCTAACTTACAGCTTAATAACGGACAAAACAATACTTAAAACTCATCTGAATAAAGTTCAGTTTACAACGTTTCAGGCTCGCTTTGATTTGAAATTGGCTCACGTTCGAGTGGGGGACGACGGGAAAAAATCTATTGAATACCAAAATTCCCTTCCGCGTTTGCGGGAAAGTCAAACTTGACCCACTTTGTTTGAACTTTTACCTTTTATAATTCACAAAGTTGTATAACAGTCGTTAAAATAGGTTTAGTACGGCAGGTATTGTAGGTTTCCAAAATATATTTATGGTAATGGTACATTCGCGTGACATAGGTTTCACTGGGTATGCAGTTAAATCGAAGGATTGAATTTGTATATGTACCTTCTGCGTGTTGTCACAAAATAACATTTTATTTTTAAATATTTGATAAATTAAGAAAAATAGATTAGTAAATAGAGTTTAATTATTTATCTAAGTAATTATTTCTATGTAATAATTATGCATTGAAACAAAAAATGGCAATCCCCATTGATGGGGATTTATCAGCGGGGATTTCTCGAACAAATCCTTTTTTCAACTACTTAACTTAAAATTTATATTGAAATAAAATAATTTTCCGCTTTTTGCATCTGCTTTTAATCATGTTTGACTACGGAAAATAGCAATATATTGATCTTTTAATAATTAAACAGTGCCCATTAAGAAAACTGTGTTAACTGCTGATTAATTAAAAAGCTGTAATTAAAAGCTTAATAACACCAGATCAATCCGTTGATTGATAGTGCTAATAACTTATTTAATTATATTGTCCAACGGACTTAATTGGCGATGGAATTCGTTTGATTCGAGCTTTATTTTATTGACCTTTTTGTTTTAAAAGTTACTGAAGTAAATACAATCGAATGGATTTGAGAAAAAAATAACAAACGTAGGGGTTAATAAATCTGGATGGATTACTATTCCAAAGCTGAAAGACACTGGAATAAATCAATCGAATTTTCGGCCCATAAAGAATTGATACCCCGTTCACAGTTCAAGGAAATATAAAACCCCGAAATACAATACCGAAAAAATAGCTTCATATTACAAGAAGATCTCAAGAAAATTCCATCTTATTCTTTGCCCCAAAACAAAATCTGGTGTTACATAGACAGAAGTCGTCATACGGAACCCATCACATTGTGTTTCGGTACCTATTTAGTGGGGATCAATTGGGCTTTGGCAGAAACCCGGGGATTAGGGCGAAAAGAGAGAAAGCTATGGACAAAGCCGGGGTAATCACTTGTGTTAACGTTAGCATTGCTGGCTGATGTATTTACCTACGTCGAGACTTTTTGACTTTTTTTTGAGAGAAAATTCTAGCATTTTATTTTCTTTCATTTCGTTTATAGTTTTGTGGCTGGTATCAAAAATGTAGCCAGGCTATGGCTGTTATTTTCTGTCAGGAAAATCTCATAAGTATCACGGATTTCGACATTGCGATCGAAATCAGAATTAGATTCTTCTCCTATTACATGGGACTAAATGAGTTTCCATGGTTAATATTTAATTTTAATTAAGCTTTAATTACGTTTCTGTTTTGCCCCTTTGAATAATTTAGACGTGATGGTATTCAGTAAATCGTCTCTTTTTTTCATTTGAGTGATGTCCGTTTAATTAAGCGCATGGCAGATTTCGTAATCATATTGAGGCCTATTATTAAGGTCGGGGAACATCGGGACGCAGGGGATGTAATGTGATTGTGCGGCCATATTGGCTATTACTGAACTGTTCCTATTTCGAATATACCAATGACGAAACAGTTCCTCAACTAATGGAATTGGTTTTTTAACAGACTTCCAAAAAAACACTAAAAAATTCAAAATAACTTTACTGTCGGAAGTCGATGACTATTGTTTGTTTCATTGAATTTTTGCCATCGACTTCCGAAAGTAAAGTTATAATTTTTTTTTGTGTTTTTTTGGAAGTCGGTTATTTTTTTGCAAAAAAGTTTTTATTTTACCCTTTTTAGTTATCCTATCACACACAAAGCCTTGTCAACTATCAATTTCGCAATTTCTTTTACTTGGATAACATTTTTTTATCAGATATTTTGATTTAAAAACCAAACTACTAAACCAATTTTAATCAAATTCTATGGGACCAATCGGGAAGTATATTCTTTCAGACAAAAGAAGAATTTTTCAAATCGGTTCATGAATGATGATAGTAGTATATGAGGTAACAAACACAAAAAAAAAACGGAATTGATACTTGACAAGGCTTTGTGTGTGATACGATAACTAATAATAATAAAAAGAGTAAAATAAAAACTGTTTTTGCAAAAAATAACCGACTTCCAAATTTGTGGTTTTTTTTGGAAGTCGGTTATTTTTAGTCTAACCAGATGCATATGAATAACAGTGTTTTACATCGAGCGACTACCTATTAGACCTCAATAACCCAGTTACTACTAGGTAATATGATACCCCTTAGTAAGACTGGTTGTCAGACTTTCGGAACTTTAAAGAAATAGTAGAACGTCACAAAAATGTTGCAATAAGATATTGCTAGTACTACTTTTGCAGACAATGGCCCGAAGCTATTTTAACATCGATCGCTTTTTTCGTACGCAAGAATTTCATCAATGTGTAGTCGTAACCCAGCAATGGAATATAAAGTAGGGATATCAGTCATTGTATGCAGACAGGATTAAATCCCTCAAACAGTAACCCAAAAATATCCAATTTTCAAAATCCGCCAAACAAACATAATCACAACAAAAATCTCAATTCGCGCATTAAAGTACGTAAACTGCGCCATTTTTATCACCGATTCGAGTAAAGTGACCCAATTTAATCGCCAAGTCGGGTAAAGTGAGCTATTCTACAGCGATTCCAGCGCTTCGTGGCTTCATACGTAAGCTGGAAAAAGCGCTGGCACGACGTAAATCTTGGCAAACAATTTTCGTTGCCTTGAACGTTGTGGGTCAGGGTGACACGTGAACACGGAGCTAATTCTTTTTTTGCTCTAGTTTGCGCATAATGTGCAACCTTTTTAGAATCTTTTTTTCTTTTTTTTTTGGTCGGATAGGGTCTGTTCGTGATCTTGAAGATAAAGTTAGATTATTTTAAGTTTTCTGGGAATTGTATCCATGTACATATATTATAGAACTTATTATTGTTGTTTTGTGGAAAATTGAGGACAAATAATGTTAAGTAAGCATACTTCGTGCACAAATTGACTTTTAATTAAACCGTCTAAATATAAATTTAATTTCGATGCGTCCCTAACACATTGTGACGCAGTTTGTTGGCCTTCCCCCTCTATTACGACGTCATCAATTTCGTATGCCCATTAAATTAAGCTGGGGGTGAATATCCTCTAGACAACAAAGGGCACGTGATTCGATTATATTTTTAATTTTGTCTAGTCAATGACCGGGCATCAGCCTTGGTGTCAACAAGCGGTAGTTTCAACTTTCAACCCTAACCTACAATTATTCAGGTCTCCAATTCCATGTCTTCAACCCCATGAACCCAGACATTGAAGCCGTTACGTGCTTCTAATATAATAATATATAATTAGTTCCGACAGTGCTCAATTGTATATTCAAGTATTTGGTTTTTACTCCGGCTTCGCCCCAGGAGAGGTTGGAAATTATCCCACTGTAACGTAGTACCGGGATAAAAATTGTCCTATGTCCTAACTGTCCCAAGTCATCACTTATCTGTGTGCCAATTGATTAAATCCGTGTAGTCGTTAATCCGTAAAGAAGTGCCAGATAGACAGACCGAGTACTTTTCGTATCCATACCGACTGGAAGGGACATCGACGCACAAACGAGTACCACGTATTGTATCATTCCAAACTCCCTCACAAAGAAACTTTTCATCGGTTTTTAAAAACAATCTGCTGTTTCCTACAAAAGTGCAATACCTACACGTTCAAAATGTATGGAAAAAAATACATATTCTGTGTATCAAATGCACAGATTTCTTTACCAAAAAACTAACTCAGGCACCAATAACCGACCAAAGAAAAAGCAGACATTCACATGAAGACTAACTTAAATCGAAATCGATGTCACAGTCTTCGGAACGACCTAATTCCCGATTGCGCCGGTCCTAATCCGGATTTAGTGAGGCCTCCATCGGCTTCATTTAGGCCTCCGCTACGTCAACGACGTGTTTTAACTGGTTTAATTTAATTAAAGGATTAATTGAATTGAATCGGACAGATAGACTACAGTTTTTGGTTAGTGGGTCTTCCGAGTTCCCGGACTGATTAGTACGCGTGTGTTTTATGGTCGTTTAAGGGTTTTATTGCTGGCAAATTGAAAATTTTGGACGCTTAATTGAAACACATGAATTTACTTGATTGAGAACCCCCAAAATATTTGAATAAATGTGTATAACTACCGAAATGTGAGTGCAATATACATAGGTATTACGTACTACCTTATACACACCTGCACTACGGGCAATTGTTTATCATCACCATCAAAACACGTTACACTATCAAATCCTGACAACTCAATAAAAATAACAACTAATCGATTTACTTTTTTCATCATCTAACTAATAAGCACACACTATCTCCTAAAATAAACACGTGACGAGAAAGCTAAGGTAAAAGAAACAACGCAAATAAATGCTAATTGTATTTCGTCCGGTGCAAGAATCAATAAGAAGAGCTCTTTATCTAGCTAGCGAGACAAGAAAGAAAGTACTCTCCTGTTCATAAAACTTTATTACAAAAAAGTATTTAATACGTCAGTCTAATATTTTTGATGGCCCATTAAAACTGGCCAGCAGTATTTCATTTATGAAAAATTAAAAATAAAACACAGAAAACAGAGAACAGCCTGTGTATTTAAATGAAAATAATTATTGAAACAAATAATTATTGTGATGCTATAATTTTGATTTCAGAATAAACATTAACGTTGAAAATATATTAAACATTTAACAAAATATTATTTCAAATATATTATTGTATAAATTGGCTTATAAAACTTTGTAATAAGTCGGTCTGTCTAGTGTTATACGCCCACTTGTCAGATAGCCTGTTCGGGATCAAAATTTTTGTACGACAGTATTCCCAATTTCCGCTCTATAACTCTCATAATCTCTTTGGTGCATTCTATTCGAGTTATCCGACTTGTGCATATTAAAAGATTCTCTCGATTATTATGCAAACTTTTGAGCATATACTTAAAACTTTTGCAAAGGATACTTTAATATTTATAAAACATTAATTACTTACTTAAAGTACATAACAATATCCAAGGTCAAATAGAAATACAGTTCATGCATTATACTTCAAAGAAAAAAGAGTCTACTCAGCGCCAATTACGTATCAAGTTCTACTTGGCAATTTCACTGCAATCAACTCGTTAATATTCAACTCACAAATGACATAATGCTCAATCACAAGTGGGTCAGTGATTACTATTGCACTTAATGAGCCGTAATAGGTTCATTTACTTGTTGTCTTGTATGCGTCAGAAGTTTATTATTGATAGTAATTCCTTGCATTCAAAACAAGGTCAGCAAAGTACGCTAAAACAAATGATTAAATTTATTTGTCAGCATTGAAATAGATCATCAGCCTAGCCTTGTTGCAACTTTGTTGGCATCGACTTCCAGTCTAAGGTGATATAACTGAATACAATAATTACATTCAGCGACTACCCTCTGGTCTCTACTGGGTAATATGATGCCCAAAAGACTGGTTGTCAGGCTTTCAGGCTTTTGACTAAACGTAACAACTGTCAAACTCAAAGATCAGCAGTGGAATAGGCACAGATTAAAAATAATACTCTGACATAGCTACATTCTGTGTGTCGCGTGCGACCTATGATTGTTATTCCGCACTGCAATCTTTATTAAATAATTACGCCCTTGACTTGTTTAATTGCCTTCATTGTTGCCCTTTGTACATTGCAGTTAATTGTTGTTTTGCGGCATTCTGCACAAGTGCACACGGAATGTACTTTTGTAATCTAACAAATAGTACAAAGGTTTGTATTCATAATCTCAGTACAAACTTAATACATATACGAAATAAATGTATAGTACAACTTCTACATATTTCCTTTTAAACTCAACACCAACAATCACCATCAATGACCAAAAACCATTAAAGCACAAGATTTGTAATATTTACGGCAAACCTCATATCAGTGGATACATTTTGACACTGACAACGCTTTAATGTCGTAGCAGTAAAAGCGATTTTCATAGTGCAAGTGGTGCCACTCATGTGCTTCTACCTATGTCGATGGTAAAAGAACAATATTTTACAGTTCAGGCCGACATTTCCGTCGTGTCACTGTATCTAAAGCACCCTTTTTGTAACTACAACACATGAGTGAAGCGGGTCGCTCCGAAAAATACACGCTATTGAAATTTTGAATAGAATAACCCGGTAGTTGAAAACTTTCCGCAAAATATACTATTGCCCGTAAGAGAAAAGCATTTTGTTGGATTTGCAACGTTCGGCTTAGAGCCGAAAGTTGAAATTCTGACAACTTACAATATTATTAAGACATTATTTTAGGAGTCGCTTCGTGTTAGTGAAAACGAGCATAAGGGTCGTAAGCGAGGGCAGTGACATTCACCTCGGCGTGTTCTGTTGCTGAAAACAAAGGATAGATAAGACAATGTGATTTCTAAGTGCGAGGGTCAGTGTAGTCCCAGGTGAATGAAGAATAGGCCACACCTTGCTGGTTGTGGTTTCAATATGTTAAAAGGATTTCTTCCTTGATACTAATAGCGTCCTCTAGTCTAGTCTCTATTATAAAATTGATTGTGATGCTCACATGTAGCATTTTTTATTTATTATTTGAGCTACATTATTAAAAAATACACCAGGTATAATACCGAGTGTTTTGTAGCAACGTAACAAACAAATTTTAATCAGAATTAAGTAAACACGTATTTCGTGAAAGAAACAACACAACAGTTTTATATCTCGACTGTTCTTTATGTAAATTGAGCCTAAACATACGAAATAGTACAGTCGGCCAAGAAAGTGGTGTACCACCCTAAGGTTGAATATCGCTTGCAGATTCATAGGTGATAAAGATTAGTTTCGCTTGCAGATCGATCTGACAACTTCTATTGCTGTCTTTATCTGATTATTGATAACGACTATTACTGTTTGTAACGTGACAGCTGTTCTTAGTTTGAACTTGATGGAACCAATGACGTCGTAAAATCAACGGCGGGGGGCTGTAGATTTTGATGACAAAATTGTATCTACAAATTCAGAATTGTAATCAACAAGTTACATAAAATTGTAAAGGCACAAGGCGAGTCCACAAACCTACAATTTTTGTAAACTTGTAATTACAATATCAATAAAAAACAAGCTAAAAATAGATTTATCCTTTTATTAAATTTCTACAATCAATTTTAAAATACTTATAACAAACAAAAACATAGCATATATAGTAATATTTAGAAGATATTGAAAATTTTTAAAAATTAGAAACGGTTGTAACCGCCGTTGGCCTCTATAACCTCTAAAAGACGAGACCTCATTGAACCAACAAGCCGTGAGCAAATATCGGTTCCCCGCATTTCCTCCCAGATATAATTACAGTGACTAATAAGAGCTTGTTTGGTTCTTTCATTTTGATGCGACCATCGTTGGACCATAAGGCCCCAAAGATTTTCTATCGGGTTGAGGTCCGGCGATCTTGAGGGCCACTGAATTACCCTTACGTCAGTGTGTGAACGAAACCAGGCTCTTACGATCCTCGCATTATGAATTGAACAATTATCTTGAACAAAATCAAATTGTGGCACTTCGTTCTCCGGGTAAACATTACGGACTGTCGGTAGCATTGCATTCTGAAGCACGTCGATATAATTTACAGCCGTCGCTCGAGGAGGTAGAGAACACAATTCTCCTACACCATCCGTACTCATCCAGCCCCAAATATTTACGGAAATTCGACCTGATTCTCTATTTGGGATTACATGATCATCTTTATACCGTGTTGAATTATATCGCCAAAGGTGAAGACGTCCATGCTGACTGGATTTAAACGTTTTTTCATCACAAAACACTGTATTAGACCAATCAAACTCTAAGTGCTCTCTGGCGAAGTTCAGACGAGCAAGTCTGTGAGCATCCGTCAAATATATTTTCTTGGCGTAATGCCTGTGGTGCAACCCCATGTAATGTAGATGATTCCTTATTGTTTGGGCACTCACATCGAACATCTCCGCAAAATGTTTTGTGGGCTTAAAACCATTGATTTCATATTCCCGTCTCATGAATTCTCTATCGTTATTGGAGAGTGCAGGCCGGCGACCACTTCTTCTGTGATCCAACAAACTTCCCTCCTCTCCTTCACGACGAATCCAAAAGCGGACAGAACGCCTCGATATATTCAAATTCCGGGATATCGCACTGATACTGCTTCCCTCATTAAATTGGGCAATTATTTGTGCTCTTTCGGCAATGGTCAAGTTGGCAGGCATTGAGATGATTTTATATGCAGTTGATTGAAAAATAACACGGAAAATATATCGATTTTTTGCATATATTTGACAAAATGTCAATTGTCAGTTTTCTTTTTCAAATGGAATTCGGTTGTCTAAATAGTTTTTATTACTTTTGTTTGGAAACATTTCAATTGCTTTGTAGAAACTAATGTCCTTTTCATTTATACTAAAGGTTAAAATGTCATGTACTTATATGTGACATATGACGTATGAATACTAAATACATAGGTTTACGTCATGATAATGTTGTCTCTTTCAGTAATATCTTTTTATAACGAACCTTGTTGTAATTTTCGATAACCGGGAAACTAAATCAAAACTGGTACACCACTTTCTTGGCCGACCGTACTTGTAACAAAAATGCATACTTTTTCTCATTTAGTCATTATAACACCGTCCTTATAAAACTGTAGTTCATTCAAATATTAAAAAAAAAAATTATAGACGGTGATTGCGGGTCACTCGGACAGTGAATTGAATTTAATATTTTCGAAATACTGGACAGTAATAAAAATAATTTTCTGTAGTCTGTAGGTTTCTTAACCATCCATTTTTAAAGAAAACAAATATATCTTTTACCTACTTGGTTTTGTCTTTAAGGCCTTTAATAATAAATTCATCATAAGATTGAAATATTATTCCTGAAATTCATCAACATTTTGATTGAAAACTAAATCACTATTTGTAAATTCAGGGAATAGGTTAATACTGGTATTTTAATTATTTCAATTTGGTACTGTCTGGATTTTCCGAGAATTCAAATTTGAAACTCTGAAACCTAGTTTTGAATGTAATCGTGTTAACTGTATTTCGAACACCATCACAATTTCCATATAGGTAAACTTAATAGAATAACACGTTTGTTTCGTTTTAATTAAATTCTTTATCAGAACCATAAGCGATCACCCTTTGTATACAAAGGACAATACCCAAAACTCATAACACATACAAAACATAGGCATCTCTTGAAACAGGTACAACCAAGTCAATAACACTTTTCATTGCAGAACCAAATTACATAAATTGACTCAAGTGCACGTGTTTATTACTATTGAGTGAATACCGACCATCTTTGGGCGACCCAAATGCATGTGATTTATGGGAGAGTGCACTTACTGGGAGAAATATGGTGAGTGTTTACGACGACGGGTTTAGTGTTCTTAGGCTCGGTTGTAGTTTGGATCGCCCCTGGTCCTTTATTTTATAGTCGTAGTTTCGTAGTATGCTAGTACGTAGTTAATATTGGTTAAGCTAGATAGAATATATGTATTTTAATTTTACACTAAAAATTTGTCACAGCTCTTTTATAGTTTGGTTAATTATATGGGTGTAAGACGGTCTTAACGTCTATTGCAATATTCTCTAGACCACTCATGGTTGAACGTAATGGTTGAACTTTATCTACCAGCAGGGAATCGCACTTTTCCATGCTCCTATCCTTTTCTGTCACTTAGAACCGTCATTTGTTAGAGCGAGAAACAGAGTGGGAATGCTACCGTACGCGGCAGCATCGACGATGTGGTTGGCAGCACTGTTTCTCGTTCTAGGAAATGACGGTTCGTGGAGAGAGTCAGTGGTGCAAGCTAACTTTGTCTTTGCACAAACGTCCTTATGTATTTTCTGCATCAGATCCCAAAGCGCAAATTGTTATTGGATATTTCGTTTAGGAATTTCTCAGTAGCAGCTTGGAGTCTGAGCTCGTGCACCGTTAGGTTGATGGCAATTGCCATGAGATTTAAAATTGCGAAATATGGTTTTACAATACCAATACTTCTTTCTCTGTACATAGATACTCTTTTGGGAAATAAACGTATGATCTCATATTACGTTTTGAGAAAATTGAAAAGTCAGCACCTGATATTATTATCAGGTGCTGACTTTTCAATTTTCAACCTTACCTTACCTTTTTAGCCTTTTCTACTTTATAGTAGAAAAGGCTTTTTCAACATCTCAGCTAAAATTTGCTTCTAAATTGAATTGTGTTCAAAGTTTTTAAAACATAATATTTGTATCCATTACAAACGAAATTCTTACTTCCAATTTTTCATCACCCTACAACGTGTCGCCCGTTGTCTTTAATATGTTTGTTTCAATTATTGGTCATTTTAATTTAATTCGGAGCTCCTCTGCAGGATATGCCCAAACTCCTTTCTTGCCACAGAAGAGATGTGCAGGTGGCTAAATACTAGTCGGCTATTATTTGAGTTCATCGACACGCAAAGAAGAAGAAGAATTCGGTTGCCGTTTTCAGCGATAAGGCTACCCGTTTTACTTTGGTTACTGCTGTTTCCTATCAAAAACAATAAATATAATTCTTCAAATATCCTTGTTTTACAAGAGTAAAACAATACAGTACCCAAATCACTCAATCAGTATCCAAAGTATAAAACAAAGTCGCTTCCCGCTGTCTGTATGTCCCTATGTATGCTTAGATCTTTAAAACTACGCAACGGATTTTGATGCGGTTTTTAATAGATAGAGTGATTCAAGAGGAAGGTTTATATGTATAATACATGCATATTATAGCAAAGAAAACATTAGTATCTACATTTCACCCGTGCGAAGCCGGGGCGGGTCGCTAGTAAAAGATATTTAACAAATTATACATTCATCGGGTAACGCTATTGAATTTGTGTCGATTTTCGGCTATTGTAGATATGTACATTTATTTGCACTGGCAAAACTAACGAAGCTTTTATTTGGTGAAACATCAGACGGTAATCGAATTTGTAATATAAACCTTTGGGCGGATTAATGATATTATAAATATGAATTGGTAAGTTGGATGGTTTTCAAATTATGTAAACGTAGCAATTATTATGTGATTTGAACTCGACGATTCCAGCGATAAATGTATGGCTGACATTAGCAGTTAAAATTGAGAATACGTATTCATTACAAATCGAAAGACTAATATTGCCCACGATTATGGGTCATCAATATTTTATGTATTTTAAATACCTCACGGATGGAGTTTTCTCACGGACGTATTCCAAAAGCGCCAGTTAAGATAAACGACTTAACTTACGACTTTTAAACTACCTCACTCTAACCGACTACCAGAACATTAGTACCTATAACTCAGGCATTGTAGCATTAAAATTCTACAAAGTATTTCCCAGTTGCCCCTAACGTGACCCATATATTGTCCATGGTAACTGGACTTGGCTGATATCAGCGGTAATTTTTAACACACGAGTAATGGTTTCCCAACATTCCACCGGGAAATGGAAAATATAGCGACCCCAGTGCATGAATCGATTTCCACAACAAATAACTATATTGAATCGTGTTGGCCGCATTGGAAAATTATTATTTCACATGCGATTTTCTACCGTATGTCGGAGGGAAATGGTTGGAAATTGTTATTTTCTGGGTAATGTGCATAACAAAATTTCTTGCCCGGCTTACAATTGGTCGCCTGTTGACGGAAATAAGGCATGTGCACGTGGAATTTCAGATAAAAGTAGCTTATTTTGTGAAATGTGCAGGAAATTATTCATATAGGATATCGAATATGTAGCTACATATTGGTGAAGTGACTTTCGGATGTACGCGGACATAACTGTTGTATGCTTTATGAATATGGATCAAAATACTTGAGTGCAAATTGCTGTTATATCTAATGCCAATTTAGTGGAAACTTAATTTATGCATTTCATTTTATGTACGAAAAAAGGTTAAACTTTTGGAGAATGCTCAATTGTAGTCAGTTGGTACAATTCCAAGTACCAAATAGCAAGTATATTCTAGAAGACACAATTAAGTTGGTTTGAGATGGTAAAGTCCGCGTGGCTTATTCCCTCATAGATATTCTTGATGTATTTTTAAAGATTCTCCAATATTTGCAGAAATCCCTTCTAAAATTCTGACAAAGTGTTCTATGCCTGCAGAATGGCTTTATTCCATCTAAAATATTTACGTATTGATCCTTTTTGAGTTCGGCCTGAAACATCTGTCATAACCACATCCAAAAGTTTGTAGGTGCAATTGGTTTTTATTCGACCAAAGCTAGCGAAGTCGTTTGAACGAAATATGCAGATACCATCGTATTGAATTTTTTTCTATGTACCGTATATTTTTCTGGCACACAGGCCACGGGGTGCAATGTTAGGTAGCTGGAGGACTAAATGTACCCTCGGATATTTGCACCCCAATTTGTGTTGGCGTAAAAGGGAGTTTTAGATTTTGATGGTGAAATTGTTATATCAGATAATAGTTGGAGTTTCGGTATGTGCAACTTGAAGCTTTTCATCAGTTTGGTATAGAAAATCTATATGATGTATTTGCACACACGTAGTATTATGGGTTTTCCAAGGTTTCCTAATTTTCCAATTATAAATATTTTCGTTTACCAATAACAGCATTTTGTATTTCTATTCCTTCATTTTTCCTGAAACTTTAAAAGACGTCCGATTCCAAAACCAACTAAATTTCTTCATTTTTGCTACAGACAGCATTATTTACAACTCCATTATCGTCCTTCACATTGAAACCTTCTTAGAAATCTTTAAATCCCAGATTATCTTGGTCGTGTAAAAACCTTTTTGGTAACAAAGAGGTTCTTTTCAGTTATAATAAGAAAGAGAAATGCCGAGAGGGGTACTTTTTCCCCGAAATAAGATCAATAAACGGTCTTGGGAAGTGTTAAAATATTATTCGATCTGTCGAAAGGGATGGAGAGGGCGTCTTGAGATGCATTATCGGTTTCGGTCCCATGTGCCTGTGGTTTATAGTCATAGCGTATAATGTACAAGCATATCTCTTGTGGTTTGCCTAATGTATTAGCTACATGTATGTTCCCTAGGTGTATAGGATTCGCTAATGTGCTTCATTGTTCGACAGCATCCATACTTAATTGATACAATAAAACAAAATTCATAATAAAGGTTATCTGAATTTTGTATGATCAGAAATGTCTTTGCCGTATTCTATTTTTGTTAGCTTCACAGAATATAATGTGATTAGATGTTGCTTTGACGAAGGCTACGCGAAACAAAACACACTACATTCCCCTTTACGTCAAGTACATATTTATGCATAACCAAACAATAAACATAAATTGGCACACAACGATAACTAGTCTCATGAGACAAATAAATTAGGTCCACGCAGACGTAGCGATATCTTGAAACCGTTTAACATGGCGTCTTATCTCGGGTATAACCTTGTTATTCATAAAATCTGGGGATCGATATCAGCTGCGTCTCATTCAAACTTGGCTCCACACTCGCTGGTATCTGGTATTAACGGCAGATCTGAATATAAACTCCTTTGCAAAAAAACGGGCTGTTTTGATTTTTCTACATTATTGGTAATCGTTTAGTTCTAAAGAGGTTTTAATAGCCAAACTATGTTACTGGCACTTAGTAAAGAGTCTGGGTATGAAAATAAGTTAATTCCAAATTCGAAACTTTTGTTTTTAAAAAATAATACGAGTTACCTTTTTCAGTTTGTAACTTTTTACTTACTTTTAGCGGATTTGCGGTTAAAAGGTTATCAGGAAACTAAAACTAACTTCTCGTTATTTTTAGTAGAATAATTTATGTTTGTAGCATAATACTGCCTTATTGTGACTTAAAACAGACATCTTTATGTCGATTGTAATGGCAGAAAAAGCAATAAGAGCTAGTAAAATTATAGCGCTGCTGGAAGAGGGGTGTAGCCAATGTTACGTCTCACAGCGGTCAAACGTGAGTCGTTCAACCGTCCAAAGAACCTGGAGTTGATTTCAAGAGACAGGTTCCGTTCAGAGAAGGCAAGGTTCTGGGAGAAAACGTTGCACACAACCACGAGACGACCGCTTTTTAGTGACCCAGGCGCTGAGGAATCGCAAATGCAGTTACATAGACCTCCAAAGAACGAAGTTAGAAGAAGAAGAAGGAATAATTGAAGAGGTACGAGGATGACAAGTTAGCTATGGACAGTGAGGAGGAGGCTTCTAGCGGCTGATATACTCAGTCGACGACCAGTGCGGACCCCCAAGTTACTCCGTGAGCACCGGATTGCTCGATTGAGGTTTGCTAGAAATTGCCTATTTTGGACACTAGGTAACTGGAGTATCGTACTCTTCTCCGATGAGGTGAGAACCGACGTCGGCGAGTGTTAGGAAGACCAGGGGAACAATATGGCCGATATGTGTTTTGAAGAAATCACCCCTTATGTTTTGGGCGGGCGTAACTTCCAGCTATCGTGCCGAGATACATAGTATTCATTAAAAATGGCCCACTAAATGCGCAAAGGTACATACATAATAAAAATCCTTTTTCAACACGCACAACCAGCACTGACTATAATTGGTGAATATGCCATTAACATGGATGATAATGCTCGGGCCCACCGTTCTGGCGACGTAGATGCTTATATGCAAGAGGTCGGTATTCGTCGTCTGGATTGGCCAGCACGGAGCCCCGACCTTAACCCCATTGAGCATGTCTGGGACCTCCTAAAACGGCGAATACGATCTGTCCAACCACTTCCACAAAACTTCAGGGAACTTATACGTGTGATCTCGGCTGAGTGAGACCACATTCCATAGGACACCATCAAAAGCCTGGTGGAAAGCATGCCAAGACGATTACATGCCGTAATCGCTGCAAGGGGAGGTCATACTCGTCATTATTTTTTTATTTTTTCATGTCTTTTTTATTAAAATACCTTCCATAAAAATACTCGTGGTCTTAATTTCATTATACCCATAAATTACCATTTTATTTAACACGGCTTTCTTAAGTGTTAAAAACTATATTCTCATATAGGCTCGTGGTCTTAATTTTAGTCAAATAGGCTAATGACATACTAAAAATATTAATACTATCCATAGAAAAGCCGATGACTTGTAAGGTGCCCGTTTTTTTTGCAAAGGAGTGTCTTATGTAGATACCGGAGTGGTTTAATTTATACTTAAGTGCTGCTCTGGTTGTTAAACTTAAGCTTTATCAAAACGTTTCTCCCTTGGGGTAGCCTCAGGGAGGATTGTCGAATTTGAAGAAGTATTGTAACGATAAAATAATTATTTAAGATGTCTCTTTTCTTGACAGTATTTTCTAACGTTGATCAAAGCCGTCTATTCTAAATTGAAGAGATTTTGTTTGCAACATTTTGAAGTGCTTTATTGTTTTTCCCATGCGTAATGTAATCAATCATTCTCTGTTCTTCGTCAATTTCTTTGTTTTGGCTTGTTTCCTTGTTTATCTTTAACCTGTTGTATTGGTAGGTTAGAATCGTTTCCTATCTAATTTTATGAGGATCAAGTTCGGATGTATGACACATGACCAGAGCGGAGTGATTGCGTCGTCTTCTTTACGCTTACAATCTCAATGGCTTTAATTTTTACAACACAACAACATTATTTGCGTTATCGAACCGACGAGTTTTTCAAAAATATGAAGCTATGTCTTAAGAATTCCCTTCAAATGCTCCCGTGTGTTTCGCAATTGGGAATGCAGGAAATCACGATACAAGAAATAAGCTTTGCGGATATTTCCTTTACACAGATGGAAGGTGGTGCTTATCACACCTGCAAAACCACACCGTATCTAAGTCACGTCCGCCTGGGACGTGTCTTACGTGACATTGCAATGTGCTCGTCACCCAGAAACAAAGTGGAATAGTTTTTATTCTTATCAACTTCACAGTTGAAAAACATACATACAGGCTTGTAGGTTGAACGAGAGACAGACTTTAAAACGGTTAGAAATAAACATTATCAGAGTACACGTAAATTTTTCAAGCTTCCACATAACTTTCTTCGGGAACTCTAGCGTGCTTTAACTAAGAGTAGGTACACAACTACACACAGTAAACAAAGACTACCCATAAAAATGAAACAGCTTTATTTTTTGAACCAATCCTGAAATCGCACAATAAAAACAGCTGCTTTATTTTAAATATTTGCGTAACTAGACAAAATATAGGGACCAGTTAAGGGGTTTAGAGTTTGTTCTTTGTTTTACCTAACAACCTGTGTAATAAAGCATTCACTACGCATTGTTCCCTATTGGCGCATTTAAAAAAGTTAATGATTATGTATCATTAACTTTGCAATGATTTTAAGCAAAATGTCGGGCTTATTGGCGGTTTAATGTGACTGCATTTCCATTAAATTGTCTCGCTTTAGCAGTTCAACAGACACGTATTTCGGGTTCGTTTAATTATTTAATTATCTTTAATGCGACGATTGTTTTTAATTGTTCTGCTGTCGAATATTATTTATACTGTCAAAACTTGATTAAATGAAGGCTATTTTCATACTGGATTGCGTATAAAAAATGACGCAATACAAAATATACATGAACGAAATCACGGGCTACCAAATAAAAACAAGTACAAAATAAACGAAAACAAGTAATTAATAAAACCAAATGAAGTAGAGCTTTAACCATCCGTTATTTTGACAACCATAACACCAAGTAAAACAACCTATATCCATCTTCAACATCATATCTAATTCCCATACATTACGCCTCCTGAGAATTACCCATGTCAATTTCTGAGAGAATTTTAACTAAGTACCATGCGTGGCCTGCTACGGGCTTCATAAGGTACGCAGATGTATCTGAAATTCTGAGGACATGATTGTAATGTGGAATTTAATTGTGTAAGATTTTCTGTACGTAAGTACATTATCTACAATAAATATAATATATTCATCTTCATCTTCTCACTGAGAGACATTATTATTTCTAACAATGATGTTACCCAACTGTGTCGTCGAATTTGGCAACTTTAGGCTCTAATTGCTTGCTAACTTATATATAAGTGTTTCATTGTTGTGTGCGCTAAATAAGTGTTTGTAGTAACCACCTCATTATACGCTAGTACCTCTCAGTATACAATAATAAGTTTTTGATTATTTTAAGTATGGTTTGTATATAGGGAAACTTGTCCTACTCCAAAGGGACCACGGGCGAATTTCCCCTTTTCAAAATTGATTATGATGAATTACTATGCTATTTGTTGCCATTCAAGATTTTACTTAAAGATTTCGTTTATCCATACTAGTCTATACTAATATTATAAAAAGATAAAATTTATTTATGAGTTTGTATGTAGGGGGTAATCTCCGGAACTAATAATTTGACGGCACGGTTGGCGCAGTGGCTGATCGATTGACTGCTGCGCTGCGTGTCGCGGGTTAGATTTCCGCACGGAACTAATATCTGTACGACCTACAGGTAGTTGTTCCGGGTCTGGTTGTTAGTCTATGTGACTTTTAACGTTTGTAAAGGCACCCACGATACAGGAGAATTTTCTTGTTCGGAGCAACGTATCTATAAAAAAGAAAGGAAATAAAGAATAGAATAATGTAATTCTAAAATTTTTTTCGTTGGTGGAAATCTACATTATTATACATATATCATGCTTATTAGCCAAGCTATCACGATTTTTACGGACGAAGTCGCGGGCGAAGTGCTAGTATTCAATCATTTCTATACCGTTTTAACGATGTGTCCTATTGTTACAGAATTTGATGGCGTTTGTTAAGTTCGGGTACGCGCTAGTGGTGGTGACGTTGCTGCTCATGATATGGGCATCACTGTCGAGAGCGTTGGAAGTAAGTAGCCTTTGTACAGATATCTCTTGACTTATTCTTAGCGTAACTATAAAATTCAAATAAGTTTGAGCTATACTCAACAATTACAGCCGCACGGAACGATCTTCAAGGTTCCAACCAATTGAGATGTGGAGTTCAGATATGCAGTGGCTCCATGTGAAATACTGGTATTCAACTGTATACGGCAAGAATGGAAACCGACCCCTACATAGTTGAGAAAAGACCAAACAGATAATGAATAAGCAGCTGTATATAATGTCATACTTTTAATCCATAGAACGTCAAGTTCTGCATTGTCCATTTTGTAGTGGATAATACGATACCCTTTGGTAAGAAAGACTGGTTGTCAGACTATCGAGCCACTGACTACTTCACGAATGTCGAAGATCTACAATTGACAGTCGAAACTAACGGCTAAACGACACTATACACAGCACAATGACCTCTGACTAAATTGTCTAAACTTGAGTAATGTCAAGGTTCTTCGCACAAAGATCCACTTTGCCTTTCAATAATGAAGTACTAACGACTTTGATAGACCCTTTGTATAAAGGAATGGGTCTATAGAATACTTAACAGACTTGTAATGTAGTCTATACAATATGCCAGCGCAATTACCTTACATGGAAAATGGATGAGTGTGTTATGATTAAAACACTGGATGTGAAAACTGAAATGACCCTGCAGGCGGTTTTAATAAATTAAAATTTAATCATTGGCTGGCTCTGCCCACTAATTGAATTTTCAGCCCTTTTATCAAAACTACAGTAGATACAAACAAATCTATTTGATCGCATACAGAGTTTTTGTGCAAAGTTCACATTTACGATTATTGTAATCACTTGACCTCGATTACGAAAGATTGAAATCGATGTTGAAAGATTTTCCCTGCATGTCTACGAGTATTTCCGTTAATGACTGGCACGTTAATCGAGTGGTTGCAAGCTCTTCTGTGAAGCATGTTCTGATTTCGATTTTCGTCAAAGCGTAATTGAGTCTTTACATCTGGAATTCTTCAGTAGCAGCCCCAGATAGAATCCAGCGTTTGGGTGTGTGCCCGGTAAATGGTAATAGGCTCGTCCTCTACTACATATTGTGATTTAAACACAACTAGCGAAAGATACTAAAGGCATGTATCAGCAGGCATCTTTTCGAGGGGTGACTAAAGTTATATTATTTTATTTAATCAAAACTTTACCTTTGTCTTTAATAAAATCAGCATTGTAGAACATGGTAGGTACAAAAATAATAGTAAAATAAAGAGTTCGCTATGTTATGCCAGAAGGCGTACAAATGTTTGAAATTAGTTTCTAATTATTTGTTTTTAATTCAAGCCAGGCAGTCTCAATAATTTAAAAAAAATAAGCCTGGCCACTAAAAAAAAAACTATTCTATAAAATTACGCAATACAAATTAATTAACATTAAATAGCAATACAAATCAATGTCAATAAAATAAGAGAAAGAATTAAAAAACAAAAACACGAAAATAAATAAATCAAAAACAGATTGTCACTATAGTACAGTACAGTATCTTACTCAGTTTATTTTCGTAAACTTCACCGAAGAAGACCAGACTAGTTGTTTGTAGATTCTAGATGAGTTTGCAAACACTTGAGCACGGAGGATGCTTGCCTCTTGTGGTTTGCAGCCAGGAGTGCCCCTGTTTTGCATAATAAGATTCAAGCTGCAAAGGCAGGTATTTACTTGGCGACAAATGTTGGCATCTTACTCAAAATAGAGGTCGCGTTTGTGCTTTATAATCCGAATCGTTGAAACCAATACATCATTACGCTTATTTATAGTAGTTTATTCCCACAAAACGGCACGGAAGTGACAAACATCGAAGGAGTCGAGTGCGCATCTTCGACGGAGACAGCATGGCTTGTCTGCGTGGAATTGCGCTAGCTCTGTGCCACTAGCAAATCTTCGTACAGCAGGTGTAGATCGTGATGCAATTTGCCTTGCCTTTTTCCATACTTTATTGGGGTCGGCTTCCAGTCTTACCGGATGCAGCTGAATACCAGTATTTTATATGGAGCGACTGCCTATCTGACCTCCACTGAGCATGGGCCACTGACTACCTGTAACGACCGGTCAAAGATCTACAATTGACAGCTGAGACCAACGGCTTAACGTGCCTTCGTTGAAACCAATACATTCATACATAAATTATATTCATTTAGGCATCTACTATAATATGAACTGTTGAACTGGTCAATGACTTTTGAAAGTTCACTACTTTCCTCGTGAATATAAAGGTCTGTATAGTGCCTGACTAATTAGGGACCATTACCCCTCTTTGCTCCATCAAGTCTTTGGCTACAACCTCAACCAAGCCCCATAAAACGCCTTTTGAAATGTTGGTCGATTTTGAGCAACGTTCTACCAATATTCCGGAAATATTGGGTCAAACATTTGTCACCAACTGAACACGCGAAAGTTACAAAGTTGGGGAACCGTGATGAAGTTGTTACCGAAATGCGTTTTGAAGCCGAAGGTGATATTAGTAAAGTGGTTTATTACACGTATAAGTTAAACTTATGCGGTACCTAGGCTATTGAAGTTTAGTAGGTCGAGGTATTAGCCATATTAACTGGAATATTTATGTCATATTTCCTGCTTCTAAACTAAATAGGTACAGTCCATAAGTAGGTGAAAGAGAAGTGACTTACCATACCTCGTAATCTACGAAATTAAGTTTATTAACATTAAGTATTCGTGACCTTGCTTTTAATCGTTGAGGAGTTCCCTCGTGAGGAAGTCTAACCTGGCTGCAGGGTCAAGTCATGTCTGTAGTAAAAAATTATTGTCACCAATACCAAAGGTGTGTGCAAAATTTCAGCTCAATCGGTTGGGGAAACCTGGTTTGAAATTTAGTTGCAAGATTTGACCAATACATACTAACTACAAGTTAAATAAAAGCATATAAAAAATCACTTTAGCTGATGCCTTAACATTATGGGGTCACCTTTCCCCCTCTTCTGTTCAAATAATTCGTACAACATTTCAGTAGAGATAATAATACAAGGTGTGGTTTTGCATCCTCGTCAAAATTCAGGAGGTTGTCATAGAAGACGTAAATAATCGATATAAATTACGGTACCTGGTCAATAATAATAATCAACGTTGCTTTTTTTTTGTTTTAATTTGACACTATGTCAGAATGAAGCCCCTCTCAAAAGAGGAGAATCACCCGTTTATCGAATAAACGTCTGCTTTTGTTTGTGTGTGTGAAAGCGCGGTTATACGACTAGTATTAGACGGGCCGCGTTTTAATACGGGGGGTACACTTACCGATTTCCGATATTTAAAAAAAATCTGAAAAATTAACCACCCATTTTATTATAGATTCGGGTCGAAAGTCATAGCATACTTACTTTCTTGAATTTGACGAGGATGCAAAACTACACCTTGTATACGACGCCATACACCCTCTTAACTTAAAGGAGAAGGATACTGTCGTATATCGTTTGCCAATGCCAGTATAAGAACCCGATATGATCCGGGCCGGGCTATCGGTATTTATCCGGAGCAATTTCAATCCCGGTTGAAAATTTTCAGAAAAGAAAATCTACTTTACCCGTCTGCAGCAGTTTGAGCGCTGCTTTATGAATATTTTTGTCGATAAGATAATTTCTTGGGGATGGATTTTATAAGAGATGTTTTAAGAGCTTTCGTTGTTTTTGATTTAACCGCTCTACTGAATTCGCCTGGTGTAGGTTTATTCCAGCAGTGAAAACGTTAAGCTGATTATGTATTGAAATTATTGTGATGTCATATAATTAAGGGTCATATAAGGTGTAATTGTCATCATCTGCCTAGCCTTTTCAGGATGCAGCTTAATACCAGTATTTTACATAGAGCGACTGCCTATCTGACCTCCACAACCCAGTTAGTACTGGGTAATACGATACCCCTTGGTAAGACTGGTTGTCAGATTTTGAGGTCACTGACTGATAAGGTGTAATTGTAATAACTGAAAACCATTTAAGGGCTCATAGTCCTTATCATAGCAAACAACTTTTACTGTTGGACCAAACCTGAAATCAACTCCTTACATTCGCATTACTCGACAGTGAACTGATATCATCCTCCTTTTTATAGATTGTCAAAAATATATCGAATTATTGTTTCAGACAAAAATGATAAGTTTTGCTAGTTCATTAAATTTCACACATTGTAAATGTTGTTTTGACAAAAACCATTAGCGAACTGAGTTCCAAAAACCAAACAGACATAATCCTATATCTACCTTTTACTTAACCCACAAAAAGTTACCAGCTCACCGGACAATACGAAAACCATAAACATCGAAATGAGTAAATAGAAGTTAGAAACACGTGTCAAAAAGTTTGGTCGCCGCAATGTATGTCCCAGTAGACACAAGGGCCCTGCCCATCGTAATTCAATAGGTAGGTATCTGGTTTTCAGAGTTCAACAAGAATTTTAATTGCAAATACTTTACATTGTTGTGATTTTATGAGTAGGTGCGTATGATGTACCTATGTATATAGAAAGGCATTATTAAATTTAAGGACTTATGTGAAATCCTCATGGTGCGATTCCATCAAAATCATGCCTGAACATTTGTGCGTACAAAATGTTCGCGTACTGAGCTGCAGATCCGTTTCTACCGGCAATGTTGTGCGTAACTTTTGTTCGCGCACAGTGCAGCACATTTGTAAACGGACATGTTAGCGCAGTCGCTTAAGTTTTTCGTCCTGGCTGGAGGTCATACTCTCAAGGCAGCCACATCACTGCCCGTGCAAGCAAAAGACAATTTTCTAGTCTGACTTGCAGAGCATATTTAAAAAAAAATAGAAATCTTTAAGGTTTATAGATAAGATTGCGTTGTTTGTAAATTATACGCTAACACAAAAAAAAAAAAAAAACTATATTCCTTTCATCAGACCATTAACAGCAACCTCATAATTGAAAGAAAACACTGTCTGAGTCTGTATTACCCTATCCACAATCTCAGGTTACACAACAACACAAATTGAAACAGTAACCTAACACTTTTCATCTCCATAAAATCTAGAAAGAGATGTTCCCTATAACGGACTCTAGATAGAGAACCCACACAAACACTCGATGTGAACAACAGCACACACACTACGGTGCCCTAAGTGGCTTCCAGGCTTTTTATTTTACCCCCTTCTTTTATAGACTGGATTGAAGAGCAGGAAATGAGATACTAATTTTTTTAAGGGTGTGCATATTGGGGAATGAAAGACGGTTCTATTAATTAGGATTTTACCACTTTCTGGTATTTACAGACGCTAATCCTATCCTAAACTATTAAATGAGCAATTTTTGTAATCATATTCTCGAAAACGGCTTTAACGATTTCGGTGAAAGTTGCAATATAGTTGTTTACGGGGGCAAAAAATCGAGCTAGGTCTCACATCTGGAAAAAAAGTTTTCTCCATTTTCACCCGAGCAGGTACTTTTTCTAAACACAACTGTAGCGTTTATTATTTAGTAGAATATACAGAAAGAAATAGAGCGTGCGATGAGGAAAAATGAGGAATATTAAGAGGCAGGTTTTGGATGAGTACGTGAACGTTTTTTCAAGTAGGGTTTTACCGAAGAAACGATGGAAGGATTGCGTAAAATCATATCGCAATAATAGGGGTGACTCCACATATGACATCTAATAGAGATATTGATGATCGAATAGACAAGATGCACCTCAGATAGTTGAGGCCAAGACAATTATATGATGATGACAAAAACGCGTGCAACAGAAACCCCCAATTCCAACAAGCAAATTCTATCTCCTAAAAAGGAAACTGTGTATGAAGAAGCCATTGCTTTTGCCTCCTTTTTCGTTTTAACCACTCGAGGAATGCGCTGTATGCAGAATACTTCAGTTCGACTGAGAGTAAAACCATTTGTTAACTGCATGAAACAGTTAAAAGCTAAAAGTTTTAAAGACTCATGTAGGTAAATTATCCTGGAGTTGGAACAAAGTACCTCGGAATTAATTTAATGAATGTACCAGTGAGTTAATGTTTCATGCACTATTGTATTTCTAACTATTTTCAATCAAAATTAATTAAGTACCACAACATCGCACCTGTAAACCCCGAAGGCCTAAGCAGAGGTGTAGCTAATAGTAGACCTACATTTCGCCAGTTAAGTTTAAGTCCCATGTAACCTAATGCCCGCTTGATGGCAATAGGCTAGCCTATTGCAACCATCCGGGCACAAATCCAGACTCCGTGGCTGCTACTGAGAAAGGCGTGCTGGAAAAACCCAATAACTCTTCGCCCGACCTGGAAATCGAACCCAGGCACATGCTCAGCAGTAGCGCTTGTGACCATACGCAAGAAAGAAATCCCGACAGAATACAATTTATCAAAGGCTCATATTATAGTGCTTACGAATAACTCATAAATCAGACTAATTCAGTTACCAGGGACGTACAAAAATACGTTTTCATAGAAAGTCAAACTTGCAAAGGCTAGAACAAAGTTACAAAAAGTACCGTCTTACTGGAAACTCTTCAACTGGTCACGAGGACCTTTCACATTAGGCGAATGCCTTAATCGGACGGCGAACGCCGAAAACGAGCCACATTAAGAAAACATGCTACGCCAAGCAGCCGCGACAAACTCCCCAGCAAAAATGACGGTAATAAAGATGGGTAGTAGGTAGGTATTATTTACACAAATGGGCTGAACCGTGCACCTTATACCATGGGCAAATCACTCGACTGACCGTTGAGACACGAGATACAGACTTGGCTGCACTACAATATCCACAATAGCTTTCCATCACAGCTTATCGCTTTAACACAAATCTCCACACAGACAGGCCTTAGAAAATTTTCGCTCGAACTTCAAAAACACTAGCTGTTACGATTGGGCCCGGGCGTGGAAATAAGTGGGCTTTTATTTAGCATAACGTACAATATTCAGAGTATATTCTGGGCTTTCAAAGGGAATATTTGGCTGAGATGTAATCCGCGAGGAGGTTATAGTCTTATTGTGGGACTGTTGTGCTTAAAGCTTTAGTTTATGGGAAGAGTTGTGGATGTTCTAGGAGGTAGTTTTGTCATTAGAGTCACAAACGGGCGCCATAGATACAGGCAATCAGTCATACTATGCCACATTTGTCGATTTACAGTCTCCACTCAAGGTCTCTTGCCTACCATCGGTCCTTCAACTGCCACTTATGAATACCCAGCAATGTATTTCGGTAACTCCGGTACCTTTTTCTATTTGGAGAATCAATTGCACCTGATTGAAAGTAAATCCCACTCTAGATGGGCAGTAGTATGTGTGGCAGTGGCCCACTTTCTATAATCAAATCCGTCCTTCCATTAAAATAAACAATTAAAAAAGCCTTTTATATACATTGAACAATATACATTGAACAATATTGAACATTTGATTTTATCATTTTTACATCTACATACATATATAACAGAACACATCAGAAAAAGATCACGCCTGTAATCCCCGAAGGGTTAAGCAGAGGTGTACCAGATAGTATACCTACGCTTCGGCAGTTACATATATTTATTTTAAAAGAGTTGGGACATCAGATTTTTGTTTTCATTCCATTTATTAGTTAGTTAATTTAATATATTTTCATTTCAATTCGAATTATGAATTGCAATGCAAAATATGTAAAAAAAACCTGCTATTTACTATACATACATTTGTATAGAATTTCACCAAGATTGACGCTGAAATTATACAGTAGAAACCATGGTCTTCACATGACCTCAATTTTTGCCCGAGAACATTAAACCTCACTTAATTTAACGTCGTGAAAATCATAACTTGCCATCAATGTATGTCATTACTTGCAGTTTACGACTAGAAATGAAGACGTTACAGTCCAATATTAAAGTTGAAAAATCTATTAGGTCATCAAGATTCTTCTCGGAATATTTTCTGATAAAATTCAAATAAAACTATGATGTGTATGGGTATACTATTAAAGTAGAGGAAGACCAAAGAAACGATGGATGGACTGTGTGAAGGATGATATGGCTAGAAAGGAGGTGACTGCTGAGATGACGAGTAATAGAGAGAAGAATGGAAGAAGAAGACATGCTGCGCCGACCCCAGATAAATTGGGACAAGGGCAGGAGAATGATGTCGATATTCTGATAAAATTCTTCGTTGTATCTCCACAGATGATAATGTAAAAGTGAGTTGCTCTCTCTGACAGTTTGGTGTCTTTTCATGAATATCAATCCGGTTTCGATAAAAAGCTCCGATAAAACTCAGTCGTAAGAAATTTGTTACCTGATAAATGGCGTTAATCATGGAAAATATGTTATGCGAACAGATCCGGGCATAGTTAATTATGTAGGTAGTACGCATAACTCAATCAAAATGGCCAGACTACATGGCATAGGTCAAAGACACCAATTAAGCTATTCTCTTACTTAGTTGAGTCAAATATGAAGAATGTCAAATGTGTAAAACTTATTTACCTTGAGTGGCTCGTGGCTAAACAATAACAGCCGCTCGGGTCGATCGTCAGGTTAAGCCGCGCTTGCCTGGGTTGGTCCGTGGATGGATGACCACCCATTACATACCGAGTTTCCTCCGTGCCTCGGAAAGCACGTTGGTCGCCGTTGGTCCCGGCTGTCATTTGTAAATCTTTGACAGTCGTTACAGGTAGTCAGTGGCCCAAAAGTCTGACAACCAGTCTTAACAAGGGGTATCGTATTACCCAGTACGAACTGGGTTGTAGAGGTCAGATAGGCAGTCGCTCTATGTAAAATACTGGTATTCAGCTGCATCCGGTTAGACTGGAAGCCGACCCCAACATAGTTGGAAAAAATGCTAGACAAATGATTAAGTATTACCTTATTAGTATTGTATTTCGTACGTATTTTCCCAGGGTGAAAATGACAATTCCCTCTTTGTTTGTTTATTATTTTTTTTTTATAAAATTATAAGCTTCACCTGTAACTACATATGTAAAAGATCATAGAAGTTTTGACCCACTTTCCGAGTGAGCTAAAATTTTTCATACCTACATATTTAGTTTGCATGACAATGCATGGTTAGCTAAGTGACGTCATTCTAAATCTAATATGGCGGACTCCCAAAGATGGCGGACTATAAATGTTTTATGCATTCCCATGATATGGGCATCAAATGAAAGGTTTGCTGAGAAGAATACGAGAAATAAAATGACGTCACTCTAAAGCGTGTTTTTTTTGTGCTGTTTTTAACTATAATATCTTATTTTAACTAGTCTGCTATCCCAAGTGTGACTACTACTACTGCAGTACTGAAGTAGGGTGTTGGATATGATCTCCATATCAGGCAAAGTTATTAGGTTTGTCATGCAAGAGAAATTCCCAGTAGTAGCCTGACTTATGGTGTTTTTGCAATATCACCCTTCCCAGGAGCTTATAAATTGCAAAACTCGCGTAAGGTGAGTGCGATACATCTAGCCATACAAATCCAGTATAATCAGACCTCGCTTTGTATGAGCTTCCCGTACAATGAGAGATCAGCTTGATTGGTCGTCGTGCGTACATAATATATGATACGCAGGTATAATAAGTATTATTAATAACTAACGGACTATAAAGACTATATATAGACTATACTATAAGTCTTTAAACTGACATGGTCACTATCTTTAGCACATAAAACGGGATTTACCAACGGGATTTTTTTGACAGCGCCAAAATATCGGGAACTCAAAATCATTAATAAACATGGTAAATATCCCGTTTTAAGTGCTAAAAATAACGAATGGACTGACAATATGAGTGTCCTTCTAATGTAATGTTGTAATTTTTAAATATTTATTTTTAAATATTTATCTTTTCAAATAAATAATAAATAAATATAAACCTTGACCTACTTCTATGGTGAAAACGGGCGTATTTTTTTATTTTAATTAATATTGTACTTTCAAACAACAGTTGAAGATATTTTCGTGTTACTGTTAAACATTAGAAAGACAATATAATTTAATTATTACAGCGACTCGGTGCCAAACGATTAGGAGGATATTAAGCAAGGCATAATTACAATATTTACAGGAAAATAATCCCTGTTTGGGTATGAAGTCATGTCATTTTAGAAATAGGTTTTCAAACTTGATTTTTCGACTCAGACCTAAAACAGTGTGCTGTGTACTCAGTGAATCCCTCCAAATTATGAACGAAACCGTTCGTTAAAAAGTACATGTGTTATGTTACACCGAATTGATACGAGAGAGAAGGGTTTTTAGGGATCCTCACGCCCCCAAACCGCTATTACTTACCGGATACCGCAATATGTATAAAAACCGTAACATGGAACTTTTGGATCGTATACCAATCCATTTCGTTGTTTTTGTACGGTTATAACTTTTTGTACAAACTGGAGTACGTAGTTAAATGGAATAATATAGGGAGTGTATTTGTTCCACAAATATTGGACTGTGTGGTATTTTCAGTGGAAACCTTGGGAAATAAAGCCTTCACTGTTGTAAAAAAAAACTACAAATAAGTAACTAGTAATAACCTCTGTTTTTTGCAAGCGTGTACTATACACATAGCACTAGCATCACGCCTGTTATCCGCGAAGGGTTAGGCAGAGGTGTACCTAACAGTACACCCACATTTCGCCAGTTATGTTTTTAAGTCCCATGTAATAGGGGGCGAGCCCATTAGCCCCAGACTCTGTCGCTGCTACTGATAAATTCCTGATGAAAAAACCCAATAACACTGCCCGACCTGGGAATGGACCCGGGACCGCGTACTCAGCAGTAAAAAAAAACATAAGTAGTAAATAGCTAAAAAAATAATTCAATACTGAATACCATCTTGTTGTAAACAATTTCAATAATAATCAAAACCTACTTATAAACTACAGTAATTATGATAACATTAAATGCCTACATTCAACATTGCAAATATTAGAAATTCTAGATGTGGGTAGTTCCATGTTTGATTCATTATAGCACATTTCTGTTTTTATTTTCCGTTCATTTTAAATATCGTATAGCCAGGTTTCATACAGGCTCATTCATGATTTCGATCCCTATAATTCGGTAAAAGAAAACGCTTTACTTCAGAAGAGAGGCGACAGACGCTCATTTTTTTTTTGTTAGCCTCTCATGAGTCCCACTGCTGGGCAAAAGCCTCCCCTTTCTCCTTCCAAACCTCTCTGTCTTGTGCGATATCTGGCCATGTTCGCCCCGCAAAACGATCAGATCGTCACACCACCTTCGCCGCGGTCTACCTCGACAGCGATTTCCTGCGTCAGGCGTCCAGTGAGTGACGATCTTCGCCCACCTCTCCGGGTGCATTCGCGCTACGTGGCCTGCCCACTCCCACTTTAGCTTGGCTGTTTTTTCGCCGACACCCGCAGCCTGAGTTGTGGAACGCAGGGTGGTGTTTCTAAACGAAAAATAACGTCAATGTCGGTTACTCCAGTTCTTTTACAGTATGGTAAAATCTACCACTTTAAATCTTTGGGTCGTGTCCAGAGACGATCGAAAATCATGCACCTGTCACTAAAACTTTAGCTATTAACTCGGAATCACACAAAACGCCTCTCAAGGCGAAGCTATCTCAAACAATAACAAAGTTTGATTGATGACTAGACAAGTCTTTAATAAAGTGGATCTTTTGTAACACAGTGATCATCGTGCGCCTTAATTCTTGCGAACAACAGCGTCTACAAATTATAGACGTTCATCTCAAGCTAAGATATGGCCGCCATTTAACTTGGCTCTTTAAGAGATGGATAGCGATCTGTTTGTTTCGTTTTAGATGGTTTTAATGGAATTGGGTTTTATTTGGGGACGTTTATGATTGTCGGGGAATTGTTTTTCCTGTGTTGGCAAAGTCATTTTTGTTCCTCATTTAGTGGAAGTTCATCTGGTGAAGTGTTGCCTCCATACTTATTTCTGCCAGCACTTTTATGTAACAGTATGGAACTACCTACTAGAAATATACTAAAGCCACACCATTACTTCCGTGTTTAACAATTTGAAGATCATTCATCATTCATCATTCCTCTGATGGATATAAATGGCTTGACACATGAGTTTTCACAATGTGAAGACACATATGACGCATTTTTGAGATTTCGAGAGGCAGATTTCAGTGGGACCATCTAGCAACTCTATATCTCCGTCTACAAAAATTGTTTTCGGAAATGTGCTAGGTAGTGATAATAGCCTCATAATCGAAAAAAACCGGTCAAGTGCGAGTTGGACTCGCGCACCGAGGGTTCCGTACAAACCTGTGGATATATAACTTTTTTTTATATGACGAAACTAAAAATTTACGGTTTTCGTAATTTTTCCTATATCTGTACTATAAGACGTGACTTCGTACAAAATTTCAAGATTCTAAGTTTACGGGAAGTACGCTGTAGGTTTTGATTCCCGTGCGAGTTTCGAAAATTTGCGGAAATTTGCGGCCTAAGTGGCTGTATCTTTTGATTGCGTTGACTTAGAAGGTTGATTTTTCTACAGCTTCCAGGGACAGTAGAACTAAGTATCATATAGAAATTTCAGTTTGATACCTCCACGCGTTCCTGAGAAAAACGGTCTTGACAGACGGACGGACGGACGGACGGACGGACGGACGGACGGACGGACGGACGGACGGACAACAAAGTGATCTTATAAGGGTTCCGTTTTTTCCTTTTGAGGTACGGAACCCTAAAAACGAATAACAAACACATAAAATATAAGCAAAATGTGACATTACTCAAGTAATCTGTTCTTTGTGGCCGTCTACGATGCTCGTATGCCGCAATAAACATTTCCGTACGTATATTCTGAAAATATGGAAAAGCTTGCCGCATTAAATGCAAGAAAACGCCTCAGGTACTTGATTCTGATCTTAACACCAAAGTAGTTCAAAATTCTATTTTCATTCTTCGGGAAGTTAGTCGAGTTATGTTGGAATCTTACTGACTTTAACTTTCTTTGTTTCTTTAAACGGGCGTGAGAGGTCTCCCTTATTACCCGCTCTTGGCCGACCTAACCAACAATTTAACTAAAACCTCTAACCATGAAATTCTTTTCTTCCAGCTCCACGCCGACCAAAGTCATCCACCATGCCTGTTTCAAGCTCTTTGTTCCTGTTCGAAGCCAGCAGGAGACCTCGGCATCGTTACTTGCAACCACGTACCAATCCTGAGAGTACCTAGCGCCATCAACAGTTCGAAGGTCTTCATGCTGCAACTGACTGGCAATCAGATCAGGGATTTGGAGCCTCAGTTCTTTCAAGCTACAGGTCAGTTGAGATTGTTATGAGGTTTTATGGTCTCATTAAAGGTGGACTTCCAAACACCCCCGCAACTGCAAACCGCAGCTGCTATGGCAAACTGCACCAATTCAACTGGTTTCTATGCAACTCTACGAGGTGTTAGCGGACCCTTCACGAAGCCGTCAAGCAAGCATTCTGTATATCAAACTAAATAACCCAACGCAAAAATTATTGCTGCTTTTTTTGGGGTGAAAAATTTGTTTTCACTCCGCACGTTTTACAGTAAAACACAATGTAACACACACAAAACATTGTGCTGATGGATGCATTGAATAGTAAACGGGTCATGAAGGTATTAAAAAAAAAACAATATCTTCGTAACCAGAAGGTTCAGGTATGGTCCAGAACAAAAAAAAAGTACAAGTGCCTTTCGGTTTCGTAAAGGGTCTATTTACACCCTTTATAAAAACAGTGTCAGCCAGCAGTTTCACAATCTACGGGTGCGAGTTCATAGAAAGTGTCGCTGCGTTGTATCATTGCGATTGGGCGAAGTTGCAATTGCGGTGCGATCGACTTCAGAAGAGCACTTTAAAATTGTCTCTTCGTAAATACGGACGACTTCAAAAAGACCTGGGAATAAAATGGTTTGCTATGAAATAATATGCAATGCGATCATTGCACACAGAGCTACATACATTAAATATCTCCCAAGGCGACGTTCGAAACATTTTGTGCGAACGGACCCGAGACCGCGAGCACTATATAGGAATATCATATTCAGTGAACGATATTGCATTGCAATAGATATGAAGCGATTTGGATAATATTAAAAGAAGATGACATTTTATGAGGACAATTAGTTTATGTTATTGGCTGTTGTTGGAAAATATTTTCATCGCTATAGTAAAATGTGGAAACAGTTATTTTGTACTTTACACGATATTCAGGTTTTATTACAACTAGTTTATTGGCTCTCAAGTGTAAGTTAAACTGCCACTAGATGCCGTAAAGACGCTAGACTTTAGACTTACGATCCTGCCGTCTAAACGAATTCCACAGATTGACTATTACTTTATTAAGTTCAAAAAGGGATATAAAAATCGGGCCGTCAAAACATAAGAATGTAACTGAAACATTATTTAATATCAAGAATAACACAGAGTAAAATGTTGAGCTTCCGTATCTCGAGAAAGCAGACAATAACTTTGCTTGAAGAAGTAACAGTATACTTTACAACCTGCATTATTAAAGTCTAACTTTGTTACACAACCTTCAGGAATAACAGCTTCACATAATAGAAATTATGCTGTAAAACTTTCAAATAAATAGTTCACCGCCGCACGTGGTTAGAATTCCAGACGTTTAACGATGTTCTTTTTTTTTAATATACATAGGTGCTATTCATTAAATAGAAAAATAACAGCAGTCGTTTTAGGTCCTCATTCATCACCATTATTGCCATGCCCTTAACCCAATTTATTTGGGGTCAGTGCAGCATGTCTTCTTACATGCTTCACGTCCTCGCAACTTAAACATTGAAGTACAGTACTAGCTTCTTAAAAAAAAAACAATAATCTTATCCTAGTTTAACCCCAAAAAAACCGTTTCTTTATAACTTCCATAATTCACAGTCCTGCCCTCGAAATGAGGAAAGAAAATACGAAAACAACTACAAATGCCAACTAGATTACGCCGAAAACATGTATTTTTGATATCACGGGCATAAATTCTTGCGTCGCGCTGACTGAGCACCGTTTGCGACTGACACCGTGAATATAATAAGGGAAGGTTTGTCTTAATCCTCCATTCAGCGTTTCATGCTGGTAAATAAGTACACCGTTTGAATATGTGACGCTTAGCCTGATACGCTTATATTCGCTTATTGTGATGAGCGAAGAGTAAGCAGATTTTGAATAAATTAATACATGAGTTGAGGGAGTTTATTTTGTCTAAACGCTAACGTTTTCAGAGAAAGACTTTATAGACAGTCGTTTTAGGTAGGTACTGATTTTAAGAAATGCCGCATTGGCCGCGTGGCCGCATGACGAGCCATGCGGTCCTGGATTCGATTTCTGTGTCGGGCAAAGTGCTATTGGGTTTTTCCATCAGGAATTTCTCAGTAGCAGCCACGGTGTCTGGACTTGTGCCCGGTTGTTGGGAATATGCTCGCCCCCTATTACATGGGACTTAGACATAACTGAAGAAATGTGGGTGTAGCATTAGGTACACCTCTGCCTAACCCTACGGGGATTACAGGCGTGATGTTGTGTTTTGAAATGCCTTGATATCGAGAGACAGTGTTTTCTTTTAAATGGTCAGTTTCTTTGTCATGAGCCAAGGATTGCTCAGAATGGTTCGAAGTTGTAGCTTTTTTATACATAGAAATTAAAGAATTATGTTAATTATGTACACAGCCGTAGGCGTCTTAAAATCTTGGCTTTCTGTAACTTTTATTTTTTTACGCATCTTATTATGTAGGTACATCTACGCCCTCGAGCATAACAGTAACTGCAAAATCTTTTTATCCCTTAACGATAATGTTAATGATGTTCTTAACTTTAATGTAGGACCCCAATCTTAAGGAGAGACACTTCAAAGGATTCATATAAATAAACAAAATACCCTTTCAGAGGAGATTAGCAATTTAATTAACACTTAATATCTTAAGAGCGTTTACGCCGTCCATGCGCTGTTTGACTCCAAAACAGTACTTTTCAAACCCTTTAATACCATCAACCCTTTATTTTACAAAAATGATAATTACTAATAACTTTAGGAAATTTCGTTGTCTCAATAGTTGGAGAGAAAAATATTTCAATTAATAGAGTATTGGTAAATTGTATCAAGATAACTCAACAGAGGTTTTCTTAATTTCCCTTTTAGCGTCAGTTTCGACGCTCTAATTATAGGAAACCACTGGCAAACCTAATTAGATTTTTTTTTTTACTTATTGCTAAGATCCTAAGGAATATAGTTGGAGAAGAAAATTTTTTGATTTAGGTTTCTTTATATAAGAAATTAAAGCTCAAACAATGTGAAATATTAAGGAATTAAAATGATTTTTTCACCGATATATCTTACTTGATTTAATATAATAATAGCATAATATAATAGAAGAACATATGCTTTAAAACATCCAATTTAAAATTTCAAATAATTTACAGTGATTATTTTTCTATAAATATTTGAAAACTACTATAAATCACTGCGCGCGAGCAATTTCAAATCAGTCCGCCGCGAGGCTTTCTAGAGAGAGGATACGTCGCTCGGCGCTCTGACTGACCTGAGTTGACCTTAGTCGTACTTAGAAGGATAGCGGACGTTTATAGTGTGATTAAAAAATCTTGGTACTTTGATGATTAATTTTTTTTATTATTATTTTTGATGACTGACAATATTTTTAGTGACAACAAACATTTACCCTATTATTGACCTACGAATTTTATTTATGAAAACTTTTACTTATTATTTTTTTTTTTTTTTTGTAAATAAGAACATAAATTGTTTTTAAAGTTAACGCCAACCTATTGTATTTCCCTCATAAGAGGTGTCACTAAGAGGAACATCGCGTCAGGTTAAAATATAATATAAAATAAACGTAAGTAAATCCGTATAAAGTGATTTATTTGAATAGAATAAGAAATATTTATTAATCAGTCACAAATCAATAATAATTAACGAAGTTCGGTTTCTTTCTAAAGTTTAGATCAACAAATTCATGTTTGAATAACTAAAAAACGACTTTAATATTAATCATAATTATAACTATACTTGCAATATATTATTGAATACTTATTTTATGCACTCGTACTTTAGTAATCCGTGTACGTTCAAATTCAAATTCAAATTAAATTTTACTACAACAATTGCACTCGAACGGATCATAGTGTGTTAGTTTGACTATAGCGCAAGAGAACGCGCCAGCGCTATGCACACAGGCACGCGCGCTTTTGTGTGCGTAAAAAATGCATTGAATTACCTAAACTTGACTTCGCGCGATAGACGTAAACGCTCTTAAGCTTCAACTGGAGCGTTCATTATTCTCACACTAGCTGCACGCCACGGTTTTACTCGGAATTAGATCTTCACGGAAACCATTCATTTTCTGACATCAAAAGTATTATACAACAATATAATTATTTAAATTGACTTGCTACAAGCATGACAAACTTAATATTGGAGCGAGTGACATTTGATCTAATATTATGACATTTTTTTCTATTTATTGTGATTCAAATGATTTGATATTAATTTGGAAAATGGAATTATAATAATATTCTAAATGAAAGAAAGCGGTACTCCTGGACACGGCTCGTATTGTTAGGAGGTTCCTCTCTCTGGAGCCCTGACCGCCGGTAGCTTGGACCCTGTTCCCGATACCGGTGGGCTACTATTTTTTATATTTTTAAATGTTTTTTTTTTATAGGAATATTTAAAAATGTAAATAAGTAAGTAAGAAAAATAAATAAAGGAAATAAATTCTAAATGTTATTTAAAATAAAATTAATTGATTATGATTTGCATGCCCATGTGATGGAGAACTAACTTCTATGACAACATCTATGTACCAATAATTACCCATGTTTGCAAATTAATAAATATTTTGATTTGTAGCCTGTGCAGTATGTCTGTGAAATTATGATTGAATCAGGATTAGTCATTGCGGAGATTGCTCCGTAGAAATTTATACACATAAAATACAAAAATTGTTTCTACCTATGTCCGTTATAGACTTTGAAACCATCCAACTATGTGCCCCAAACCAGTTCATTAGAAAGGCAATAATGCGAAGATGGTTTTAGACCACTAAAACAATGCATTAGGCATTATAGCGTAGTAGCACACGCCGAGTATCCGCTAGTATACAATAAATTTCACATCCTGTATTAATAACATAAAATACACAGATATGTAGTGTAGATAATCTAACAGACACGATTAATTCCAGGCTTGTACCGTCTTGCAATTAACGAGAACCCGCTGGAGAGTATCCATGAAGAGGCGTTCTATGGTCTCGACAATACGCTCTGGGAATTGGAACTGCGACAGGACAAATTGACGGCTGTGCCCAGCAGGTCACTCAGATACTTGCAGAAACTGAGGCTTCTGGATCTGACAGGTGATTTATACTTAGAATATCTAGTGCAGTTTTAGTTGTTGGTGTAAATTTTGGACCAGTATTGGCGCTAGAAAATGTACGATCAAATTCTTGTTGAAAGTGGAGCGAATTTCCATCCAATATTGGATGTTATGTCTCGGATGAATTTGTGTTTCGAATTTTGTATATGTATTTAAGAATTTGGGGAACGTTTGAGCGAGATAAATTAAGGAGCCTTGATACATGTGTATAGATTTATTTGAAACGAACGCTGACGAATTGAGTTACTTACAAAAAGGCTCTCTGCAAGGTCTTTTAAGGATTAGAGCCTTTAAGAGTAGACAGGTGATTTATTACTACTTCGTTAACCTTCTTTAGAGTCTGTGCACTACAGTGTATCTATAGTTAAGATACAAAGAGACTAACCAACCCAACATCAAGACAATGAAACGTGCTATCGATTTCTGAAGCTGTCATTATAACTGGGACTGTATCGGATGATTAGATTGTTCGCTTTAAACACCATTAAATGTTTCATTAGCCGATCGTCCCGTTATTAAGTCAATTAGGAAAAGTTTTGTTCGTATCGACACACAAACTTGAGGATCGGTAAAACCGATCGGCAGATTGTGCGACTGACACGGACAAAATTTTTCAAGTATCTTATCTTTCAGAGCCTGCGTCTACAATTTTTCCGTACCGATTTGACCAAACTTTTTGATAATAACATTCCCACAAAACTAATGAATTTTCTTCCAACAATTCCAGGGAACGAAATAACAGACATATCGGGCGACAACTGGCGAGGCCTAGAGCATACGTTAACGACGTTAATTCTCGCTGACAACTCCATAGCGAACCTGCCTCTTGATGCCTTCTCCAGCTTGCCTATGTTGGAGACCCTCGATCTGCATGGAAACCATCTGTCTGTGATTGATAGTGGTGTGTTTCGAGATGGGATGAGCAGATTGAATAGGGTAAGTTGAGATTTGATGAAGCCAGAGTAGTCGTTTAGTGTTGTTGTTATTAAAAAGGCTTATTTCTAAAAGAACGAAGAATGGAATAAGTGTTGATAGGAACAAGATCTTGCCCTGTGTGGAAAGTGTTGTAAAATAAGTATAAAGCAGAGTATCCCAGTGTCTAGAAGAATAGGCAAGGAATTGAGTTGCTTGTAAGAAGATTTAAGCCGATATAGCAGTCTTACACATATAAAATAAGTTAGTGGAGCAGTAGTAACTATCCAGCAGTTAGAAAACACCGACCAAATCTAGTTTTTAAAAATAAATTTTCTTACTGTTTAAAAGCGTTTCTAAACCAATTTACAGAAATAAATAGCATATTATGTCATCTATCAATTATTTCTACGGTCATTGGTGCTTCACAACAAAACCTGATATTTGCGAAAATATAAAATGAATTTCCTCCAAGAATTTGCTTGGTAGATAATGATGTTACACTCGAGATAAAAGATAATACTTTTGCTGAAACTCAGTCTAGATCGCAAGGGTTACCTTGGCCTAATTAGGGTCAGGCTGAAAAGTTGCTGATACGCATTCTATCTTTAAATCCTGATATAATATTGGATGGAAGGGACACCGATGCTTAAACAGTTACCACGTATTTAGAACAGCATTCTCAATATTCAAGTCTTTATTGCATTCCATACGTATTATATAGATGGTGTAACAAGGTAAAAGTTCAATATGGACCCTGTCGGGCACAGCAACACAGCAATTCTGAACCCCGTTACCCCACACATAAAAAATTCTTCGGTAATTTAAAAAAAAAACAGCTGTTCCATACATTTTGACCGTGTTGCAGATTTCTAGGAAACAGCTGTTTTTTTTTAATAACCGACGAAAAATTTCTATTTGTGGGGTTCAGAATGCTGTACTCAATATGTGGTGACCGTTTAAGCGTCAGTGTTTTTTCCACCTTGTATAACTCTAGTATAAAATAAACAAGGTGTAGTTTTTCATCCTCGTCGAATTCAAGGAGGTAACTATGCTAATGATTCTCAATCCGAATCAATAATAAAATGGGTAGGTAATTTTTTATATTTATTTCTCAATATCGGAAATCGGCAAGTGTACCTACACCACCCTTATTAAAACGCGGCCCGTCTAATACTAGCCCTATAACCGCGCTTTCACACACACAAACAAACGCAGACGTTTATTCGATAAACGTTTCTACTCTTTTGAGAAGGGCTTCATTCTGAAATAGTGTCAAATTAAAACAACAAAAAAATGCAACTTTTATTATTATTCACCGGGTACCGTAATTTATATTGATTATTTACGTCTTCTATGACAACCTCTTGAATGTTGACGAGGATGCAAAACTACACCTTTTATATATATTATTCATGTAATTTAAATGAACAGCAAAGGATAGCCTAACGATTCGGGTCACGCAACTTTCGAAAATAGGCATTACGTATTTTATGGTTAGTTGTGTTAACGGCTAAAATTAAACGTAGGTAACTATTGTTGGGGTATTCACGTCATTGACTCATAACCCGGTAGTTATTGTAGGCAGGTGCAATGTTAACGAAAACTTGTTTCCATGCCAAGATGCAAAACTCGATACTAAAACTGACTGTGAAATAATTGAATCTCTGGTAACTCCGGGAGTAATTGAAATTTTAGAAAAAGTATTACCAAATCATCACCATCTTCCAGCCCTTATTCCATTCTAGATACTTGTTTTTTTCTTCCATTCTCCCCTATCATCCATCACGCTGTCTTTAGGTACTTATTTACATGAAAGTATTACCACACGCATAGGTAATAATTTACCTCTACAAGACTGCAATACTTCATCATCATAAGTTTGTAGGTAGGGTAATTAGTTCATACAAGCCAGAACATTTCTCCTAAGTCTACATTGACTTCACTTTCAGCTTCTTCTCGGGGACAACCAGCTGGCCTACATTCCCTACGAAGAGTTATCACCGCTGCGTCAGCTGAGGTTCTTGGATCTTTCCAGCAACCTGATCAAACAAGTTCCACCTGCACATGACCTGAATGGGATCAAACTGTCTTTGGACTCTTTGAAGTAAGTTATTGATTGTTATTTTCAAGTAAGTAAGTTATTTGGAGATGACAGAGACGGACAGATGTTCTAAATACCTATGTTCAGTGTAAAAGGCAACTGGTTTTTCTTTTGGTGCGACCTGGCCACGTAGTTGCGAATTGAGATGAATCTGGTTGGGTCAATGTAATATAAGAGGATTTAGCTTCTTGTGTATTTTCCTATATGCCAACTTTAATAATCATTTTAAGTATTGAAAGTTATAAAATTGTATTCCGTTCAATATTTTCAGGTTAGACAACAATCTCATCAAGATACTGTATCCTGGGTCCTTCAAGTACTTCAACGTTTTGAACTCGACTTCTTTGGATGGGAATACTATTTACGCGTTGAGAGTAAGTTATTATGAATTCTAACGATATTATTAAACATGTATTTTTATGCTAAACATGTGATAAACTCATGATTCGTGCTCCATTCGAGTTCGAAACTAATCTTATGAACCCGAAACAAACGATAAAACATTCTATGGATCTGTTTCACGATAACTAATGCTGTAATAAATTACTTAAAGTTACCTTTTTTGTTTATAAAGAAATAAACAGAACATAGAGTAGAATACGTATGTATAAAAAAATACATGCTATAAGGAAGGCGTCTTCCTTATTCTTGCTTTTCTTCCGTTTGGCAAAAAAACCTTTAACCTTTACCACTGAGAATGATATCGGAGCACACCACCCAATAAAACCTGGAACATTAACGGGAAACGCGTATATTTTCACATAAAACAGTACAGCATTACGCTTTATAACGTAAAGAGGTTGAAGCTCGTAAAAAAATTCACTCCGATGTTTTTACTGTATCGTTGATCTTAGGGATAAGTAGAAAGGCGCAGCTGATGCCCATAAAATCTTGGGTATCGTCGAAACTAGTTTGATTCCAGGTTTTTTTTGATAACACAAAACAACTAGTGACGTAATCAGGTATAAACAAAATCTACACCTATGAATGCTAATAAGCCGGTTCTATACCATACTTTAACACGAATATAAATGTATTCTATTATATTCTATAATGGGTGTAAAAAGATCCTGAACGAAGCTGGTAGGCTCTCGGTTTCCCTGTCAATGCGATTGGTAGTATTTTTTAACCGACTTCAAAAAAAGGAGGAGGTTCTCAATTCACTTGTATGTTTTTTTTTTTGTGTTTGTTACCTCATATTTCCGTCATTTATGAACCGATTTGAAAAATTCTTCTTTTATCTGAATGGATTTACTTCCCGATTGGTCCCATAGAAATTTCATCAAAATCGGTTCAGCAGTTTGGTTTTGAAATCAAAATAGTTGGAAAAAATGTCATCCAAGTAAAAGAAATTGCGAAATTGATACTTGACAAGAATTTGTGTGTGATACTATAACTAAAAAGGGTAAAATAAAAACTTTTTTGCAAAAAAAAAAACCGACTTCCAAAAAAACACAAAAAAAGTGGAAAATAACTTTACTTTCGGAAGTCGGTGGCAAAAAAGTCAATGAAACAAACAATAGTCACCGACTTCCGAAAGTAAAGTTATTTTCCACTTTTTTTGTGTTTTTTTGGAAGTCGGTTTTTTTAAGGTCTAGACCCACACCTGGAAAACGTTTAGTTACGGAGTTATTGGAGGTCAAAGTTCAAATTTTTCAAACTTTTTTTTTACAAATACAATTTTTAATTATTGTAACTTTACTTTGAATACCTCCATTACCCCCGTATTATTCAATGCATCTATTAGCATAATGTTTTCAACGTAAACTCATATAACAGAACTTAAAATTGTGGCTCAACGTGAATATCATTACTTTTCTGTGAGCACGCTTTGATGCTACTTTAAGTATATTATGTTGTTTAAGCATATATATAAAAACCTTTTTCACATGGGGGCAGTAACAACATAACTACCTATTCCTATTTAAATAATCAAGCTTTCGTATTTACCTTTTTTCAGGAAGATGCCTTCAGGAACGCCAAGATCAAAACGCTCTCGCTGCGTGACTGCAGTATATCGGAACTGTCACCAGCTTCCTTCGCTGGTCTCGAGAACAGCTTGCAGAGTTTGGACCTTTCGGAGAACAACTTGACCATGATATCCAAGTTCATGCTGAACAAGCTGGATTCTTTGAGGTTCTTGAACCTTAGGGAAAATAAGGTGAGTTCTAATGATAAGCGTTTATGGTTGAAAATCCATCGTAAGCATATTGCGAGAGAGGGATAGAGTTATACAGGATGAGTAGCACCATTTTTTTCGCAAAGATACAGTGAGGAAGAAAACTAACAAACTAGGTCCGCCTAGATGGCGCTAATAGATTAGTACTTTTATTCAACTGCAATACGAGTTCTATGCTGAAATCTTGCTTGCAAGATGGCGCTAAGCCTTGTCGCCAATTGGACGTTTTTTTTTTTCAAGATGCCTCTGGTATTTGATTAAAAATAAAAATAATCGTAATTTGGACAGATGTTTCACCTCAATTCACCTTAGCGATGCGCGATGGCGAGAGGTTTTATTCCATTGTTTCGATTGTTCGAACATCTCGATAGTATTCGATTGTTCGATTTGGACTCGAGTCCGACTCGGTCTGTTTGATTGCGACTAGCGCATGGCGCGTTCATTCTGCTGCTTGCTACATATGAGTAATCTGTGAACTGACCCCGGTGATCGAGTGAGACTCGATGAGTAAGAGTGACTGAACGGCGAGTCGATGGTTGACTCGATGGTTTATTTTAACGACTCCGATTCTTTCAATTGTTAAAACATCTCGGAATCGCCCATCGCTAATTCACCTGCACACTAAATAATAATAAATTAATTAATTTAATTCATAATCAGTCACGTTCACAAAAGTAATTTAATGTAAATACCACACAGAACATACTAACTAGAAAAACTAATACCTGAAGCGCCAAAACTCCACACAGAGACTGATATAATAATGGGTGTAAAAATACCCTTAAAGAAACCGAAAGGGGTTCTCCCCGTTTTTTGCGAACATTTTTTTGTTCTAGACTTCTAGTTACGGAGGTATTGGGGGTCAAAGTTCCGACTTCTTTTTAAATACATGTTTTTAATGTTGTAACTTTACTTTAAAATACCTTTACGACCCCCGTACTATCTAATGCATCCAACAGCACAATGTTTTGAGTGCGTTACATTGAGTCCTACCGTAAAAAACGATTTTTCACACCAAAGAAGTCTTTTCCCAGCAAAAATTTTTGCGTAGAGTTACTCAGTTTGACGTACAGAATGCTCGGTTGACCGCTTCGTGATGGGTCCGTTTACACTTTGCAATAACATTGTTTTTTTTTTTTCAGGTTGATGTAAACCTGCTGACTTCGACGACACCGTCAGACTACGTAATGACGTCGTTCAACAATTTCCAATATAAACTGTTCTACTTGGACATCAGCAGCGCGAGCTCTATCGAAATGAACTTGCAGGATTTTAGAAGGTTGGTATAAATATGTTTTCGTACTAGTTTTAAAAACTATCGAATTTGAATCAAACAAATTATAGGAATACCAATACGGCTGTTATGATTACGAAGGTAAATTAACATCATCGTTCTCTAGCCCATACTTTTAATCACTATTTTTAGCTCGACTCAGCATCGTTTCTTCCATACATCTCTATAAAACCTCGTCTCACTTTTCACCCCTTTTAGCCGTATCATCTTTCGCAAAATCCACCCACATATTATGTTTACACCCGTAAACCATGTTTCTTCTCGCCAATTCGCAAGGAAGCCATCCACGGCGTCCCACCATCTGCTCCTCGGTCTGCCGCGACCCCCGTGTATCTGCCCTAAGGCTCCAGTTTAGCGATATCCAGGCCCACAGCTGTGCCGGTACCTAGTAGCCATGGCCTGCCCATCGTGACAAGTGGAAAGAATGGGGGGCCGAGCACATAAAAAAACATGTTTGCTCCAATTCTAGGGTGACCAATGTCAGAATAACATTGATTCAATAAGCTAATAACTTGTTTTGGGATAATACATAAATAGTACCTATTTAATTATATTTTTGTTTTCACTATCCAGGATGAGATCACTCCGCTACTTGTCAGTAAGCAAAGTCCTCCGTCAAAGCATCAGGACAGAAGACTTCCAAGAATTTGGCGTAGAACTCGAAGACCTGAAGATTTTCGGCAGCACTGTGACGCGGATCGAGTCCAGTGCCTTCCAGCATGTTAGGACTATCAAGACGCTTGATATGTCGGAGAACAACATCGAGTATATTGATCCTTTTGCTTTTGCTGAGGTTAGTGACGCTTAAATAGATGATAAAGACTTTTAGTTGCTGAACTTATAAACACCACGGAAGTCAAAAATAGCAACTTTAACATCTCATAATTTGTGTTCACTTCAAACTAGTCATCCGATTCTCTAGCAAACGGCATCAATATGTCAAAATCGCCAAAATTTACATACGTGGTGTAAGAGCTTCAACGAAGTTTTGTAGTAATTGACAAAATACATTTGTATAACAGTACTGCATAAAAGGTATGACGTCCTAATGCAGTATTGTTTTTAAATTCAATCCAGTGTGGAAAAGAGACGGAGCTATAGATGACGTCTAGCGCCATCTCATTCCCGCTCGCTTTAAGACGTCATGGTACGCCACCAGGGTGTAAAATTCCTCATACCTTATTGGAAAAGGAGGATCATCCAACTGTGTCCCAACCCGACGAATTTTGTCGCGTTTCTGTATGTATATCACGCGATAACTTTTGATATCGCGATGTAGAATACGAAAGCGTAGCTCGTGTATTTATTTATTTAAACTTCATGTATTTTAAAATGAATAAATTTGATGTAGGCATAATCCAATCCATCTTATCTGTACCATCTTCGGAGATTATTAAAACGTTGTGCCATTTAATTATGGTCCTACACGAATAAGTCTAGCTATTATTATTATGTTTTTAGCTATTAAGTAATATTATAAACTAATACTATTGAAGTAAGCCAATTAATGTAAAGGGTACGATGGGGCTGACATATCTTTGATAAAATCCCCTAAACAAAATTAGATTTAAAAGAAAACTTCATGTACAAGATAGTATATAGGCGGACTTAATGCCACAAGGCATTCTCTACCATTCAACATTTGGGTAAAGGTACAAAAAAAAAACAAAAATACCATTTTGTTAACATAAATTGATACCTAAATAGGATCATATTAATACATATATGTAAATACAGATAAAATAAACTAATACATATAATAATACATAAGAATAGTCCGAAATACGAGAAACCTTCTAATAATTACTGAAACTACTAATTACTAGATAGTGAGCAATTTAGTCCGACTTTAAATAGTACTTCCGAACTGTTCTAATCTGTTCCTTGTGTTCTGTTCTCCTCTTGTTTGTGTATGGTAGTATAGATGTCGCCACTCTGCATTGTTTTTCTTAAGTTTCAAAAACAGGTCTTCACAGGTTATCAACAGGTATCCCTATCAACGCCATACCTGTTTCTGGTAAACAACCGCAGCCTTTTACCGATTCCGCAATTCAAATCAATTATACAACCTCGCTTATCACTGGCACACGGTCCACTGCTAGGCAAACGCTTCTCCCAATTCACACTAAACTTCATTATCTCCGCCTTTACTTAACAGCGGATTTAATAAAAAAAAAACTGACGCTATAGCATGATTTTTCCTCTTTCCAGCTACACAGCCTAACAACACTGAAGTTGGCAAACGGTTTGGCAGACAACGTGAAGATACTGCCGTTCGAACCGCTAAAGGCCCTCATAGAACTGCAATACTTGGACCTCAGTAACAACAAGCTGAAGAATGTCCCGGATACGTCCTTCCACTTCTTGTACAAGCTGAAACGGTTGAATTTACAGGATAACTATATTGATCATTTCTCTAAAGGGACCTTGCAGGTTAGTTCTAAAAATGCAATCATATTTTGAAATTACACACGTCACCCTTACCAGAATAAGTTGGACTGTTATTGTACAGTAAGCCTATCCAATGCTAGGCCAGCTTAAACTGCAAATGTGACTGTAAAGTCACATGTCAAATTCTGAAATAGAACCGATATCTGAAGCTTCGCCAGACTCGAGTGAATGTTCCTTTTTTGTTTCATCCCCCGTTCACTAATTCATTTTGTGTTCAGACGTTCCACTTCGAGTGAAATATACCGAATGAAGGATAAAAATTAACATAAAATCAAGCGTCTGATTTCGGCTTCAGTGACGAATGAGACCAAGTCTGCCCAAGCATTGCAAATACTGAGATGGTCGAACAAAACGTAATTCCCGTAATTTTTCCAAAAACATTTTTCCTTGCAGGGTGACATACACGGCCAACTAGAAAGCATCTGCCTAAACGTCAATCAAATTCGACAAATAGTCCAGCATGCGTTCGTAGGACTAAAGGAATTACACGAGGTTCTCATAGAAGACAACATGATAGACATCATACAAAGGAGAGCTTTCGCTAGCCTTGATAATTTGAAGATTATCAATCTCAAAGGGAACAGAATCAACGAGATTAGTGAAGAAGCTTTCCAGAATATACCTGCGCTTACCGAGTAAGTAGTTGTTGAAATGGTTAGATATGTAATGTGTTTAATTATAACAGGAAAAAGTTAAGTGTACTATTATAGTAAGCGCCAGATAAACGTGGAATAGCGATCATTGACCCACATACATTTATTGACATACTTAATTCCGAAAACAATAATAATGACAGAAAGCTGTCCTGAATCGACATCTATCGTGATTCTTTCCTTTTTTTAGTAATGGAAAACGATTAATAATTTATTGTCCGCGTACCAACGCAGAGAAATTAAGGAAAGGGCAATGAACTTTATTCCACGTTTATCTGGCGCTTACTATACACGCTCTCACTTGGGCTGAGGTGCCCAAGTCTTCGTGTAATACAGGCATAGTGTTATGTTATTACTGTTACGAGCAACCTATGTTATGTTACAGAAATGAAAATTTTGCCAATATAGTAACGGATAAACTGGCATTGGCTACACTAGGTGTAATCCTAAGTATTGTACTTTTATATAAAACAGCAGATTTTTTAACAACACACGGACTATTTCTACGCTGAGAAATCTAGTACCTCTCATGTCTGTGTAGCCGATAAAAGTTTAGTTTGTCAATATTGAGCACATCAGAAATTTCCATTTCTAGTTTTATCAAGCTTTTCTACCTTTTCAAAAAACGTGTTATATTAATGTTTTTCGTTTATTCCAGATTGGACATATCATTCAACAACCTCGATACGTTTAAATTCTCGATATTCGACCAAGTTGGATCGGCGACTGCTCTGAAAGTCAACGCGTCGTACAACAGAATCATTACATTAACAGATTCCAACGCGCCGAGTTTCTATGCATCTAACTTCTACCCACCCCCTAAAGCTCAAAGTAAGTTATCATCATCATCTTTTATTGTAATGATGGCTGTTTACTCTCGACCGAGAGCTCTCTCAATGTCTCTCCCGAAACGTCTCGCAAACAACCGAAACGGGACGGAGAGTAAGGCGTGGAACACTGAGAGCCCTCCACAAACTGACAGGGACATTCAGCTCCTTATTTTAAATCATATTCCACTGTAATTTTTCTCGCGAAAATTTATTTTTTTATCGTTTTTTCAGTTACTATTCCTTTATTTCAATGTAAAATTACATTCTCAGCCCTACACTTGCCGTTCGCTACGTGCATTTTGCCATTTTGCCATTGTTGTTGTTTGCCACGGTAACGATACATTTGCGTATGAGAAAATAAAACAAATCAGGTTTATTGGATTCCCATAACTTTCCCCATTCATCTTAGTATGATTTATACTGAATTCACCCCATCAGTCTGCGGAGGGCTGTCCCATGCACCCTGTATACACTCTCGCAGTCGCCCTGCCTTGGAGTGTCTCAATGAGAGTCTACAGTCACCATAATGGTGTTATTGTTGTTGTTTGCATCTCTTTTACTCTTCTTATGTTTGTTTTTTTTTCTTTCTTTCTTTATTAACTCTGTCATTAATCTCCTTCTCTACTTACTTCTATCATTTCATTTCGGATCTCAAGACTTTTCATCAAACATCAGTATGTATGAAAGTATGCTCTTTTCTTATTTTTCTACAGTAACTTTTAGTATTTTTATTTGTAGATATTTTTTTTATATTGTTTCTTTATTTGTTGAGTTTTATTTTGTTTTTGTTTTCTATATTTCTGGACATCAGAACAATAAAGTCGGATGTATAAACTCTCTGTATTTGATCGTCTTACCTTATGCTCAGAAAGATAAGGTCAGATGTACAAACCCTCTGTATTGGTACCGTCAGCGACAGTAATATTGAGACGAACAGACTGTTCAAAATGATCTAAACAACTATGTAATTTAAATATTAACTCAATGACACAAGGAATGTTTCAGAATGAAAACAGTACCCGACAGCTGTCATTCTGTCAAGAACTTTATATAATTGAGAAAAAGTTCAATTTTCTTAATATCATTTTGGTCAGTCTGTTCGTCCCGATATTTTTCACGCTGACTGTATATCCGACCATATGCTTCTGCTGTCGAGATTTATGCTTCTAATTATATTTCTGCTTTCTACTCTTCGCTTTCTGCACAGGTTTCACTGACAATGAAGAAGATCTTGTATTAACTCAAGGTGACCCACATTATGCTTTTACTAACATAATATTTATAAATCATTTTGATATTAAATAACATCATTCTAAAACAACGGACTGAAGCAATGTTTTTTTTTTCAGGTCTTGGGACAGTCTCGGTAAATATCCGAGTTTTGGATTTCTCGCATAATAATATAACATACATTGCTCCGTATTACTTCAGGTTAGTTACCGGTAGTACATGCTAAAGTTCAAAAATTTCGGGCCTGAACTACAAAATTAAGGCTAAATATCCAAACAATTTTATTAGTTTTGTGATGTGATAGTTTTGTATATCTAAATTAATCGAATGTTAGAAGGACGGAAACTTTTCGACCTATGTAATACAATTGCGTACATTTACAAATGTTTACTCTTTAATTTTATTGTAAATACTTACTAAAACGAAAATATTTCTACACATTCCAGGCACGCAGACTTAACTCTAACAGAACTTCACCTATCACACAATTTGATAAGGAATATAACCCGTGAAGTATTCGGTTCTATGCACATGCTGCAATACTTGGACCTATCATATAACTTTATTTTCCATATGGAATACGATTGCTTCAAGAGAGTAAAGAATTTACAGGTGAGTGTATTTCCTCTTAGATCTTCTAAAGGGTTACAGCCAAATCCAGATGTTTAATAAAATTAAAAGTAACACGCACACAATATATTGGGAAACATAGATCATGAAGAGATCAATGCTATTCGGAGACTTAAATAAGCAATATCGACTCAAAGACTTTGTTTCATAATATATATATATATATATATATTTTTGTAATTTTCAAGTAAGGGCAATATACCCGATATTGATATATTTTACATAATGTCACACATTTGTAATACCCGAAGGGTTAGGCAGAGGTGTACCTTATAGTACACCCACATTTCGCCAGTTATGTTTAAGTCCAATGATTACATTGGACAAAGCGCGTTTTGGGGCGAGCCTATGGCGTCAACCGGGCACAAATCCAGACTACGTGGCTGCTACTCGGAAATTTTGATGGAAAAAGATAATAACAATTTGCCCGACCCGAGAATCAAACCCAGGACTTAATGCTCAGAAGTCGCGCTTGCGACCACTAGACTAATGAGGCAGTCTGATATAATATATCAGGTTGCCTCGTTAAATATTATTTTATACATATTCACAGCTAATACAATACTAACAGAACTTATTTATGATACTTTATTATTAATTTCTATTTCAGATTATCAATTTATCTCACAACCACTTAATCGAGCTCCCAGTTGAAATATTCCACGACATGCAATCTTTGACATCGGTGGATTTATCGAATAACCATATCAAGACTCTGGCAGACAACCTCATTCCATCACCTGCTTTAGAAAGGTAAAATTATTTCTTTGAAATCTCTCTCTGCGTGACTATTGATGATATTGTAACTTTTGTTAGATTCCGAGAAACATTTTTTTATTAATATAGTCTGATAATCTTGAAACCCTCCTTATGGTGGGAGTAATTAAAGAAAGAGAAAATAAAATTTATAAATAAATAAATTTTATTCAAAAATATAAGGTATAACATTAAATACAGTTTTTCTTAAATCAGAAATCAGAGAGATATATGACAGTGTTGCACATGTTTTAAAAGTAACTGAAATATTAACCGATTTTTTTTTATCTTTAGGTTGGACCTGTCTAACAATTTACTGTCAAGAATTCCGACGAACAGCTTGTCTTCTGGTGCATCAGCCAATTTGGTAGAATTGGACCTTAGTGGAAACACCATTCCTGCGGTTGCTTTAGGAGACTTGGTCCAAAGATTCCGGGTAAATACCATTTCAATAGAGTTTCTAGAAATAACCTAAATTCCCTTTGCATCTGTTTGAAGTTTTGACAACTAACTGCTCGATAATAAAATTAAGCATTTGATCTGCAACATGTAAAGTTGAATATGACTTCTGAATTTTGTATTTATGGGTATTTAATACTAACTCAGTATCTAGTTTGGAAACATGATCATCTTACTTGAAGAAAGTTCTAGCTTTTGTCTGAAAAAAAAAATAGTTTTTATAAATGTTCTGACCGTACACTACACGGATTACGGCACGGTTGGCGCAGTGGCTGAGCGATTGGCTGCTGCGCTGCGTGTCGCGGGTTCGATCCTCGCACGGAACAAATATTTGTATCACACACAGGTAGTTGTTCCGGGTCAGGCTGTTTGTGTATGTGAATTTAAATGCTTGTAAACGCACCCACGATACAGGGGAAGTTCCTCGTGGAAATAAAACCGTTTAAAAAACTGTGGTATTGGCGATTAAAAAAAAATTAAAACCCCAAATCATGATCATGTTTCAGTATTTTTTCTAACAGTGTTTTATCGTAGTTCGCCAGTGTGTGAGTATGCTAATGTGTTGTCCTATCATGCATGTGTCGCCAGAACCAAGATCAGTTGGGCGAATACTGGCCCGAGGAACCTGACTACAGCGACGAATACATGTACCACACGGCTAGACGAGATCACACCAGAGTGTTCCACCAAAAAAAACAATACCCGCAGAATATTTTGTACAAGGTAGATTGTAATTTAGATGTTCATGCCATCACTAACGTTGTAGTTATCGTACTAAAACACTTTTTTTGCACTTTGCATCGTATTTCTGTCTATTAGTCTACATGGTGATTCTTCTGCATACAAACATATTGAGTTGGGTTTTTGTATATCATTGATATTTTTGTTTTCAGTTTTATTCATGAATTTTGGTACTTATTTTCAGCATGTATGTTTATAAAAACCATTGTTTCCGTCTTCTGTTTTATTTTCAGTTATTGCCTGAGATTTGAATCATCATTTCAATCAAATTATTTTCTCTCTCATTTGTTATTTACTCATTGTTTAATATATATATTTTATATTTTCCAGTCCCTAGCTTGGTTGGATTTATCGAACAACCATCTAGTGCGAATAGAAGGTGGATCCTTCTCAGCATTGCCTAGGCTTCGCTGGCTGGACCTTAGTAATAATTCGCCTTTCAACTCTGGAGACCGGGGAACCACAGTCTTCAAGGGACTCGAGAGAAGACTGTCTCATTTGGGACTGAAGAATGTCAGCTTGGTTTCTGTAAGTTTTTTTTTAAATATGCCATAGTCACCTGCATAGCCTTTTCCCAGCAATCTTGCGGTCGGTATCAACTCTGGTTGTAGCTTAATACTAGTATTTAACGTGGAACGACAGCTTTTCCGACTTCCACGACCTCGATAACACGTTACGACCTGGTTACACTGGTAACCAGACATCCGGCGTTCTGACTGCCCTTAACAGCTGTCAAAAATTTACAAATGACAGTCGGGACCACCGGGTTAACGTGCTTTCTGAGGTACGGCTGGACCTCTTAATTTTAACATTTACCCCCAACCACATATTTACTAAAATTTTAAACAAGTATGTTGCATCATCATTAAAAGTGAGTTTAATATTTTCAGGTGCCTTCGATGGTCTTGTCTAAATTGAAGAGTTTAGACTTATCATATAACAACCTGCCTTCGATTCCGCCTGAAACAACAGCCAATCTCACACGCCTTAGAGCATTGGATTTATCTTACAACGATCTCACTGCTGTGCCTGTGGTAAGTGACAATACTAATTGGTCTATTTTCAAACTTATTTTTAACAAAGTTCCCAGTTATAACTAGAAGCAAATATTTAAATTGTTGTGCTTTTCCAACTAAACAGAAAGGAGTCCATATTTTAAGGCATAAAAGATGGACTCCTTTCTGTTTAGTTGACAATACAAAAATGTCCTTTCTTCCTGTCATTGTGCTCCTTGAGTTACGAGTCAAGCTTCACTATAACTGACAAATGCTTGAATCGACTGGACAGGTCCACTCAAATCAGTGTGGTTCCGTCTGCAAAGTACCATCTCAGACACTAATCTGCATAGTCCTCATGTGAGTTGACCAAGATTACGTCTGGACCTTAAAAGAGACTGTGACCTCTGAGTTTGTTTCGGCTGTTTCGTTTTCGAGTATTCAGGTACGAAACAACGGCCCACCTAGTTTTAAAAAAAGTTACGTATCAAAGTGTTTGTAAAAACCTATTTGCAAAATAAACATCATTTAACAAAAATATTTGAATATTATTGTTTTACACTGTCACTTTACACTGAAAATCATATATTGTGTTCGATGCGAGAAGTGTGAGCTGGCTCTCTAGTATGGGTACATTTTTGCACGTCCTAAGTACCTACCTACAGTAAAGGCAAATCTAATGATTTAAATCTTCGCGCATTCTTTCCTTCTCACTTTTTTCTTGAATTGAATGTTAATTTTTGTTTGTTTGTTTGTTTTTGTTATGGACTCTTGACCTCAATCTTTTATTCTTCTTCATGTCTTCTAATTGGTATCTGTTTCAGGCCACACATTCACTGAGTGATCTTCGGTGGCTATCTTTATCTGGTAACCCAATCACGGCTTTGATGAATACAAGTCTTTACGGGGTTTCGCCTCGCCTTGAATATCTTGATGTAACTCGACTTAGACTCCGGATACTTGAGGTAAACTTTTGTTTCTAGCCTTCACTAATTTTGTTTCTTAAGTGGTATATTTTTTTAAATTACACAGCATCACATAAATTAATTAGCGAAACTATGAAGATTGGCTAATAAAAATATAGATATTAATCTAAGATGGTTTTTAATATCAAATTATTTTTTAATTAAAAACTAGTCATTTTATTAGTAGCTGCTCAGAATAAATGGCTGCGAAACGCACTAACTACTAAAGTATAACTTATCTAAAAACAAACTTGAACTTATTATTTAGTATGAAAATCTACGGAAAATCATGAGTTGCATATTTTTTAGATTATGAAGTTTCTTATCTGTTTTCAGTTAACTTAACTGTATTTGTCTTTATTTTCAGCATGGAGTCTTCAGCAAAATGTACGGACTAAGAACACTAAAAATAACAGCATATTCAAACGTGAGAGACTTCAATGTCCCAAAGATGGTATCATACAACGCGGGCTTAGAGAACTTGTTGATTGAAACCGATTATGATGGAGTGGAGTTTGGAAAGGAAATGTATGGGCCACTACCTCTCAAGCTCGATAATATCACTATTACTGGAAGATACCTGAGGTATCTCACGCAGTATTTGTTGAGCGTAAGTTCTTAGATTTTTTTTTGTTCAAAGTTGATGTTGGTGTAATATTTTTCTGTTAAAAGGACAGGAAAAATCAAAAATTCATCAATTAGGTATCAAATTAGGCTGAAAGTTAGACTTTTGAAAATCAAAATTACATAAGTTATTCGCTTCTGCCTGCCCTACGCCACTTCCAGCGTTATAACTGGGAAGAAGAAGTGTCGTAACAAACTCCTCAGCAACACACCTGTCTGTTAGGTTAGAAGAACTCAACAGGTCTTACACGTTCATTTTCTGCGCAGCAGACACAATAGTTAATCAGTCACCATGGCACATATTATGTAGGTCGCAGATCTTGCGTATAAACTGTGTAAAAAAGAAAATTAATCATAAATCGTTTTCAGGGAGTCCAATCAAAAGTCCTCCGCCTCACAGTCTGCAACACAAGCGTCGATGAGATAGCAAGTGAAGTGTTCTGGAAACCAGGTCGTGTCACCAACCTGACCCTGGACCTCCGAGACAACTATATCATGAGGGTACCGAACCCTTCGCAGAGACCGTGGCCGCGAGTCCCCAACACGGTGTTCCTTCAGGACATACTCGTTGCTGGCAATCCTTTGGCTTGTGATTGTGGGATTGGGTAAGATCTTTATTAAAAGCAAGTTAAAAACTGTAATGGAAGTAGGCTATAAAATTAACGCGTCGAAAGTAAGGTCGAGAAGCATTGCAAGAATAGTGTAATGACAGACACTGGATGCATTTAAAGCTATTTCTCATGAGCAAGTTTGCGCCAATATGAGAGATCTTGACGATTCGACATTGAGGTAACTGGGTTTGGATATAACAGATAGGACCACTGTCTGCGTGAATAAATAAAAAAAGCCTATGTAATTCAAATCGCTTCGCTCGCACTTGCACCCTGCGTTAGACCCTTTACAAATAAAAATCAGATATAATTATCCGAGGTGTAGTGCAACCAAATTTCGAGCTCCCTGAAGATGACCTTGGAAATAATTCTGTTGGCACCGATGTAGGGATCCGCTTCAAAACAAAAGTGCTTCCAGATCGCCAAAAGAATAATAATAAACTCACCTAACTATAATGTTTACAGATGGATAAAGGCCTGGGACCGCAAGAGAAGGCAGTATCTATGCGACAGTCCATCCAAATGCGTGTCGACGCGTGATGATGTGAGATTCGCAACGTGCCCGACGTACGACAACAGAACTTTTGCTGACGTGAGTTGGTTTCATATAAATTAACTAGTAAGAGTTAGAGCATCGCTACTTCAAACTATTTACTGTCCTTTCGATGTTTTTTTCGGCTAGCTATAAGTGGATTTATCTGAGGTTTGTATTTAAGGGAAACGCCAGGGTAGCCCACGAAATTCAAATTTTCTTTCACAGAGATTTGCCAATGAGGTCGCTATTTCGAAATAAAAAAAATATGTTAACAGATTTTCAACCAATGACGATGCTTGGTACTAACTAGCCATGAGTTACACATGTGCCATTCACATTGATGATTTATCTTCAAGACTAAAAGGTTCATGGTTAATTAATTCAAATTTTGTTTCAGGTTCTGTCGAGAGACCTGGATTGTGAATGGAACAAAGGATTCTTAGGATCACCCAACTTCTACATAGTCTTAGGCATGTCCATCCTAACGTGCCTCTGGATATGAGGATTATTTTGGCTACTTGGGGTATACGAGGAATTCAACCTGATTTTGGCAAGAGTGTACGATTCGAGCACTTAGAGGCCTCACTCGAGACATACTCGTATAAATTAGAAAACATTTTTTGTACAGAATTAAATTCTGATGCTTACCAACTTTTCGATATTTTGAAACATAGATCTATCATAGTATTTAAACACGAAGAAGATTTTTATTGTTCGGTAAAAAAAAAATATGTAAATAAAATCAAATGCAATCGTGAAGAACTGCAAGAATCTTCATCGATCATGAAGTAATCCAGAAGCGAGTGAGATAGCATTGAAATGTTTTTTCATACTGTACCTGTTTACGTGGCCTACATACTGAGTCTGGTCTGGGGTGATCCTGAATAGCCAAATCCTAGTTAGTGATAGTGAAACTGAAGTATATGCTTTAAGACTTGACGTCAAGACGTGACGCCGATGACGGAGAACAAGTGACTTTTGTATACTTAAGTGATTGCGATAATTCTAGTGAAGCCTACTAAAATGTGATTTATCGTTTTAAAAATTGAAAGCAGATGTGTGATCTCAGATGAATCGTTGGATATGTTACCGTAACTTCATATTTCTTAGTAATTTACAGTTTGCGTTCCCCCAAATACCTGTTTTGCGTGTGTAGTATTAAGATTTTGATTTGTACATTTCACGCATTTCGTGCACTGCCTTACATAACGAATTTTCTGTGATTATTGTCCAGAATCTATGTCCAACTTGTATGGTGCGTCTGATCTTACACGATATTGTTAAGAACCGAGTGTGGAAGTGCACTTAATGTGTTTTAGAAGTTGCATTTACGTCGATTTATAAGATAAGTTCACACGAAAGCAATGACTTAATTATGATCGTATAAGTAGACTGCATTCGCTCGAATGGCATATGTGTTCGTCCATTATTAAGAGTAATAATATTATTTATAGATGTATTCATTTTTGTAATAGGTGACTTTAGATGTAGACTAATCGAATCATTTATAAAAGATTTCCTTATATTAAAAATATCTTTAACATTTTCTTCATTGTCATTTTTTTCATAATACGTAGTCGTTTTAGAATCGTCGATTCGATGATTTTAAATTGTAACAAATTCTTGTACAAATAAAGTTTCAAACTCATCTCTCATACGCCTTTATTCAGAGTCACTATCTTCAATAAGAAAGCTTGATTCTATGCTATTTACTCTTTAATATTTTTAATTGTTTAGCTGTTTACAAAGTCTATCTGGTTATTGTTGGATAAACATATTTTATTACATAATGTACCTATAAATAAATGTGTCATTAGCTGTTATTGTATCGGAGCATGCTGTAATATATACATCATTGTACGTATATACTAGGATTTTATCGACTGAATTTAAGTGTTTTGGAGCTATATCGCTGGTTATTATGTAAGAAATGTTGTTTGTATAATGTGCAATGCGGCTTGTTTTTATTGTTGCATCGCTTCACTTTTTTGTCACGTTTTAATTTTTCCACTAATATTTTAGACATGCACGCTAGCAATAGTTTAGTTCGAGTTTAGAGTTGCATAGCTTTCTTATACATTTCTATAACTGAGTGAGTTCAATTGAATACCTCTGCTTCAGTGGTCCATTGTGTGCTGTCAGGCCTATTGTTAACTTTTGTTTTCAATGCCATTTCACGATGCACTCGATTTTGTTCATAACTTCGATATTTCATTCAACAATTTTTAGTGTGACACCTTTGCACGTCGGCGTTTAGTTTGGTATTGGAAACAAAAGGATATCGTTGTAACAATGAATATATTTTGTGATATATATTACTCTAATCCTTCTATTTTTGATAAAGCCTACAATGAATATTGCTGAACTAAACGGGAATTGTATAGCTGAATAAATTGTCATTATTAAAAATATAAAGTTACCGCTTCTCTATAGAGTAGATCAGACCGCAACGTCAATTGTTACATTCATAAAAATATTTTTCTTCGATGGTACTAAATGGTATATTGTATTTTATTCAAATAATAGCTTGCTTAACTTTTAACGGAGTAGTTGAATAGTAGCCAGCATTATGTGATTTCTGACCAATAATAGCTAAAAGCATTTTTCTACGGTCGGTTATTTGAATATTTACCCTTGCGTTTGAATATTCTCACTTACCTATTAAAATTAAAAAGTAATGAACTTGCAGTAATCAATCGATCGAAATCGAATCTAAAAGGAATAAAAAGTAAATTAAAATAATGGTTATTACTTAATTATCTTTTGTCCGGTTTTGCAAGGACTCAATGTAATATTTGCCAAGACTCAACTACGTTGCTTGTTAGTGCCATCTGTGTAGCAATAAAAAAAAACTCGAATATTACGAGAAAATACAAATTATTATCACTTCTGCAAGGTCCATTGTGATAGAAATAGCTAGTGCCAATATTACAAAATATAGTATTTAAATTTCAAATATCTTTTAAAAGGAATCGTGCATTGATTTTTATTTTGCGATTGGAATCGTGAGAAGGATATTACGAAATATACGCGACGAATTGTGAACCTCCTCCTTTTATATCGTCGGTTAAAAATAAAATACCCGGTTGAGTCTTGAAAAAAGTGGCAGAAATAATTTGAGTAGATGCGAAATTGAGCGATTGGCGAGCGATAATGCTCAACTAAATTGTTGTGTGGTGGATGATCGATTTTTTTTTTAATGATCGAATCGAGATGATGAATCGAGTCAAGCAAGTTTATGGATCCCCATTCATCACCATACACTTCATCAATGCAACTATTACAGACAGTTTGGTTTTATAGTATGGAACGACCCTTATATGAATATGCCAGTATTATTTTGGTTTGCATATCTGTAAGAGAATAAATAAACTAAATAAATAATCTAACAATTAAATGTTTGTTTTAATTTTATGTTTTTTATACATATATAATCAATGGTCCAATCGTAAAATGAAAATTATTTAAACAATAGCTTTTATTCCGTTTCTAATACGGTTTAAACTCCAATATGCTGTAAATAAATATGTTTTAAAAATATAAAATTTACTTTGTACCCAATAGAAAGTTAAGCAGATTATAAAGAAATCACTGAAATAGCAATGCGTTAGCATTGCTATTTCAGTGAATTTTAATGTTATTATTTCAAGGGATGTAGTACGAAGGAATGTTTTTGTCTTCACTACTTAAAATAGTGTGAAATAAAAAAATAAGTAATCATTGAATTATTAGCGTATTAAAATAAATTATTGCGTAAATATTATGCTGCGTTTTATTTTATTTTTTAAAGAAGTCAAGTTTTATAAATCTCCACACCAGCCACATTGGTCCTTTGATGCCGATTCAAGACGAGAACTGCCTCTTTGGTCGAGCATGAAGTCCTGGTTTCGACTCCCGGGTCGGGAAAAGTGTTATTGGGTTTTTCCATCAGGTATTTCTCAGTAGCAGCCACGGAGTCTAGAGTTGCGCCCGGTTGATGGCACTAGACTCGCACCCTATCATATGCGACTTAAAATATAACTGGCGAAATGTGAGTGTACAACTAGGTACACCTCTGCCTAATCCTTCGGCGAATACCTACAGGCGTGATGTTATGATAAATAGACGAAGATGAACAACCTATACACCTATTAAGGTGAACACAATACACTGACAGTCCTAGCTGTTTATCCCCTACCTGTAAGTACACCAGCAACCCTACCAACCATTCAAACCAGAACTTGGCACCACTCCGTTAAAAAGAAACTTAACAAAGCTGGAAGGTATTTGTTCACTCCGTCATTGTGGTATTTTGTTTGTTCTGGACCACATCTATACCTTTTAGTAACGGAGATATTGGAGGTAAAAACTCCTTCGCAAGTTTTTTTAGAAATATAAGTTTTTAATCTTATAACTTTACTTTAAATATCCCCATAACCCCTGTCCATCAACATAATGTTTTGAGTGGGTTACATTGAGTCCTACCAACACATGGACATATAATGAGGAGGGATAAAACGCATGTTACTACATGAGTGATGGATATAAATGTTGATGGATGGATTGTATGAGAAATGATATGAAAGAGAAAGGAGTAAATGATGCCGTGACGGTTGACAGGGGAGAATGGAAGAAGAAGACGTGTTGCGCCGACCCCAAATAGAATGGGACAGGGGCAGGAAGATGATGACATTGAGTCCTACAAACGTTAAAAGTGATTTTTCACCCCAAAAAATAATCGTTTCTCAACTATATTTTTTTGCGTAGAGATGATACTTAGTTTAATGTACAAAAGGTTGGTTGATGGCTTCGTGAAGGGTCCGTTTACACCTCTTATAGAACCAGCTTCCTTAGACAAGCTTCTTTACAATAGTTAGATAACGGATTCTCTGTAATCGTGATTTCTACGCTTAAATAACTTTAAATAATTAGGTATCTGTAAAACCAGTGCCACATCCTTAAAATCTACAAAGGTTAAAATGGAGTGATGAGCGTAGTTTTATTAAATGCTATAAAACTAATTGCCGGACAACCGTCTCTGGATAGTCCCTGTACAAGCCTCCTCAAGCGACGACTTAAATGCACGTGTGGCGCACCCAGGGTAGTCACCCCGCTAACTACTTGCTGACTACATCATGATGTATGCTCATCAAGGCCAATCCAGTGAGCTGTCCGAGGTTTCAGTCGGCTTTGAACCCCCAACCCCCGAATGACGACTGACAGGGGAGTACGGATAAAAAAAAACGTGTTCTTCCGACCTCTGCGCCTAAGTAACATGAGGCAACGTAGCAAAATGATTATTTATGTACCTAAAAGAGTCTGTAGGTATATTTATCTTATCCACTCGAATAACATACCAAAATACTCTTTTATATTTTTTCAATAGATACAGACTTAACTCCTCTTATTCCAAAGGTCAAAACAGAAAGGTCACGCCCTAGATGGCGGTCCATTTGTGGTAATCTACTACAATGCTAGTAATTGAATCGTGCCCCCTACGGCGAACGAAATTAGATGTGACATAGATAGCTTAACAGATAGCATAATCTTGTTGAATCTTATTATGTTGTTGAGGAAATAATTCTGTTGTTCTGTGGAAATGACGATGTTAGGTACCAATTTTGTTTGAGTGCTATATTCTTTTTACACGGGTTACATTAAATTAGTGAAACTAAAAACCAGTTGAAAATCAATCAATATCTGAACAAGATGAACTAAGAACTATCTACTGGGTTCGGAGGCCTCGGAGAAATCAAAATCGTCCCTAGTATCTTATACAAGAATTAAGGGATACCTAGACAATTATACACACAGTACACATAATAATATACATAACATCACGCCTGTAATCAATCCCCGTTAGGCAGAGGTGCAACTTATAGTACCTACCACATTTCACCAGTTATGTTTAAGCCCCATAACGCCATCTGCTACCATCCTTTGCTTCGTTCACGTTCATGTGACTGGCTTTCTTCTCATTCGTGTCGCTAGCACGACAGTATTTTATTTATATTTTTAACCGACTTCAAAAAAAGAAGGAGGTTCTCAATTCGGTCGTATTTTTTTTTTGTATTTGTTACCTCATATCTTCGTTATTTATTAACCGATTTGAAAAATTATTATTTTATATGAATGGATCTACTTCCCGATTGGTCCCATAGAAATGTTATCAAAATCGGTTCAGCAGTTTGGTTTTAAATCAAAATAGCTGGAAAAAATATGTCATCCAAGTAAAAGAAATTGCGAAATTGATACTTGACAAGGATTTGTGTGTGATGGCGATAACTAAAACGGGTAAAATAAAAACGTTTTTGCAATAACATAACCGACTTCCAAAAAAAAACGCAAAAAAACTTTTTTGCAAAAAAAACCGACTTCCAAAAAAAACACTAAAAAAGTGGGAAATAACTTTACTTTCGGAAGTCGGTGACTATTGTTTGTTTCATTGACTTTTTTGCCACCGACTTCCGAAAGTAAAGTTATTTCCCACTTTTTTAGTGTTTTTTTTGGAAGTCGGTTTTTTTTGCAAAAAAGTTTTTATTTTACCCTTTTTAGTTCAAATTCTATCACACACAAATCCTTGTCAAGTATCAATTTCGCAATTTCTTTTACTTGGATGACATATTGTTTCCAGCTATTTTGATTTCAAAACCAAACTACTTAACCGATTTCGATGAAATTTCTATGGGACCAATCGGGAAGTTGATCCATTCAGATAAAAGAAGAATTTTTCAAATCGGTTCATAAATGACGAAGATATGAGGTAACAAACACAAAAATTTCCAGCTATATTGATTTCAAAACCAAACTGCTGAACCGATTTTGATGAAATTTCTATGGGACCAATCGAGAAGTAGATCCATTCAGATAAAACAAGAATTTTTCAAATCGGTTCATAAATGACGGAGATATGAGGTAACAAACACAAAAAAAAAAAAAAAAAAAACATACAACCGAATTGAGAACCTCCTCCTTTTTTAGAAGTCGGTTAAAAAAGAGGAAAATAACTTTCCTTTCGGAAGTCGGTGCCAAAAAAGTCAATGAAACAAAAAATAGCCTTAGCAATTCAAAACTCACTTCCGAAAGTAAAGTTATTTTCCACATTTTTTTTTTTTTTTTGGAAGTCGTTTATTTTTTTGCAAAAACCATGCACCGAAGCATGTGCGAGGCGATGCTTGACGTCCTCGTTGATATTCATACAATTTTCTACTTCTAGCAATGATAATACGGTTCTATTTTCAATGGGCGCTGTCAGTTGTGACTGGTCATCTCGCAGCTGCCATGGATTATTGTATTTTTGAATTGTTAATTTTATCTTTTTATTCTGGACGCTCTTACTCGCACGTCTTTCTACATCGTTCTCACATATATGTTTAATCTCGACATGAATGGTGTAACCGAGACTTTGTAACAACATAATGATTTAAAAGAGTGTCCATGGAGTTTCTTGCCCATTCTTCTCCATAGAGATCTACGCTTTCGAATGGGCAACTACAGTACTTTCACAAGTTATTATGCCCTGTGACTGGGACTGTAGCTTAGTTTATTTTTTTTGTTTTGACATTCAAAAGTGCCTGTAATGGTCTAATTGAAATAAATGCTTTGAGTTTGAGTTTGAGTTTGAATGCAGCCTGTAAATTGCGCGAGGTTTTCTGTCTGAATGGACCCATATACGTCTAGCTGTGGACATCTTTTGTATAAAATGATAATGATGGGCACAAAGTTATATTTATTTACATAATACTCAAACGAACACAGACGAACAGAGGTGAACTAATGTCATGGGCATTTTCTAGTGGTCGGTCCGGTCGTTTCTTAAACCTATAACCAAAACATTGTAAACTAAAAAGAAACCAGTTTTGTAAACCATACATTTTAATATACAGATACACACACACAGGTTCTGGTAAAAATTATGCTTTAACACTTTTAACAGCTATCTTATCTTCTGGGGCGACGTAGAGCATAAACTCGAACGCCGACGGGCCAGCGTCGTACCACAACTTACATTCTATAGCCAACGATATTCCTATGGTAAACTGGGATATTTGTACGGCAACAAGAGGAGACTGCTTGTGTGCATCGAGTGGAAACATACTCGCGTCAAATCCAGGAGGATCGGGGTAATACCTAATTCTGCCGATGTGTTCCTTATCATAAGAGTGGAACCCGCTACACTGCAGCCAAAGTTTCGTCTGATCTGCTTTCATCCATGCTTGAACTTCTGGCGGCGCAGACTTCGCAATCGTCGAGTTGAAATTCAGGGGTTTGCCAGCCCAATTGAATTTCTTATTAATTCTTACAATTATACAAGGTTCTTCTCCATAACCATAAGGAGAGTGTCCGCATGGTCCTAAACTACTAACTTCTCTTTTTCGTCGGTTACTCCAAAGGAACTTATCAATAGCCTTAACATATTTGTCGTAGCCATCCTTCTTTCCATTCTTGTACCAAATCAATGGAACATTGTCTTCAGATGCCGGTGTTGCTGATAGTCCTATTGCGGGGCCTGAATACTTAAGATATTCGTATACAGGTCGTTTTATGTTTGAATCGTTGAATGAATTAAAGTCAACCGTCTGCTTAATTATTATCAAAGATGTGTAGAGGATTACTAGAGTGAACGTCATAAGAAATATTAGATACATGGCCGAATAAGATAAGATCAACACCCAACTTTTGGGGGTTCTGTAAAAGATTTCTCCCGTTTCGCTGTTGTATATGCATTTTAACCATGGTCCTCGACCAGGTTGTTCAAAAACCAGTCCTGGGTCTTGAGACGACCCTGGTGGTGGTGGTGGTGGTGGAGGAGGCAACGTTTTAGGAACCCTATGCGTCGGCCTCTGACCTGTTTGATCAGAACGATCTCGTCGGTCGGACCGAACGGGCGTTGGCTCTTGTGTAGAACGGTCATCTGGGGGACGGTCTGGTGCCAAACGGTCTGGTGAGGATTGCTCTGGTGCAGGACGGTCCGGTACGTGTCGGTCCGGTGTAGGTCGATCTGGTGCAGAACGAGCTGGTGCTTCTTGGTTTGCTGCATTTGGATCTGCTGGAGGGCGGTTCGGTGCACTTGGATCTGGCGGAGGGCGATTTGGTGCATTTGGATCTGGCGGAGGGCGGTTTGGTGCATTTGGATCTGGCGGAGGATTTTTTGGTGCATTTGGGTCTTCTGGAGGACGATTTGGATCCATTTTACCAAGATTGTACGTGGAACATTACTTAGCTTGTACTTACACAATATTACTGCGTTACAAAGTTGTCAAAACTGAATTTCACTGTCAATTTAAATTGCCATATTCACTTTGGTTATGGTGCTTGTCATCTATAACTATTTGAACAAAAAGTTTGTTAACGAGAGTTTTTAGTTGGGACTATAGGTATTATACTGTCTTGTTTGTTGTGTGGTGTGGTTCGTCTTCCATGGACGCGTCTATGGTTTCGCTCTCTTGGAATAAATTCAAACTTATAGGTATAAGTATTCTACTCTTTGTACCAAACGGAATAAATGTTTTGGACTGAGCGCACGTCTTTCTATCAACAGTGGCGACGAGGAAATAAAAAAAATATCGGTTTGTCAGGTACGGGAGTTCAACGTTAAGACCGGGAACTGGTCCGCATACTTGAGCGAATGGAAATGTACTTTATGGTCAGTACAGTAAAAATTGAACTCAAGCTGCCAACTCTGATTTCGGTGATTAGAGAGGAGGCCTATGATTTATTGTCGTCTTTGGCGAGTCCGCTCAAACCCACGGAGTGATCTTTTAATAGAGCAGTGGAGTTGTTGGCGGCACATCTGCAGCCAACCCGACCCGGCGACAACATTTTAAAGGAACAGGTGGCGCAATATGTGTCTGAACTAAAGAATTAAAGAAATTATCGAAGCACTGTAACTCACTGCTCTGTGTGTGCAGAGTGGGACGTCCGCGCCAATGCGGTGGAACAGGGTTCTTCGGTGGCTATGGAAGCGACGGAAAATGAGAACAGAGTCGAGGAATGCCCAAAGTGTGATGATATTAGGCACAGGTCTAGTGACTGTATTCTAACTATTTACAGTTCTAACTTCAACCAATTACTACACTATGTAATAAAAATCGTATCTTAATAAATGAAATTTACTCAAGTAAAGACTTTGACTTGTTTATGGATACGGGGGTGAGTATTTATCCCAATCTTCTTGGCTAACTAGTCCGTGTATTTTAAGAACTTTCCGCTCTTTGATTATGTTCCAGATAACAGTTGGATAGCCAGGTTGGTGGTCTTTTCTACAGTTTTCCATATTAGATCTATAAGCTGATTCCATTGTCCATTGTCCCAGTTCACCCTTTAGATACAATATTATTATACAATAAAGACACTTCCACGATCTACGAAATCGTGTGAAGCAGGTTGGTTACACAATAGCTAGATATAAATAGTGGACACATAACGAAACTTTCTTTTCAGACGAAATTAAAAAGGACTTGAATAGATAACCCTATATTACGTCATCAACGGCCATTATGTCTTAGTCGACACCATTATCGCAGGGAATGAAATACGTCGGTCCACCCCTCCGGTCCACCCGTATTTTCTTTCATACTGGGCCAATACAAACTTTGTCGTTGCTTTCAATAGCCGTTGTTTGGGGAATAGTTATGTTGATAAGCTGGCAAAGTTAATGGCAAAAGTTCGTTGTGAGAAGTGAATGTCGAAAGTTTTGCTTTGTGAAGAGTGTCCTGTTTTTTTACGTGAAAATGGTTCTGGGAAAATACTTAAACAGCCTTTCTGAGTTTTTAGAAAAATATGCCGAGAAAATTCACAGGTATTTCAATAATTTTCAAAAAACGCTGCTCCAATTCCTTTATCACGTTCAAAAGAGATGGCTAAATGAAGTAGAAATCTTTTTCACTAATTTCACATAAAAGTACGAATATTTCGAAAGAACGTTAGCTCCTCGTTCTCACTTAAAGCACTTTCTTTCATGCTTTCTGTTACCAAGCATTCTTATGGAACAATTAATATAATGACGAGCAATCGAAATCCCGAAAAAGCTCTTTGAGTCATTTCTAAAAAGCATTTATACCTTTTTAATTATCACAAATTGTTCGCGATAGCAATCATAAAAGTGAAGGGAAATCAAACGCACCCAGAAATACCTACATTAATGAATCGAATTACCAAGTGATTTGGACGGTTCTTCTTCTTCGCGTCGATGATTCCTTTTATTAGACTCAAATAGGCTTCGACCAGGACACTGCCTCCTCGACATCGACGGCTTTGTTTGGCAACAAGGTCAAAATAGCATGAGCATGACTCTGTGGACCATGTGTTCGAGAGCTTTTAATAACTTAAATATCTAACACAAAAGCAAAAACAGGTTTGACAAAAGATCATTTTTAACCGATTTCAAAAAAAGGAGGAGGTTCTGAAATCGGTGATGTTTTTTTTTTTGGTGTTTGTTAAATCATACATATCTTTGTCATTTATGAACTGATTTGAAATCTTTTATCTGAAAGGATATACTTCCCGATTGGTCCCATAGAAATTTCATCAAAATCGATTCAGTAGTTTGGTTTTTACATCAAAATAGCTGGAAAAGATCCTAGTAAAAGGAATTGCGAAATTAATAGGTACTTGACAAGGATTTGTGTGTGATACTATAACTAAAATGGGTAAAATAAATTTTTTTTTGCAAAAAAAAAAATGGAAAATAACTTTACTTTCGGAAGTCAGTGGCAAAAAAGTCAATGAAGCAAACAATAGCCACCGACTACCGAAAGTAAAGTTATTTTCCATTTTTATTTTTTGGAAGTCTGTAATTTTTAAATTATAAGCTTTTATTTATCTTGCCTTGTTAGTTGGTAAGTATGCATTAGTCAAATCTGAATTTTAAACCAGTTTCCCCTAACCGCAGCTCATAATTTCGTTTTAGACTTGGACGCCAAAATTTGGGCGTTTACATGACAAACTCGTTTACGTTGTGTTGGTGAAATCAAAATTGTAAAATTAAACTCGATTAAGCGCAAGAACGCGTTTCCCATGACATAATCGCGTTCTCATTCAATTGGTGAAATCCACCCTTAGCTGAAATTTTGCACACTTTTGGTTCTGGTGACAGTACATATTTGTAACAGACATGACTTCCTACAGCCAGGATCACCTCCTCACGAGAGAACTCCTCAACGGTTAATAGCACGGACACGAGACTTTGTGTACGCATCAATGTTGATAGATAAACTTAATAGTCTTAACATTGTAACAAAAGCTTGTATGGCACAAAAGCAAGTGCATTAAACGCCAAATTAGTCATGTGACGCAGCGGTACTCATGCGAACGAAACAAGTGACACGCGCGTGTCACTTGTCACCTGGCATCATCTGCATGAGGTCGTGACGACGCGCAATGGTGCCAATGTCATATGCCATTTACACGTAATATCATGTAGCAAGATTAATAAACCATAACTGCACCCACACAATAAAGTTGAGTATTTGAGTTGGAAACATCAATATACTCGTAGAAGGTAATAATGGTGCCGCATACAGACCATTCGCGACTGCTAGTTATGGTCAGCGACCTCGTTCAAGTACAACTGTTTTTAAACACGAGAATACTACAAATACGTATAATGTTATCGCTGCTGGAGGAGCCGCCGAAAGTCGTCAGACTTACGAAGCAGTCTTACTGTAACCCAACACCAACCTTCACAATAAGAGAATAAAGGTCACAGTAATTATGACAGACTTGTCAGTGACCATAACGTTATTGCTTAAGTAATTTCGTCTTTGCTCAAGTCTGCGACGTAACACATAAGTTTAAAAATAAAAGCTTAATTCCGAATACAACCCTACACGTGCTGCATCTGCCTCTGTAAACTATCTTAAATATCACTTTAATTTTGACGGTATGAGGCAAAGGTGTGAAGGAAGAATCAATGCACATGGTGCGTTGTGGCGGCTGCGACGCCGGATTCTGAATACTCTACGTGTGCATCGCCGAAATTGATGTAGAAGCACACGCCAATATTGGATTAGACCATTTATTGCATTAAGAAACAATGATGGACAGTTCTTTCACCAAGAATATAGAGATTTGCTGACAGACGAACAGAGGTTTTGCCCCATAAACAATTGAGCGGTGCCGCACCGGGCGCGGCGTTGCAATGCATACAGCAAGTCCGGTATGCATGCGACACCCTTCCGGCGCGCGGCGCCACTCCCGCCGCCGCAACGCAACGTGTGCATAGGCTCTTCGATAACCCAAAGAACGCATGTAACACTTTATAAAAAGTGGTTGCCGCGGGCCACTATTGGTGGTTTAAAGTGGTTCGTCTACTGGTAACCTTAGTCTAGCGCACCTAAAGCATGCATAGCATATTTATGCAGCCTTAGCACACATATCCGGACTTGTTAGCTTACCTAGGTGGGTTTTATTGATGGCCGTGACGCATTTTACTTATTCTTAAGCCACTCGTTTTGTGAGATATGCGAAGCTGATAGATCTAGGTGTGAGCTTCGTGCCTGCAATTTTCAGGATTTTATTTTTAGTTTTATAATGTTATACTAAGTGGGTTGTGGAGGTCAGATAGGCAGTCGCTCCATGAAAAATACTGGTATTCAGTTGCTTCCGGTTAGACTGGAAGCCGACCCCAATATAGTTGGGAAAATATCTTCTTCTGTCCTTTCAATGGCTAGAACTAGTTTACTAGTTGATTTACAAAAACCAAAAGCACCTTATATTGGTCACCTGTTTTGAGTCCGTTTTCAGAGTGACCATTCTTTAAAATACCGCATATACAGGGACAACTGTTTAAGCTTTAAAACGACATGCTTGGAATAGAAGGACGCTGACTATGCTATAAACGTTATCACCCGGTCTAAGTTGACCTTTAAATGTGCGAATAGAAATTGTTCTGACCGGTCATGTAAAGTGGTTTGTTAAAGTTTAGTCGCGTTTAATATTTGAGCTTTGTTTTGGGTACATTGTTTGTTTTTCTGCAGTGTTATTCGCAAACATTTGGAATACAAGGTTTTGGGTTAAATTCTGGAGTGAAACTCAGTGACGTAGTGCTACAATATTTTGCACGGAAATAAGTGTTGATCAAATATTTTGAAACATTCCAACCATGATGCATGCATGATGCAAGATTTATTTTTCACTCAGTTCCATACTAATAGAATATTATAGATTCGAAAGTAACATGACAAACGTCCACGCGGGCGAAGCTACGTGCAAAAGCTAGTCTTCTAGACCACGCAATTTATTAGAGCTGTTGGGCACTTATTTATCAAAATCCGAACAAGAAAATGCTATCTAGTATTATTCTAGAAATAGTTCACAGAAAATATTTTGCGAACGTCGTTTTTCAGAACAACTGGACCGAAGGTTAGGTCCCGTCCGAATCCCCTTTCAAGTAAACGCTTGAAAATTGCAATAAAACCGGATAGGGGTCGGCTTACGGAAACGGAAAGATATCAAATCAGTTGTCAAACGGTCCCCAAGGAAATGATACATTAGGGAAAACCGTTGAATCCCGTCGCATGTTTGATCCAATCTTTCAGACACATGAGTGGACACAGATACTGCTGAATGCCTTGGATAACATTGAACACATTTTGGTAGGTACGGCCAAGGGTTTCTCTTTAAATGATTTGCGTTTTCTCCTTAAATCACGCTTGTAATTCTTGAAGGGTCAGCCAGAAGTGCACGTATAGTACACACACTGATACTGTTAGCCTCCCTCATCCCACTGTTGGACAAAGTACGCCCATTTTGAACTGTTTTTTTTTTTAACTTTATAGGAAATTTATTAAATCATCAAAATCATCATCATCTGCCTAGCCTTTTCCCAACTATGTTGGGGTCGGTTTCCAGTCTAACCGGATGCAACTGAATACCAGTATTTTACATGGAGCGACTGCCTATCTGACCTACACAACCCAGTTACTACTGGGTAATACGATACGCCTAAATCATCAAAATATTTACCTTATTTACAAACTAATATTAGATCTAAAATGAGAATAAAAAAATATGTACAATCACGGGGCGTCAAAAAATTCGTCCACAATTTGAAAATTATGTTTTATTGACATTGAATGGGGAGCAAGCCTTTAGCCTTATATTTAGCACAAAGCCAAACTTTGGGCTGATACTGAGGAATTCGGTAAGTATGTCATATCCTGACATGGTTAAATTTACCTTTTATTAGTTTCACCTGTAGGTAACTAACAAACTATGGAAAAAAATCTAAGAAGTAAAATTTGACCCACTTCTCGGTATCGATCGATTGCGCTGAAATTTTGCATACATGTTTAGTTTGGATGACAATGCATGGTTAGCTAAGTGACGTCATTCTAAATCCAGTATGGAGGACTCCCAAAGATTGCGTAGTGATGAAATGAAAGGGTTTGCTGAGAAGAATGCAAGAAATAAAATGACGTCTCTCGTGCGTGTTTTTTAGTTTTAACTGTCATATTTTAGTTATATGACAATTTTTTAACACTCTATTTTAATCTTTAAATCCAGCGTGCAAGCTTTGTCCAGAGTGCTTCAGCACTCTGTTATAATGCCTTCATTAGTAAGGATATCATATTCCCGGACAGTCTTCAGTCGTGTTGTGTTATGTTTATTTTACTAGAAGCCATTTCAGCGCTTTCATGCGATGATTTTGTCCATCAAAAAGTACTTACAGTAGGATAACTTTTATGTTTTCAGGACAACAAGGCAAGAACGCGTTATTATCCTAGCTTCTACCAACTTCACGTAATCGTTGTCTTATTATCTTGTAAAAACATCGTATAATATGTTGTAAAGGTATTTATTCTTCGCAAATAAATTCAGCCATTCGATTTTACTTCACTAGGTACGTTGGCCTCTCGGACCATGGTAATTGACCTATTCCAATTTCCGCTTTGAGGCCCTCCGATTCGTACTCGGTACTTTAATGGCATGGGAGGCTTTGCTCTTTTATCACCAGGATATGACTTTATGGTGGTGGAACGTAAAATTATATGAGGTTTGGCAGAGAAATATAAAAAGGAATGAGAGGAAATGTCTCAAATGAAACGAGAATAAAATTACGTCTACTTTTCGTCTGGTTACGATTATTATACCGGTTTTATTTTTGATGGCAGTACGAAGATACTACAGCCAAAGAAGCAACAATTTGTATTGTACCGACGAAAGCTTTAAAAAATGTCCTGGGTGTTTCTTACCAACAGAATATCTACCCCAGTTTCTAGCTGAAAAAATCAACCAAATCTTTACAACTGTCACTCGAGTTCATTCATATAGTTTATTCATTTGACAAAACTAAATAATCCGGTGACCACCCATGCATGCTCGTGTTTATCCATTCAAAAGCTTTTATCTTTCAGGATGTAGTACAAATTGTCCGGTACAATCAACACCATACAACAAATTGCACAATATTCCACCTCATGTTTGGAAATCAAACTGCACATTCATTCATACGCCCATTCGGGTAGCTCAGTAAACTGACCCGGATATGGGACAGGCCGGGTATCCGGATGTTAACGCTTTTATCCGTGTACGTTTTGGGTCACCCTGTATATAACCCGAAGCGAGGTTACCAGGAAGTCCAGTTAGGAGTCCAACAAATGTTTACTCTGTAGATGTTGGTATTTTTGTTTTTCGTTCGTACGTATTGTGACATTCTGCTAAAGTCTCGTTGTTTAAATGAATATTTACTTACGTGGCAAAATTGTTTTACAGTAAAGCACCCACTTGTAATTCAGTGTGAGTTTTAAAAATATTGAAAGCGTGTTTTCACAGTTGACGTTGAGAAACGTTTTTTGAATTCCAATTGGAAGATAGGGAGTTTCCTTCCGTCCTTCTGATTTTGTACCTATGTGCACAAAAAATCCGAAGCCTTTATCTAGGTACAATAACCTAATTGGTAGTTATGTGTTTGAGCTGTTTGAGATTGAAACACTAGGGTCATGGGGTCCGAGTTCCCATTTAGTCTTTCGAGACATCATCAAGCGGTTGGTTGGTTCGACCTGAGGGCTGACCTATTTTTTGGTCAGAGAATCAGCATTGCCATCAAACATGGCAATGCTGCCAGCCTTCTGGGCACTATTCCTGTTACGTACGTATTCACGGAGCAAGCTCGGTGTGTAAAGGGTGGTCACCCATCCACGGACCAATCTAGGCAAGCGCGGCTTATCCTGAAGATCGACCCCGAGCGGTTGTTATTATTAAGCCACGAGCTCCTCACAAGCCTGTTACCATCAAACGGCACAGATCAAGACTCCGTGCTGCAGTTGAGAATTCTTAATGAAAAACCCCATTCAAACTTTGCCCGACCTGGGAATCAAATCCAGGATCCCATGTTCAGCAGTAGCGCTGGATTAACGAAGCAGTCACAAAAAACATGAAGATTCAATTCAAAAACAGTTGACATCATTCTTCCACATTTTACGCATAGATAGAAGTTTTCTAATGAATGTCTCTAGTATCAATGCGAATCGTACCTCGAATTTACAAGTCGCAAAGTAATTACTTATTTAAAATTTTCCGATGAGTGCGCTTTTGAAAAGTTTTGTAAGAAAGGAAAGTTGGAGCTTCAGAAATTAATTCCAGATGTCTTTTTATTCAGCTTTTTATTTGATTTGATGTAACTCGTAGATGTTACGGAGATAGCGGGAGGGGCATACAGCTCATAATTAGGGTTGTCTGTGAAAATGCAAGTAGGCATATTATGTTTTTTGGCATTTTTAGAAAGAAAAAGTGAGGGAATAGGGGTGTAAAGTACAGGGTGTAATGTTCTTCATCCGCCATAGAAAAGGAAGGATCCTCCGTCCTGACAGTTTTTGTCCGGGTCTTATGTCACGGATAACTTTAACAGCGCGATTCAGAATGTTGATGTAAGTTCTTCATGTGTGTCATAGATGGCGCTGTAGTACTTTTTGACCTATATTGCACTTTACATGGCTTGCATGGAACACCGCCGCCTCTTTGGCAACCTCTGAGTGCCTGGTGGCACTCAAAGGATCGCATCACAAAGGAAACTTTGAAACTATGTCAATTCATAAGTAATGAACAAGATTCTGGTAGTTCTGTAGTTAGTCAGACGGCTTTATACGGCGGAGTAATGCTTTTGTTACAAAATAGTTTACAAATCTTTAACATAGAACCTGTCATTTCGCACGTCTGGGCATACGTGTAAAAATAGGTCAGGCATTCTAAGTTATATTAGACGTTTCTAAAAGTTACTGTTATTTGGGCAATAAACTTAAGAACGAATATTCCCGTTTGAACATAAATTGGTGCAGGTTCACGTGTAACTCTCATCACGAAAGTGTTTGTTTCACAAATTAATGTTCGTTGCGTAACGAACGTTCGCGCAACGAATGTTGGCCAAACAAAATCTCAAAGCGAATGCTCGCGTTGAGTACCCACTGTCCGTTAGCTATAAGTACTTATAAGAACAACTGATTTACTTGTAGCGTTCGAACATATATTTTTTTCTTTTTTTATTCATTATTTCTTTTACAAAAACAAGTTATTTATTAACTTAAAATTGAATACCCAGTATCAGACAACAACGCGTTTGTTCGATGATGAAATTACCTTTGCGAACGGACAACAAGAACAAGAATCAATTATTATCTATTTTGACATTCGAAAGTGCCGTCTAATGGTCTAATTGAAATAAATGATTTGACTTTGTCTTTGATGATTGATGACATTTTATTAACAATTTTTAATAGGACTTTCAAAGAAATAAGCCAATTATCTGACACTAGGAATTTAGACATAATACATAACTTACTGCTAACTTACTGCTACATCCGTCACGTGAATTTATTTCTCGACAAGGGCCGACCGACATCGACATACAACAGACAACGAATTCCAAACCAGAGCATATAATAATATTTCATAACATCTTTTGACGTGAATTCCCTGAGAAAGTAAGTAAAAAGATTTTAGCAAACTATGCCTTAAGTAAGTAAGGGTTTAGTGACCCAAATACTGAAGAGACCTTTTTATCTCAGTTTTCTTTTACATACATACATAGACAGATAAACGACGTAATGTTAGGTTTTTTTTCGTCATTTCTGGGTCAGCAGAACTTAGGTGCGAAGGAAAATTTTAACGAAATTTTTCCATTAAAGTTTTTCAACCTTTGATTTTTTTGTCAAAAATAATGGATGCTTATTTTATTTGAAAAGCAACTTTATTTTGCGTCTATATTTGAAAAGATAGGTATTAACGTAGCAATTAAGTTAGTGACAGAAAACTGCCAATGATACAAGTGGAAAAATCTTTCTGTTATCAAAACACAGCATTTTGATTAATTAACCTCATAGTCTTCGGGGACACTCTTAAATTAATTAAGGCAGGTTTCCTTTTTCCTTAATTTATCATTGACTTTGAAAATCAACCATGCAGGATCGACTCATAAGTACTGCAATTATTATTTAGTTACCCACGAGTTCCTCATATGTATGTTAAACAAAAATATTCTATTTATAACCATCCCTAACTGCATGGGTAACTCATCCATTCGCATCCCGCCAATTTTCCATTACACCTAATATAATAACATATCAATAATCGCCATCATCACTTCCATATCATATCGTTCCCGCTGTGAGCAATATTTCAGTTCACATCCTCACAAGTATCCTTCAGTATCCCTCCAATATTCTTCAGTACCCCTCTGGCCATCGACGGGAGAGGACGTCCGCTCCCCGTCGCGATTCGAACGCTCGTCACATCGAAGTTTTTGATCTAGGGAAATTTTTTTGTAAATAATTTCGTGTGTTTTTATTTGGAAGTGTTATATGTTGGTGTGATGTGATTAATTTTGGATATAATCTCTAGTTCAATGCCTGGTAAGAATTTGTTATGTTGTAATTATGAATTTATTAGTATTAATTTATTTATAAACTTTTTAGAACACACACTCTATGGGACGTTATATTCGCACTAATATTTGACAAATTGACAAAGTCGTCCAAGGTTTTCAAAGTCACGTCTCTTTACTGTAAGTCTTATTAGCAACTTGTTGATAAATCGAAACAACGTATTTTCGGGAGTTTTTCAATGATTGCAGGACACTAATATAATGTTTTACCGAACCTATCAAGCGCTACTGATGAGCATGATTCCTAGTTTCTAAGTGCTATTGGATTTTTCCATCATGAATTCCGCAGTAACAGCCACGGAGTCTTGATTTCCTGTCCCGGTAGATGCTAAGATTACATATTTTGTCAAAATATTGGCGTATGTACTATTATTAGTCTGCCTTCGGGGCTTATAAGCGTGATGGAATAGAATAGAATAGAATATACTTTATTGTACACCAAAATTGATACAGAACGGTTTACAAAATTGTTAATTTTATGGTTACAATGGCGGTCTTATCGTGATGTTATACTTATTTATATTATGTGTCAAATCTGTTCGGAAAGAGTATATACTCAAAGTGTAGAGCAATGCCTATTCATAATGTTATCTGTACAACATCATCATCTGCCTAGCCTTTTCCAAACTATGTTGGGGTCGGCTTTCAGTCTAACAAGAAACAGCTGAATACCAGTATTTTAAGCCGAACCACATTGGCAACAAAACCAGTATAAGCAAATCTCGAATTCTATTGAAACTCCATGCTGTACTATACTAGCTCTAGGTCAAAGTTTTAACACTGATGTTTAAACCTAGCTACCCGCCCCGTCTTCGAACGAGTGTAATCAAACAATGAAGAAAAAACTTAATTATAGAAACAAAATTATCCGTCATTCAAACCTCGTCCTTACAAATTACGAACAAAAAACAGCCAAGTCGGTCGAGCTGTTCTCGAGCTATGATATTTCATACATGCGGTAATTCTATGTAAGTATTTAGAATAGTATTTAGAATGTAGAGTAGTATCGATAAAAGTAAAAAGATTTCGACGTTATAACATTGTGAGCGTTTCAAATATATCTCAGCAGAACCACAGAGATCATAAATCTACATGGACTGGATTGTGTTATTAAATGAATAATCAATTACATACATTGTTAGATATTCTTAGCTTCGTAATCCACCTTCATTGATTGGCTTAAATTTAAGATAAGCCCCAGCAGGCATGAAAGGATTATTCCAGTATAACATACTGGGATTTATTAAATTATTAACATCTTTAAACAATAAGCTTTGACTTTCTGTCAGCACGTATATGAACACAGCCATATTCAAATAAGGATTAGGTAATTGGAATTTTGATTTCTTGAAGGAATTGATATTATTACATACACACACATGTCTATGAATTTAATATTACTCAGCTTGAGAAAGCCCGACCTCCGAAGATGTACTTATGAGTTGTGTGTACTTAGGAGGAGATTGTGGGTTCGATCCTGATAAAATCAATGTGAATTTTCCGAGGTCTGTGGTCCCAACTCTAGGAATATTTTAGGCTGATTATGTGCTATGCTTTGCATTTAGATTTCAGCAATGTGAAGCAAGGGCGGGTCACTAGTAATTGGACACAAAAAACATACCTACACTTCATCATCTGCCTAGCCTGTTCCCTAAATTTATTGGGGTTGGCTTCCAGTCTTACCGGATGCAGCTGAATAACAGTATTTTACATGGAGTGACTGCCTTTCCGACCTCCACAACCCAGTTAGTACTGGGTAATAGAGTACTCCTTGATAAGACTGGTTGTCAGACTTTCGGGCCACTACTACCTGTAACGACTGTCAAAGATCTACAAGTGACAGTTGGGACCAACGGCTTAACCTGCTTTCTGAGGCACGGAGAAAACTCGGTGTGCAATAATGGCACCCATCTTCAGACCGACCTTGGCAAGCGCAGCTTAACCTTGAAAATCGACCCGTGCGGCTGTTATTATTTAGCCACGAGCTCCTATAAAAAAAAACCTACACGTAGAGTTCAATTCAATTCGAAAAAAGAGCTCTTAGGTCAAGTCGCGCGAATGAATGCCAGTTTCGGAAATAGGGAGTGACCTACATCCGAGGATCATATGAAAAGGTAGGCAGGTTTGAAAGCGAACGATTCGAACTAACAATCTATCATAGCACGAGTTTCCAGTCCGAAAATAAACCATTCCAACCTGGGAGCCGTTTACAAATGTTGAAGTAGTAGACACTATACCTAAGTAATGCGATTGTAGTCTTTATTTAGCCAATACCCTCAACAAACTGACTGCCTAGATTTAAACAATAACGGAGAAACCATAAATGAATAGTGAAAATTTTGCAAAGTACCTACATTAAATTCATCTCGACCTCTAAATAATTGAACAAAATACTGGATCTTAACTAAACTGGGCTTTTATTGAAGAATGTTAAAATTAATTATTAACAAAGCACTGGTTTTTTACCAATGCTTGATCAAAACATAAGAAATAGAACACTCCAATTCTTACTTTGATCGATAGCGAAAAAATCAAAGATAGCAAGGATGGGAAACTGTACACACCTATACAAAAAATTCAATTGCTGTGTCTGTTTGTAATATCAAAACAAAAGCTTTCTACTGAATGCATAAACGGTAATAATAACAAAAAAATATTTTATTTTTGGTCTCTGTCTGTTTGTTTTCGGCTAATCTCCGAAACGGCTGATTTTGGCAGACAGTTGATGTTATAAAGAGTAACTAAGGCTAGTTTTACTTTAGAAAAAGGATTAGGGTTCCTTGCAAAAAAATGAAATTGTTAACATAATCCGATAATATATATTCAAACCAGTAATATTTTTATAATAATAATTTTACGCGGGCGAAAGTCGTGGGCATCAGCTCTCAACTCATTATAGTCTGTTTTTTAATCCCTAAGACTAAATTGACACATGCAAATGTCAAACTTACAAAATAATGTTGCCAATTCTTTTGTGTAGTGTTGCACCTACGATACCGGTTTGTTGAATCTTAACTTTTTATATTTATTAGACGATTAGAAAATAATTACAGATGCTATCAGTGTTGTTCCCCTACACGATAAAACGGATATACCTACACACATCAAAAGTATCTAGGGATCAACATATATTTTTGCAATAACTTTTCTCCTGATTGATATTAATTAAAATTTTCTTTAAGGATTCATCAAATAAAGTGTTTTCGTTTGTCACAGTAACGATAAACCAAGTCACCTTTGCATTAATAAAGAAATTTGCCATTTTCCTAATAAAGGGAATTTTGACATTTGAACCACTAACATTAAAGTTCGAAAAAAAGACTGAAATAACAGTTTTCTTTAAAATTTTATTGGGTAACTTAAACAATTAATAATCCGTGTTTCTACCGCGAACACTAACAACACAAGAACATCGGTTTGGCATACTCAAAATGAGTTCATCCAAATCACGCTGTGGAATGGCCGCCCATGTTCGTTGCAACAACAAAAAAAGGTCTTCTTGCGACTGGATACCCTCCATATTCGGCAGAGCTCTTCTCTGTAGCATATCCCATGCATGCTCAATCGGGTTCAAGTCTGGCGACTGAGCAGGCCAGGGCAGGACATTGATGTTAGCTGCGGCGAGAGTCTGTCTTACAACTCTTGCGGTGTGCGGTCGTGCATTATCATGCATTAACTGAAATAAGGGACCGATTTGCACTTGTAGAGGAACGATGACGTCTGATACAATCGTCTCAGCATAAATTTGAGCGTTGAGGTTGCCTCTGATCCAAATCAACTCAGTTCTTCCGCCGATCCAAATACCCGCCCATACCATGATGGTTCCACCACTATAAGGATGGACTTCCTGGCAGGATTTTAATCGCTGTTGGCGTCCAGGGGTTCTCCAGTGTCGTATACGTCTTGTATCCGGTCTCATACCAAAACGAGACTCATCAGAAAAGCACACGAAACGCCATTGTTCTTCTGCCCAATTTCTGTGTTCAAGAGCCCATTGATATCGAATCCTACGATTGTGCATTGCTATAGGTGGTACCCGTAGCGGTCTTCGGGAATGAAGGTTCACTTCATGCAAGCGGTTTCTGACTGTTTGGTCGCTAATTAAGTTCCCTGAAGAGTGATGAAGCCTCACGGCTAACATCATGGCGGTTATTGTTGGAGCTCTTCGAGTTAAGATTTGAATGTATCGGTCTTGTCTCCGTGTGGTGCAGCGATACCGTCCTCCATGGCGCTCAGCCACGGTACCAGTGCTTCGGTAACGTGTCCAAAGTCGACTGATAACACTCTGACTTGTATTCAGAGCTAAAGCCACAGTACGTTGCCGGGAACCAGCTTCTATCATTCCCACGGCTCTGAGCATTTCTTCCCTGCTTAAATGACGTCGCCGCTCCATAATAACGTTGGTTTTAATCAGTAGTAGGGAAACAGTAGCACTAATAATGTCTTCAATGCGTTGTATGTTTTTATAGGGAAAATATTGACAGCTTATTTTCATCTTTTACTCGAATTTGATTGAGAGTTCCTGATTCAAATTATGAAATGCACCAAAAAGGATCCATATAAATTTATAAAATCATAAATTTATTACAAAGCCACATCTCAATCTCAAGAAATCCGCATACAAATGCTTGATCCCTAGACACTTTTGATGTGTGTATATACCCTTTTCTTACAAAACGGCAGAACTTTTAAAAAATACGGCAATTATTGGAACTTGACACCATACAAATAGAATAACTTATTAAAAAAAAACGATACTACTTGATTTTGTTAACGGTAATTTACGGTAAAGGCACATCACTATTTAAGAATTTCAAAAAAAAAACTGGCAACCCACGTAATGTCATTTTAGTCTCAGAGATTAAAAACAGACTATAATCCATTTCAAATTCTCGCAAAACTAACATTACTACCAAGGTCTCCAGAGTTTACAAAGGTTACACAAGGCAGCTTAATCGAACTTTTCCATTGCATTGCACCGACGTCTTACTATTAAAGGAAATAGCTTTCTTATTGACTAAGCCGTCTTAACTAGCTTTACAAACCGACTTTACTTGACATTTCCATTTAGCCACTTTGAAACTAATTGACGACAGTTTCTCTCTTTTCAATTTACGGGGGATTATAGGATTTTCTTGTGGTAGCTGCTCTGTGAAGGTAAACTTTTATTTCTGTGAATTATTGAAGCATTGACTTTGTGTGACGTTCGACTGTTTTCTTTTGAGTAAAATAGTAAAAGTACTGCAGAGACCTAAATCTCTATGGTTTTTTTAAACCTTTATGGTGTATCTTAGAAGTGACTGGCATATTATAAGGAAAGGAGATAAACACTATTTTTGGGATTAGAAAAAAGAAAAAGTTTAGATAGAACTCAGACAGACAGATAGACATTATTTACTCGAACTTGACTTTTTATTGTATAAATTCGGACTTATTACTAAAAAATTAATAGGTTTGTTCACCAATTTCATTGGTAGGACATAGAGCTCGACTAAATTGTTTACATAAGACCTTTATTGTAATGCCTGTGTCCACAAATAAAGTTTGATTGATTGATCTAATCGATGTCTGTCAAAATTGTATGAGCGAGAAACTAAAGACAATTATTTTGGATCGGCGGTGTAAGAAAAGGTGCTATCGATTCAAATTGCTATCGGTAAAGGATTATTTAGTTCAAGCGTGTTCCGGCGAACCAAGACATCGGCAAATCTTGGTATCGGCCAACCATTCATTCTATGTAGCGTTGTTCGGCGAAACGTGCTGTCGCTAAATAATGGTATCGACTAATAGCTTTTTCGTATTACCATTCGTCGGTGAACCATGCTTTCTGTAGGCAGTTATATCGTTCAAGGGTAATTCGATATCCCGTACGGGACTCAGAGCTAGGCGTCTGTCAAAGTGAATGAGATGTAAAAAAATAAAGAAAAAATATTTTAAACCAATATCCCAATATACTTCAGCATGAATATGCTCCACATTAAATCTTAAAGCCCGTAGAGTTAAAAACATATTTCTATTCACAAGCTGTGTAGTTTTTCTTATCTTTTATCAACCAGACCATCACTGGGGCTTTACGTTATCACGGATCTATCGGAGGCTAAGAATCGATGAGACATGTCGATTCATATCTTTTTGAAAGTTAACCAGCAAACGCTACACATTTACGTCACGATAACGTTACACATTTTATTTATTTATTTACATGTTTTGACGGAAGTTTACAATTTATTATAATTTACTTGGTGTAATAATTTACTTCGACGCATAAACGGGTAATCTCGTGTTCAGAACATCATTCCGAACCACATATAAATTTTTCATCGGCAATTTAAAAAAGCTTTTTTGCAAAAAAAAATTACTGACTTCCAAAAGAACACAAAAAAGTGGAAAATAACTTTACCTACTTTTGGAAGTAGATGACTACGAGTATTGTTTGCTTCATTGATTTTTGCCACCGACTTCTGAAAGTAAAGTAATTTTCCACTTTTTTGTGTTTTGTTTTTGGAATCCAGTAATTTTTTTGCAAAAAAGTTTTTTAAAATTACCGATGAAAAATTTGTATGTGGTTCGGAATGATGATGATGTACTGAACCCGAGGTTACCTGTTGGTGCGTCGAAGTCCCTTACACCAAGTAAATTATAATAAATTCTATGATGTTAGTTGTTGTAGCTAAAGTTATGATGTAACAAACATTTAAAAAAATACAGCTGACTTGAGACCCTCCTCTTTTTTTGAAGTCGGTTAAAAAAGATGTTTCCTACTAAAGTGCAATCAATACCTACACGGTCAAAATGTACGTCGATATCCCTGTAAATTTCGGTTGTTACTTTTGAAAACACGCACATGAACTCATCACAAAAGGTTATATATATTACCATTTTGAAATAAACTTAGTTAATTTTCTCATGACGCTGTTTTATTTGAAAAGCCAACCTGACTACCCCTATTTGTACATCACTCAGCATAAAATTATGTTTTGTTTGTTGATATTAACTTTTGGGATAGAAACTAGAATATACTTAGATACTAGACATCATTTACTTCAACTTTATAAATGGGACGTCAAATTGTTTTTTACTAACCTTATTTTTACTACCGAAATTAATAATATGTACTTTAAATTTTGGTCTTTGTTTGGGGTTTGGGAGGGTTTTGGGAGTAAACGAGTTTTTATAAACAATTTTACTGAAAATTGGCGACATAACTTGAAAAAACAATTGTTTTTTCAAGTTCGTCAAGGTGGACTTCAATTTGTATGGATTCCATACCAATTGACGCTATTGTCAGGTTAAAAACACGCAGTGTCGTCTATTTTACTTACAAAGTTTTTTAGGTAGGCTACCACCCTCCTTTTGACTAGTCTAGATAATTATCTAGACTGTTACTGTTTTTAACCGACTTCAAAAGAAGTCGGTTAAAAAGGAGGAGGTTCTCAATTCGGTTGTAAGTTTTTTTTTGTGTTTGTTACCTCATATCTTCGTCATTTATGAACCGATTTGAAAAATTCTTCTTTTATCTGAATGGATCTACTTTCCGATTGGTCCCATAGAAATTTCATCGAAATCGGTTCAGCAGTTTAGTTTTGAAATCAAAATAGCTGGAAAAAATATGTCATCCAAGTAAAAGAAATTGCGAAATTGATACTTGACAAGGATTGTGTGTGATGCGATAACTAAAAAGGGTAAAATAAAAACATTTTTGCAAAAAAAATAACCGAAAAAAAATGGAAAATAACTTTAATTTCGGAAGTCGGTGGCAAAAAAGTCAATGAAACAAACAATAGTCACCGACATCCGAAAGTAAAGTTATTTTCCTTTTTTTTGGAAGTCGGTTATTTTTTTCTTTGCAAAAATGTTTTTATTTTGTGCCAATCTCCACGGTACTGTGCCAGCCTGTAACATAATCAACTTTAATTTCAGAAACATTCTCCTTGAGGTTCTACACAATATAATATAGGGGTTGTTATTTTGGCCTGTTTTTCTACCGTTAAAAATTGTTTTCAGCGACGTATTTACCCTTTTAAAAAAGGTAAACGAGTATAATAAAAAAAGTGTTTTTTAATTTTTTATTTATTTTGCTATTTATGTACACACAGAAGACAACACAGGAAATAACATATAATATTTGAGTACAAAGGTACTGCTTATTTCTTAAGAAATTTCTGCCAGAAGACCTATACATAATGTAGACGATACTCGCTTCAAGGGTCGTTTGACTGCCTTCGTCAACTTTCTGGACTCAATTAAGGACAAAGAGTTATCAAACTGTGATGTGTCTGAATTGCAGTTGCGCATGGGCAAGATGGAGTCGGTGTACGAGCATTATTAGTGTGTGAGAATAGGAAGAGAAAAACGTGTTTATGTGCCTTACCTAACTTAACTTACAATAATAATTATAAATACACATATAAGTAAATATTAATATATACTTATATAAATACATAATCACTACACTACATAGTATAAAACAAAGTCGCTTCCCGCTGTCTGTCTGTCCCTATGGATTTACTTTTTTTTTAATTTAGGATTTTGATGCGGTTTTTTTAATAGATAGAGTGATTCAAGAGGAAGGTTTATATGTATAATACATGCATATTATAGTAGAGAAAATATTAGTATCTACATTGCACCCGTGCGAAGCCGGGGCTGGTCGCTAGTACTATGAAATAGAATAGAAATAAAGCTCTTTTAGTATTCCAGCACTCCTAAAATATAAAACATGCTTGTGTTTTATGACGCAGAAAACTAGAACCATTTTATTTTACAACCCCTTTTTCAACACTCGTTCACAGGTGGCCTATAAATCTAAAATATAGCTCTAGGTATGAAAGCCAGTCAGCGGAATTCACCTAGTTCCTACAAATAATTTTGTAAGAGTAGTTTCTGTTTTGGTATGAGTTTTAAATGCTGTTGAGCCTGTCACTAGATTACTTGACCCTTAAAACTAGACCTTGGTAACAGTGCTTGGCGGTTGAAACAGGAATGTTGTAACAACATATAATCAACCTGTAACTGAAGACTTTATATATGTATAACCCTCCTTCTTGTCTTCTCATTGTCTTGACTTGTCATTGTCTTGGTTTGGCATTGTCGGGCAAATCTATACATATAATAAATCTGTAGACGTGGCGTTTCTGTGCATTGAAAATATTTAGAAAAAAAAAATAGTAGGGATGTTAAAGGATAACAAACAGAACCATTTCTACTATTTTAAAATTTTTGTCTGTATGTCTGCAGTCTGTTTGTCTGCAGTCTATGAGTCTTCGGCTATGTTTGTTTGTTTAAGTATCACGCGAAAATTACAAAACCAATGTGGTTAGTTTTAATGCACAAGTATTGTGCGTAACTTAGAGAAGGTTTTATTAGTTTTCGTTTCATTGCAATCCGTGCTCTTAATCTATAGATATATGAATTTAAAGTGTTCAAAAAGCAATCATCATCATTACTTTAGATACATGCAACGACATTTATTGAATCAAACTGGTACTTTTGAATAAAGATGAAGTGCTCGCAAGATACCTTTAAATCGGCTTATCGGGTTTTTCAAAAAGTTATGATAGCAAACGGTACTTTAGATGGCGCTGCTTTGAAAATCTTCATATCCTATATAGTTTGTTCGATCGCTTTCCATGCATTAAATTTTAGCAGTTTAACTCCGTGCTCGATAGATGGCGTTGTTCATTTGACGCCAATTTCTGAATCGCGGTGTTAAGATTTTCCGTGAAAGAACGACCCTCACCGGGTAATCTGCATCGATGTCGGTTGTCAGGTGTCTTTCGTCTCGTGTTGTAGAAGTATTTGGTTTCATATCTATACTAATATTATAAAGCTGAAGAATTTGTTTGGTTGATTGAACGAGCTAATCTCAAGAACTACATGTTCGAATTGAAACATTATTTTAGTGATGGATAGTCCATTTATCGAGGAAGGCTATATAGCATCACGCGGCGACCAATAGGAGTGGAGCTTTAATCAAAAATGTAACGCAGACGAAGTTGCGCGGGTCAGCTAGTTGTATCACTATAATTTTACAATAGACCCTGGAATCGTTCCCAGGACCTCATCCAAAATATTTCAGCAATTCAATGATGCATTTTGGCATATAGCATCACGCGGCGACCAATAGGAGTGGAGTTTAGTAGTTTTAATCAAAAATGTGACGCAGACGAAGTTGCGCGGGTCAGCTAGTTGTATCAATATAATTTAACAATAGACCCTGGAATCGTCCTCAGGACCTCATCCAAAAGATTTCAGCAATTCAATGATATATTTTGGCAGAGATTATCCGACTAACTGTCCATAAGATTAATCCAGCCTCTGAAATATGGTAGCTCGTTCCACGTTGAACTATTTTCAGCGTCGTTAGAGGGATCTACTAGTGCTGGTAAATAATGGACTGCACGAGAACCTATATATATTCTTTACTCTGAAGGATACTGTGTGATATATCTGTCTTGCTTCGCTTGTTAGTGCATTCTGTTGTTCGTTGCTTTGATCTTTACGAGGAGAAGATTTTCATTTACTTTTACCTAGCTCTGATCTTATTTATATTTCTTAAGATTTTCTTTAATGTGCGGGAACAAGTATAAGAAAGGTCTTAGGGAATGCCTTTGCCCAGTCCACTGGGACAGTAATGGCTGGCTAAAAAATAAGCGGGAAAGTACCTAAATCAAGCAACATGAGTTTCGTACGGCCGTGACGCCGAAATTACTCGGGAGTGTAGAATAGTTTTATGACCTATGATAGCAGTATTTTTGTATGAAAATCAGACGAGAACAATCTACAGATTTTTTTTTTGTTTTGTTCGAAACTAAACCCAACTACGACACAAACGGCGGCTAAAAATGTATAAAACAAGACATCGATGTAATTTTTTTTTCGTTTCCGTATCACCGGAGTCTACAACCCGTTTCGTTTTGGCTTTTTCGTAATCGGGTAAGAAAAGGGTAAAATTAGAACAATCCAGTTCTAAAACCCAACAGTTGAAGAAGACAGAAACATTAATCTCGTTAACGGAGACCATTAAGCGTAGGAAGAAATTAGTACGAGAGAAAAACGAGAAAAATATAATACTCGTAGTTGTTATAAATTGCGACACTGTAGGTACCTGCTTGACCTGGTTTGTTCTTTATTAAAAGGAAATAATGAAGTTATTTATTATGTGAGTCTTTATAATTTACTGTATCTCTATGTAGTTATGTTAACACACACAACATCACGCTTGCAATCCCCGACGGTTTAGGCAGAGGTTTGTATTTTATTAGTACAGCCACATTTCGCCAGTTGTTTAAGCCTCAAGTAATAGGGGGCGAGCTTATTGCCATCAATCGGGCACAAATCCAGACTCCGTGGCTGCTACTGAGAAATTCCAAGACCTCATGGTCAGCAGTCGCGCTTGCGACCACTGGCCCAACAGGGAGTTAGTTATGTTAGCTTTGAGCATTATCAGCCTAAAGCTTACCCACAGCTGGGCCATATTCTACCACGTCGGCCCAGTGCGGGTTTTTGAATGTCACCAGGCTTCTAATTTTCAGTTTTGGGACATGCCGGTTTTCTCACGATGTTATCCTTCACAGTTTTGTTGTTTTTTTTTTACTTTTTAACACTAATTTCAAAAATGAAATCTATAAAGAAAGCTCTCATTAATTCTTTACGTAACTTACGTAAATGGCGAGTTTTAAATTATTTTACATACAGAAAAAGGAAGTCAAGACTAGATTTGATTTAAAAGGATTGGTCAAACTGAGAAGCGTTTTGAAAAACATTTGTGACGAAGGGCTGGTTGACGCTTCCCGTGACCCAAGGGCTAGCTTTTATCTTGGCTAAGTTGCCATACGACACAACGAGGCAACACCCTTTTTGTTGTTGACAGCATTGTTTATTCATGGCATTTTTTAGTTTAGTTTATCTGTCGATGTTTATGGTTAGTTTTCTTCAAAATTATTTTGAAAGTAATAGATTTGTTACATGAATCTTTTATTAAAAGATTTTTTTGATTTTCATTCCCTCTTATTCGCATCAAGTTTTGATATGAGCTGGCAATATTCTGTATTCATGAAATATTCGAATATGTTGGACAATCTGAACATTTGCCTTTTGTTCAGTGTTGGGCGGCGTTCGTCCATATTTTGTAGGTACTTACCTACATATTTTATTCACGAAACTTTTTCAGCCGCGACATTTGTTCATTTGATTTATTTATGTGTAAAAATGGATACAAGCATTCTGAACAATGAACTAAATTGTTACTGGGAAACTACTTTTTTTTTGCTGATGGATGCATTGAATAATACAAAGGTCAAATTGGTAATAAAAACATGCAAAGCTTGTACCTATTAAAAAAAAAAGTGTGAAAGATGACGGGAAGAACAAGTGTCACTCGGCTTCGTTAATAACATTTTATATCCGCTGTAATGCTTCTATCTTCTTTGTTCCTAATCTTTATGTTTACGCTTCGTAAGGAAACAAAATTAAATATTGATTATTCATATTCATTGAGCTTTTTTGTGTTAGGTACGCCAGCACATCAAGTTACCCGCAAGTGTAATTTTTTTTTACGAATTACTACGAACTATTTCTTTAACGATAAAATTAAAAATCTATCAAAGAAAGGCACATTGTTGTAGCTTGATGTGCTACCGTCTAGCGTCCTTACAAAATTATGCATAGGTATTCATTTTTGCCGAATAGGTATATGGTAGGTATATTAAGTAACTCAGACATACATATATTATAATAAAAAAGAAGAAGACTATCTTTGAGGTACAGTTCTTGCAATGTAAGATGTTCCATAAACATTTGTCGCATTTCAGTGAGCATCCAATTTCATTATGTAAAATATGAAATCGATTCCTAGAAATTGAAATTGCAGCAAAATTGGTTTTGAGTTCGTTTCACTGAACCAAACCCTTTCAATAATTAGTATACGAGATCAACTGAAACTTCGAGAAATAGAGAAAAAAATGTTGTATTCGAAAAAACTTTACCTTTTAAAGCACTTTGAGTAGAACGCAACAATTTCGGTGCATAATTCACTTTATTATTGCGTTAGACAATTTTTTATCTGTATTAAGAATATCTAGCAAATAAATCTTATGCGAGAAATCATAAATCATTTTTTATTTCTGTAAATTGGTTTTAAACAACACTTTTACACGTCACATCATGTTGTGTTTTAAAACTAGATGAGGCCGTTGTTTGGTACCTGACTACTCTGAGACAATCAACGTACATTTCCTTCAAATGATTGCCTACTTTTTTTTTGGGTGGGAAATCAAATTCCCTCTCCCGCTCTGGGTGGAGCGGGAGGGCGTGTCAGACTCTTACTGACTAAAACCCACCCGTGTTCCTTCACTTGCCTGTGCCAAGGGCCAAGGTACCTCTTTCAAACAAACCCGCAACCCTGGTAGGCATTGGTCCTAGTGGACCCCGTCAGTTTGTGCTGACATCTGTTTGAGGCGCGCGTGGAACACAACGCGCCATTGACCCGGGCCTGGTCTTTACCAGACGGCGAGCTACCCATTGCTCGCCGTCCGCAAGCCCGCGCCTACGGTGGCTGGAAATCCTTGAATTCCCGATGCTCGGGGCGTCACCTGCGGCGTCTAGGGGCGTAAGGGCGCAGAGTTTGCCTCTCCCTCACGCGTTCCGCCTCCTCCTTCGCGAACATTAATGCTTCGCAGAAGGAGGTGACGGCTTCCCATGCCCTCTCGCTTCGTACCATGGCCTGGAACTGGGCCGAACGCGAGAGATCGCCACTGCCGATCGCCTGCACGAGGACGCGGCGGTGCTCCGCCCAAGCCTGGCAGACCTCCACCATTTGCTCCACCGTGTCCTCCGGGCGATCCAAGCAATGGTGACACCCGGGCGTTTCCTCCCGATTTCCGAAACAGGTACCTCCCGAAACAACCGTGTCCGGTGAGGACCTGCGTCAGGCGGAAGGTGAGGACGCCGTGGCGCCTCTCCAGCCACTCCTCAAAGAGGGGAATTATCCTATTGTGGTGTGCCCAGCGCTGGGTTGCGATAGTCGCACGACGAGATCCCGCCATGATTGCCTACTTGACGACCAGAAACTCCAAAAAATGAACTTCTAAAGCTCAAACAGATAATCAATATACAGTATATTATTTTATCGTAACTACCTCATATAAACAGTTGTTGAGTTACCACCGGGATCACCACAACATTCCGAAACGACCTATTTTCGGCCAATTACACTATAATTTAATATCATAATATCTTCCTACTATTAAGCGCCGGCAGAATTGGAAATAACCCAACAATTGATCGAATACATGTTTGGCTTCATAAGATTGAAAGCTCTGTTATTCGTATCGGTGTTTTGTAGTGTGTAATACACACTGTTTCTATGCTGTAACTATTATTTTGTGGTGATTGTAGGCGGAGAGAGGAATTTTGATTGAAAATGTAAACATTTCATATTGGATTTTACTGAATCTATGAAAAACTAACTTGATAGATAAAAAATCTGCTTTTCCATACATTCTGACAGGTCAGAATGTATTGCACTTTTGTATTAAACTGCTGTTTTTTTTTCAATAACTTACTAAACATTTTAACTCTGGTTTTGCACTGGTAACAGTTTTTGTTATTCACACCGTAAAGATTCGAATAAATTATATTATTGCGATATTATTGCTATTCACATGAAACCGCTCTTTATGAGCGTAAAAGTCGCAACAATGGGTAACAAAATTACCAGTAATCACGCCAAAATTGCAAACATTTTCTTCATAACAAAACATAAGAAAACTAACGTAAAAAAGTAAAGTAAGGACAAAATGGAATACAAAAAAAAATCTCTTTTAGACTCATCTAAAACTTTTTTCGGTACTTATTATCTCTTTTTCCCCTCATGATACATACACATTATGCTTAACCTTTTGACCGCCATGGTCGGCTATAGCGGACAAATTAAAAAGTGCCCAACATGCCACCGTCGGCTATAGCCGACAATAAAACTACATTTTTCAAGTAGTTTTCATCTGTCGGCTATAGCCGACCGTGGCGGCCAAAAGGTTAATTTCTGTAGGTACGCGAAAGCGTGACTCTCTAACACATAAGTAGGTACCAGGTATAGACTCTATACTCCCTGCTCTATACTATAGAGCATTGCGCATATAAGGGAGTACCATCATGAACTTTCCCAGTATTTTGGCCAAGCTAATGAATTGCTTACCGACTCTGCTAATTTCAAGGTTGAAGCTCATTTTGCCGGAGCAAACAGACGAGTATGCGGGCGGAACTACATTTGTTAGTAGATCTTACATAACGTTTATTAAACCAGGCGGAAACAGTAACCTTGAGGAACATTAATTTTGAATTATTTTCGTTAGATTGAATGACACTTTCTTCAATGTTAAATTAAATACGCTCGTTAAATTCCACAGACCCCAAAAATTACCACATCATTTTTGAATTCTTTTATCCTGTTTAGATATAGCAGAGTTTTGCTAGCCTAGTCATTTTGACCCTGTATATTGCGATTCATCATCAAAGACGACGACGACGAGAAATTACGGAAGCTCACTTAAAATTTAACATACTTTAAAGGTGTCTGGCGGGGGGTTTCCACCACACAAAGTGTCTAGCAGTGGAGGAGGCGAATCATCATACTAGCCCATACGTCATCATCATCTGCCTAGTCTTTTCCCAACTATTTTGGGGTCGGCTTCCAGTCTAACCGCATGCAGCTGAATACCAGTATTTTTACGTGGAGCGACTGCCTATCTGACCTCCACAACCCAGTTAGTACTGGGTAATGCGATACCCCTTGATAAAACTGGTTGTCAGACTTTCGACTGTTAAAGATGTACAATTGACAGCTGGTACCAACGGCTTAACGTGCTTTCCGAGGCACGGAGGAAACTCGGTATATAATGTGTGGTCACCCATCCACGGACTAACTTAAGAAAACGCGGCTTAATCTGAAGATCGACCCGAGAAGCTGTTATTATTTTAGCCATGAGTTCCTTCCATACTAGCCCATACTAACACATATGTAAAATCAAAAAATCACGCTTTATAGTATGACAATACTTAGCAGCTATTTAACACACCTTTGTCACCTGATATCTACCAAAGCCACCACGACCGACTTTTCATAGTACTTTTCTTACTTACTGACTTTTATTAATTTATTAAAAATGTATGCACCTAACGTAAAAAAAAACACTGAACAAAGGCGGACTTAATGCCTTGGGCATTTTCTACCAGTAGTTTTCTTATCTATAGTAAGGTACTTCCATAAAAAAGTTTCAGCTTCTATAAACTGAAGTAAGTCAGGCGGTCACGGGATGAATAAATAATAATACCTACGAGGTATTTGTGGACCGCCTTAGCAGTAGGTTTATAATAAGACTTCTTTATTAATACCCTGGCTAAGCCTTTACAATTGAAGGTTAATGTTTTAAATTCCAAGACCCAAATACTTCACCACAAAAGGTTTTAAAGGTCCCAAAAAAAACTTCGCCAATTTTAACTTGAACGGGAATTTGCATAAAAATAATAGAAAGGCGACGTTCAAAGAAAAAGAGAAATAACACGGCAAGATAAACAGGCCTGACTCAGAAATAAAAAGTTTTAAATAGATGAGGACCAGAGAGAGAGCAAGTAATTCTCTCAATTTAAGTTCTTTTATAAGTCAATTGAACTTTTACTTATGTTTAGCTTTACGTATATGTTCGTTGTTTGAAGCTTCGTGTCGTGCATTCAGTCGATATGATGACATGACATGACATGATATCATGCCTGAAAACCTCGCAGGATTTGGTAGACGTATGTTTTTACAAATTACACGGGGCTTAGGGTTGCGCCTCATCTGCGTCTGGATTAGGCGCACCCCTAAGTCTCATGTAATTTCATATTAATGATAAAGTCTTTTAACTAGCTTATTTACAAACTAAAACTACAAATACTACTACTAATAATACTATTTATTATTATTTTAAAACTAGATTTAAAATAATAATAAATTACGTCCAAGTATCAAAATTTTACTAGCAGGATAATCATTTAGAAAACTGTCTTTTTCAGCAGTCTACCAGCCCGCTCACACGGCTTGCGTCATTGACGATCCGTCATAAAACACGATACGTCATGACGGATGGACGTTCAAATTGCATACGGAATCATGTTTTGTCGTTAAAAAAAAAAACGAATTGGTGTTCACATTAGTTCCGTGCTTTTTCGGGAGCGAGCGGATCGGCGAATCCGTCACAGAAAAAATCACGATCCGTGTTTTTTGACATACCTGATTTTTAAAAGACGATAGGTGATTTAAGGCGTGTCCGCCATTTTTCACGATTCGGGGCATTTAGACAGCATTGCCAAAAAAAATTACGGATCGTGAAAAAAAAACAAACGTTATCGTGTGAACGGGCTGTACCTCATGTTATTAAAACTTATAAAAATCACGGTAGTTACTTTAGCTTAGCTAGTCCTTTGCTTAATTAATTCCTAGTTTTCTCTATCGAGCTCTTTTGTTCTATCGTGTACGAAGTTATACAACTTCGTCAAAGTATTGAAAGTAGTTATAAATGATCACATTTAACTTGACTGACACCGACGCGAAAACGGAACCCACATAAAAAACAGCTGTTCCATACATTTTGACAGTGTAGGTATTGATTGCCGTTTTGTAGGAACCAGCTGTTTTTTTTTTAATTACCGACGAAAAATTTCTATGTGGCCGGGTTCAGAATTATGTACTGAGTATGTAGTTTCCGTTTTCACGTCGATGTCCCTTCCACGCCGTACAAGTTAAATTAATATATCAGTCACTTTTTGATGCAACACTTTCAACGAGAACGTCTACATCATGTACACTCGCCGCGAAAAGCTTTCAGAATTTGTGAATACTTACAGAAACCCATTAACATTTTGTCAAGCGACCCTTTGTTTGTCCAACGCGTACTTTCAGGGATGCTCACAAAATTCAATTTAATTGGTTTGTTATCGTTCATTTAACGCCAGTCCACAAGACTGTACCTGTGTAATGTCGTGTTTAAATTTGAAGAAAGGTGGACCGTAAAAAGGTTTGTTGACGTTTTTATTTGAGTGAATGTTAAGTGGTTCGTTAAGTTACCCGTTGGTCTCTAAGTGATTGTAAGAGCGGAAAGTGTGATCGTGGGGTCTCTGAAGGGTTTGATACTGTTGCAGTTTGATTGGTCAAAATGTTTTAAGAATTATCAAATTTAGGTTTTTATTATTTACATTTATACAGGATAAATTTTTCAAGTGGGCGTGGATGGCCAAATCCGAAACTATGAGTAATAGGGAAAAATTTTCAAAGGAGTCTTGAGCCCGATTTTGATGAAAACTACTACCAACTACTATGTCATCAACTGCCGAGCCTTTTCCCAACTATGTTGAGATCGGCTTCCAGTCTAACCGGATTCAGCTGAATACCAGTATTTTATATGGAGCGAATGCCTATCTGACCTCCACAACCCAGTTAGTACCGGGTAATACGATACCCCTTGGTAAGACTGGTTGTTAGACTTTCGGGTCACTGACTACCTGTAACGACTGCCAAAGATCTAAAAATGACAGCCGGGACCAACGTGCTTTCCGAGGCACGGAAGTAACTCGGTATGTAATGGGTGGTCACCCATCCACAGCCCAACCTAGGCAAGCGCAGCTTAACCGGAAGATTGACCCCGAGCGGCAGTTATTATTCAGCCACGAGCTCCTCTTTAGCCATGAGCACCAACTACTAACTATAACATACCTGAAATTAAAATATGAAAATGTATCATAAGCAGCAAAGAATGAAAGGGCGTTAAAAATTTGTCCGAATCGCTGTCAACGGGGTAAGTGCCCATAATGCTGGCATCATGGCCACGTTGCATGGCAATGCGAAAAAAAAAAATGTAACAGGATTTTTTTCAGGAGTTTGGAACGGTGCCCGATAAATAAGGTTATGCAGTCCTTGCCGTGAAGTAGGTACACATCTTTACCAGTGCCAACCCTTGCAAGGAAAAGTTAGATTATGCTACTTATGTAACATTGAGTACGTATCTCCAAAGTTTATGCCAAGTCAATTCAGTTTAAATTGTTCTCTGTTTAACTTCACATTAAGGTTGGTTATACATTGTTTAAATGTCAAGTGTGTCTTGCATGTCTTGTTACAAGAACTGGGTCAAGTAAATGTACAATTATTTGTACAAACAAAGCTAATTGCGATGTGCACTGCGGAACTAATCTATCACCCGCTGGGAATTCTAAACACTGTGGGCCGGCAGCAATTATTGCATCGCTTGTCAGATGTACGACTTCTCTGATAGTAGAGAAGTGGGATTCGACTGTAGCGACCCAGTGACTGTATTTTGGCACCAATATCGATCTCTTAATAAATAAATCTATGATTGTTTGACAGTTTTGTACCACTGAAAGAGAAAGTAATATTGCTTGAAAATCTAATTCAGAGATCGGACTTTAGGCATTTCATGCGAATTTCAAAATTAGTTGTAAAATAATAAAAGATTCATATTCTAGCCTGAAAATCACATTTCGTTCATAGCAATACGAACATACCATGGAAACTGAAATACAAAATTTTACCAATAGAACTTACAGTACCTGTTTAAGGACTCAAACGGTTCTCAACTAGGTCTAGATCTACTCCTAGATATATATCTTATGCAACTTATAGCAGGTGCCTCTGAATAGTGTATACTTCGATAAGTGGCTAGCGTCTAGCCTCCCTCTAAAACTCGAAAAACCGTTATTGAAATAATTGCGCTACATTTTCCGTGATTATTTAAAGGAGTGAACTTTTGAATATAGATATAATATAGATAGTAAAATGAATTATGATAATCAGTGATTTCTATATAATGTCAATGATTTAAATACGCTTAAGGTATCGAATTTATAGTTATAGGTTAATGATAGCTAAGCGGAGACGTGCTGTGCTAGCGTACTGTGCATTATGCTACGCTGGCGCAAGCTGTGCTACGCTAGCGCTACGCGGATGTGCTACGCTCCCATAACGTAGGTGTGCTACGCTAATGCAACCTAATTCCGTATTACAGAACCTCGCTCAAGACTCAAGCATTACTTAAAACTAGTTGAGACTAATTTCAAGTAATTCTTGAGTCTTGAGTGAGATTCTGTAATAAGGGCCTTAGACGTGCCACGCTATCACAATAAAAGATGTGTTACGCTAGCTCACCGTAGGCGTGCTATGCTACGGCACATTACACGACATCAACAAGAGCCAGACATGAAGGCACCCGTAGTGAAAAACCTCCTATAAACATTCATCGAATATGTATGAAACTTTCAAGGATAAGTCTAATTAAACACCCACGCGGACATGGCTTTAGTAACGTGCGAAATTACAAACCTAAGTATTATGTAATCTCCAATAGATACATACTCGTATACCTACACGTTGCGATAAGGTTCGATGTTATTATGCATGTTTTTGTTGCTGAAATCTGATAACCTTTCGATAAAATGACATCATACTTTTATGCGTTATTTTATTCAAGTACTTTACTTGGAGTATAATTTTTTGCAAAAGCTTAATTAGCATATAACGTACCGCTGGAAAACATTCCTCCTCTGTAAGAGAAAGTGTGATATAATCTACCACGTAATAATGTGGGTTTGTGGATTTCACGTAACATAACATAACATCACGCCTGTAATCCCCGAAGGGTATGGCAGAGGTGCGCCTAGGACACCCAAATTTCGCCAGTTATGTTTAAGTCCCATGTGCGAGCCTATTGCCATCATCCGGGCACAAATCGAAAACCCAAGCCTGTTCATGTAAAATTCTTGATGGAAAAACCCAATAATAAATACTAAACAAATCTTTTATTTGCAGACCTGAGTCCATATTGTTAGTAATGACATAAAATATACTTATTAAACTATAACATACTCAACAAACAACAATACTATACTTAATATATAGATATTTGCACGCCATGAGAAATGGCAGGAATGTCATGAGCCAATCTTATTTAAGATCTTGCATGCATGTATGTATTGTTTTAATTCTGTATGTTTACACATGTTTGAGCAAATAAAATTTATTATTCTTATTCTTAATAATACTTCGCCCGACCTGAGAATCAAACCCAGGTCCTCATGATCAGCAGTAGCGCTTGCGACGACTGGACCAACCAGGCACATAGATAAGTTATCACATTAACATTAAAGACTTTAATATTGTTTGTAGAGAGTTCTCATTCGACCCATTTACCACTAAATCCTACTCTGCACGCACGCGGCTGAACGCAGAATTTTTTAAAAGCGCGTAGTGCTTTCATGTTTTTCTTTCCCGTGTGATTAGTGCCTATCCTGATGCCAGTGTTTACATTGCTATTGTACCTTATTTTAATTCTTTTTACTATTTTTGTTTTATCGTGCTTATTAGTGATCCTAAGATTTCTACAACTTTTTCTGTTTTTACTCGTGGGAACCTGTAATTGGCTCTGTGTTATATATTCAATTGTTATCCATTTGTTACAGCTGTTGGTTCTCCTACTTATAAATAAATAAATAAATAAACATATCTTTGATTTTTGGAACTCGGACCTGCCGGTTTCCTTACGATGATCTCCTTCACCGTTTGGAGAGTAATACCACCACAACTTACAAATTCCCCTTAGCGTGTCCATGGCAAATTTTCATCTAATATATCTGGCCCAAAACTCAGCTACGCGAACTCCGCTCGCTGATGCAGTAATAAATTATATGAGAGCTAATATATATAAGTTATAATCGGCCCTTCTCATGGCCAAACAGACCTCTAATAAAACCAGCATTGTGTGTAATCTCGCTCAACATCGAAGGGTTCTCTCAGGATAAAGCAGAAGTTCTTTCTGAATTATCTCGCACAACGCATTGTGTCCAAGAAACCCATCTGGATTCCACTCAAAGCAGGCCCCAAATGCCTGGACTGTCACTTGTCACCAAGAGACTTAAAAATTACATTAAAGGTTCACCTTGATGTCCAGTTAAGACATGACAATATAGACATGTCAGTACCCAACAACAAATTACTAATGGTTCTGCCAAATCATCATAAGATTATGGCGATATTCCATAAGGCCACAACTAGTAGAACGGATGTTATTACTAGGTTCATGCTACCCAACATTAATTGATAACCTTTTTAATCAAACCTTTTAACTTTAAAGCAGGTAATTTGATCTAAAATTCTTACGGTACAGTAGATCATCATCATCATTCTCCTGCCCTTATCCCAATTTATTTGGGGTCGGCACAGCATGTCTTCTTCTTCCATACTTCTCTATTACTTGTCATCTCATCAGACACCTCCTTTCTTACCATATTATCCTTCACACAACCTATCCATTGTTTTTTTGATAGGGCATCTCGCAGTTCAACCTAGGGTTGGCTTCTGCTTAACCGGACAATCCTGTAGGTGCCTTGAAATAAATTAAGGCCTCCAGCCAGGGCAAAACTTATATACTATGCGACAACTCACTAAGGGCACCCCCTGTGGGGTACGAACGTCGGCTTAGGGCGTCGCTGGGGGAGCGCAGCAAAGGAACAGGCTGGATCTGAGTGAACCTATCCATCGTTTCTTTGGTCTCTACTTTTATACCCATCCACATTCATACTCAGAACTTGCCTCATGACACATATCGGAGCTAATTTGAAAATGTTAACCTTTTGAAGTGCGAATTTCGGCCTTACTATGCATACCTATATGTTTGTGTGAGAAGTTTACTTGACCTTGAAATTAGTTAGTAACTTTTGACAGAACTTCTCAGTACTTCGATTGAAACTTTACTAAAGTTGAAACTTTCTCTCACATTAATCTTAAAGCAAAATAGTCCCTAGAGTCCAGAGACAAGGTAGCAAACAAATTTAAGGGAGAATTCACACGTACCACAACCACACCACATCGCAGCGACAAAAAGCGGTCAAACAGTGGTATGTAACCACATCGCAACTGCAGCTTCTTGCAGTTGCGATGTGTTTACGTTGTGGCTAGTGTTTGCAGAAAAACAGATCGGAGGGCGCAGGCGTGCGTCCTGATGTTCGCTCGCGCGTCTTTGCGTCGACGCAACGTAGTGTTTGCGATGTAGCCGGCCGCTAGGCGCACTAGCGGACGGCTGTGTCCGGCCGGTGTCGCTGGTGGTTGCGTTGTTTTCGATATTTTCATACAAATGAGCCCCCGCCCAGGTGTTTTGTTGTGGTTGTGGTATAGTTGTGGTACGTGTGAAACAAGCCTTATACGCTAATAAAAATTAAGCTTGTTTACACCATAAGATGATGGATAAGTTACAAATGTATTGGATATGGAAATTATGTTAATCCTGATCAAACTGTTTTCTAGAAACACTTCAAACTAAATCTTAATTTTTATTTTATTTTGTCTACAGTTCTCCACGCAAAAGCGGCTATGTGGTCGCGAAAGCAGTCAGTTTGCAGCGCCGTCAGCGGTCTCTCCCGCGGAGATGAGGTGGAACAGCCCGGCAATGGAGTACAGCTGTATCCCTTCGCTATTGCTCTTAGGGTTAGAGTGTTACAGGTAAGAAAGCTAAGAATCTTTTTGATTTAATAGTTATACAAGGTGTTGCTTTGCATCCTCGTCAAATTCAAGGAAGTATCTATGCTAATGTTTCTCGACCCGAATCAATAATAAAATGGGTAGGTAATTTTTCATATTTTTTTCTTAAATCGGAAATCGATTAGTGTACCACCACCCGTATTAAAACCCGACCCGTCTAATACTAGCCATATAACCGCGCTTTCACACACACAAGCAAACGCAGACGCTTATTCGATAAACGGGTGATTCTCCTCTTTTGAAAAGGGCTTCATTCTGAAATAGTGTCAAATTAAAACAACTAAAAATAGCTGCTTTTATTATTATTGATCAGGTACCGTAATTTATATTGATTATTTACGTCTTCTATGACAACCTCCTGAATTTTGACGAGGTTGCAAAACTACACCTTGTATAATTGCCGCCGTCAGCGAAATGACCCGAGAATACGAGGTGGAACAACCCGGCAATGGATTTGTGCCCGGTTGATAGCATTAGGCTCGCCCCCTATTACAAGAGACTTAAACATAACTGACGAAATGTAGGTGTAATTATTAGGTACACTTCTGTCTAACCCCTCGGGAATTACAGGCGTGATGTGACTGATATTTATGACAGAAAAAAAATACCCATCAAAAGTTTAAACGCCAAATTAGATCGGCCTCAGTTAGCCATTTAGACACAGCACTTAGCACTAGCTCATCCAATCCGGGCGCGTAATGTGATTAAGTGGAACCGAGTCCAGCTAAACGTAGCTAGGTTTAGCAGCACTGTAGTGGGAGTAATATTGGATTAGGTAATTATTAATTAATGCACGGGGGCTGAGTTTATTATAGTGTTATGAGATTAATGTCGTTGAATCAAGGATGGCATGTAGCAATTCTGTGTGAATAATAATATAAAGGTAATACTTTTATTACCTGGTGAAAAGTGTGTGTGCTGTTTTTGGAATTTCAGCAAAGATTTTGATTAAAATGAACTCGATTGACGGGATAATTTATGCCATGGACGTAATCTGACGTTTGTGTAACGTTGTCAATAAGCAGAATTTATAAATGGTACGATTGGATTATAACCATTTATTTGTTTTTATCTTTTAAAACTGTGAAGGTGAAATGGTTTTAGAACTTGAAGCGTTGTTGTGACATTCACCACTTTCACACTCCTTCTCACTTCTCACTGCCCGAATCTCTTGACGTTACATGCTCATGCTTATTTGTTTTTGCTTTTCCCTCGTGTAGATCAAGCTAGGAGCTAACGTAATTACGTTACCGAGTTTGTCGGCGGTGCGTAGAGATTGGGAAGAACATTGCGGTAACGAACCCGCTTAACCAAATTAGTGAATACGAAAATAATTTGATTAGTTAAAGCTCACCGCATGCATTGATTGGAACAGCCTACCTGAATACAGTCGTTGACCCGATATTAGTTTTTACCGTGTGTACATGAAAGCAATAGATATTTTGTCCCTATTATTAAGCGTGCCGTACAATCATCTGCCTAGCCTTTTCCCAACTATGTTGGGGTCGGCTTCCAGTCTAACTGGATGCAGCTGAATACCAGTATTTTACATGGAGCGACTGCATAACTGTCCTCCACAACCCAGTTCGTTCTGGGTAATACGATACCCCTTGGTAAGACTGGTTGTCAGACTTGCGGGCCACTGACTACCTGTAACGACTGTCAAAGATCTACAATTGACATCCGGGACCAGTGGCTTAACGTGCTTTCCGAGGCACTGAGGAAACTCGGGATGTATGGGTGGTCACCCATCCACGGACCAACCCAGACAAGCGCGGCTTAACCTGACGATCGACCCGAGCGGCTGTTATTATTTAGCCACGAGCTCCTATAATTAAGCGTGCCGTACCGCAACACGAAAATCTCGTACAACCATCGTACACTTCAGGCGGGTCGCACCGCGGTTCTCTGGATGGAAATGTAATTCAAGCGTGTTGCTATGCCATTTACAGTTGTTTATAATTCTTAGAAACAATATGCGGATCTTTGTTTTATATTTTAGAAACCAACAACTTTTACCATGAAGCTTAACAAAATAGGTTGTCAGAAATCGCAGTCATCTGCATGAAATTGAGTTTTCCAAGGACTCTCAACATAGAATTCGGAACCCTAAAATCTATCTCGTCTCTCTACCTGCTAGCGGTGCATTCTTGATTTGATGGATGGATGTTTTGTTTAGATTTTCGATCAATACTTGTTAGGTAGATCTTTTGGGTATTGTATTTGTTAACATTTTAAAGGGGGTGGCACTTAGTTACCTACCGCCAAAACTAATAACACACGTCGTTGGCCCAAGCCACACAAATGATTCCCTAGTGTGAATTTTGTATTATAATTGTGGTGAAACTATAAAATACCACTTTAGACAATTTCCAGAATTAATTACTCGATTCACACTAAAATTCTCCAAGGTACTAGGTACCTATTAAGTTGTTTTTTTTTAGAAAATGTCATGGTATTTTTTCCAATGACTAACAGCTTATTTTACGAGCAGTGAAAATTAACGCGATCAGCACGTTTGAACTGCGTTTAAGAGCAGTCAGTGTCATGAACACAAGGGTAGGTTTTATTACGCAGTACAACTAACCATAAAGTCAAAACCTTGGTTCTATGGCTACAAAAAAGTCTCCAAATCAGTTATATCCGTCCTATGTCGTATTCGTCTTGGTTTTTGTAGGACTCCCGTTTTTTGGAAAAAAACCGGGTTCGGGACTCTTCCCTCTGCGAGTGCGGGTTGGAACAGGGCACTCTGGATCACATTTTCTTCGAATGCTCAAACAACGTCTCTCTAGATCTATATAGCCGTCTTCCTAAATTTAAAATCCCTCTTCCGACTAATTTCCCCTCCTTCCTGACGTATTCTTCCCCTGAATTGCTTGTGGCGCTGATGACTTTCATCCGTCACAATAACATACAATTATAAATCTGCCTGTATACGGGTGTGGTATGCGTATATTGTGTGTTTTAAGAATTACAATATTTATTTATTCTTATTTTTTGATTTTTTTTTTAGTCCAGTACTAACCCGACAAGATCCACATTGTGTCCAAGATTGTATCAATCATAGAAATTAACTTTTATCATGCATACTAGCTTATCCAATTCACTTGATATTAGTACAATAGTCCGCATCGGCTTTGCTTGCCATTTAATAAAAATAGAATGGAATGGAACACAGTTTAGACGTGGTGATCACGTTCAGATTTATTGGCGACTACTTTCTGTGCGTGGCTTCACCTGCTTGGTACCCGGATAAAAAGTAGCCCATGTCCATTCGGAATAATGCACATTACAAATGGTAAAAGAATTTTTCAAGTAGCCGCTGAGGATCCGAAGATTACCCTCAACCAAACAAACAAACAAACTTTGCAGCTTTATAATATTAGTATAGATTAAGTATAAAATATTGCCCTTTAGTTGTTGTATTGTTTAAAAAATGTAAAAATGTCGCAGCAGAAAATGTTACCGTATTTTCTGCCCATATTCTGGTACCACCAATTTGTAACTGTCCGAACCCTTGTTTGAGAACGACCGGCCCCTATGTAATAACATCTTAGATAAACATCAAACAGTTTCTCTGCCCACTGAAGAAATAGAGACTTTTTCTAGGAATTTTATTTACTTAAAGGAAAGAATGCCGATCGATTCCTTGAAACGGAAATTTGTTTTTTGTAATTCATTTATGTTGCGAGATTGTTTTTGGAAGTTTAGCATGAAAGTAAAAAAAAAATAAAGGAAATATCATAAATCTATAGATTTTTTGGAAGGCAAGGCGGGGTGGAAGGGAAACCCTTGGAACCACCCCGCCTTGCCTTCCACCCCGTATCTACCTTTGTAAAATCGTTATTGTTTAATTTTATTTCTCCTATCAAAAGAAAAAAATATTAGACGGATATGAGATCAGGCAAAACAATAAAAGCAACCACAACATCATCATCTGCCTAGCCTTTTCCCTACTATGTTGGGGTCGGCTTCCAGTCTAACCGGATGCAGCTGAATACCAGTATTTTACATGGAGCGACTGCCTATCTGACCTCCACAACCCAGTTAGTGGGCAATGCGATACCCCTTGCTAAGACTGGTTGACAGCCGGAATGTTGGAAGCAGAGAGGAAAGTCGGTATGTAATGGGTGGTCACCTATCCAAGGACCAATCTTGGCTAGCGCAGCTTAACCTGAAGATCGACCCGAGTGGCTGTTATTATTTAATAAGAGCTGCTCATAAAGGAACCACAACATTTTTTTTTGAATAGCCTGAACTGTCCCACTCCTGGGCAAAGTCCTCCCCCATTCCTTCCACTCCACTTCCCTCTATAAAAACTTCTCAACCTAAGTGAAAAAGAAGCTTTCACTAAATCGCTTCATAATGCTACAAATGAACGAATCGTGACTTTTGATAAATGTCTTTCATTACGGAAAGTATTGTACATGAGAACGAAATATTACTCGTACATACACTTGATAAATTAGAAGCACTGTATAATATGACAGTCGCACTGTGTCTTATCTTTTTACCCGACTGCGCCAGAAGGAGGGTTATGTTTTTTGAGAGTATGTGTGTATGTATGTATAATTGTTTGGCACGCTCTGCGGCCTGAACGGCTCGATGGATTTTAGCTTCAAAGGTGTCGTTAGATTCGTATTAATGGTGAAAGTGACACCTGGTATAAATTTTGAATCAGAACACAACATAAGCTGGGAGTACCTTCACGCGGTGAAGGCGGTAAAAAATTGTTTGGCTAATCGTCTGCGAAATCTTTCACATTGAAAACTAAAAAGCTGGAAATAAAAAAAAAATATTAATAAAACTAAAAAACCCGACTGCGGTAAAAAACTTAAGTTAAAAAACACTGAAAAGCTAAGAACAAGCACATTTTAAATTTTAAATAGTTGGAAGCAGGCCGGAGCCATTCCATTTACATATTTTCAAACTCAAATGGGTCCCGGCAGCTTCCAACTTTTTTAAACTTAAGTTGTTATAACTTGAGGGTATCGATTCATTTTAAATGATTTCTTATTTCAGTTTTCCAGCCCTCTGGTCACGTGAAGAGTCGACCAATCGCTTGGCGATATCCCGAAATAATAGGTGGGCACTTGGACCCCATGGCCCTAGCGTTTCAACCCCATACGGCTAAAACACATAATTACCAATTAAGTTACTGTATTTGCGCCGTTTAAAGTTTTCAGCCCCTGCAGCAGCCGCCCCAGCGCAGCCTACCGTGCTAGGAAGATGGGATAGTGCAAGGGTGTCGACGCAAGTTGCATCCCACACCAAAGACCTACTCAACTTCCATGGCATTATGGTCATACCATCTGGTCTCTTCCCATCGACGCGTGCCAAGCCATTGGGTTCTAAGACAGCCGGCACTCTTTTCGAAGTATTCCTTAGATTATTCGTAAGTTTCGTAAATAATTCAATGTTGTAGCAGTAGTGTAACATTTTAAAACTTGATGGGTTAGCACAAAATACTGACGCTGTGTGTACATTATGCTAAGTCTACTTGGCTGTCTTAAATTAACTGAGGACAGAGATCAACCATTTTTTCGGGTTGCACGCGACCTACCTACCTTATAGTATACTTTCTCTATTGCATTAAACAGATTTATAACGGACGAACAGAGAACTTGGGAGCTACTTTGGGAGCTTTAAAAAAAACTCTGAACAAATTTGGCTCCCCTCCTAGCTCTGGAAGTACTGTCGTAAATATGCACACACTACAGCATCTAATCACAACAGTGGTGTCTAGAGACGGCAGTACCTACTAATAAACTTCGTGGTACCGAAAGAGCTGTCACTGTACGGCGTTAGATCCGGACTCCACCGAAGTGGAGAGGAACATATTGGAGAGGAGATGTGCAACATTCGACCAATCACAGGCGAGATAAGAGACGCTATGTTCATTTCAACCAATGTGATTGGTCGGTTTCCGCACATCGCCTCTCTTCTCTGCTTTGGTGGAATCCGGGCCTAAGTTTCGTAGTGCGAGCAGGTAAACGGTGGCCACCGCTTGCCGAGGCGTCTCGGGTCTCCAACTCTTTGTTTGCAAGTACTTATTAGTATGAACCTGCAACTTAAAACCTACCTTAAGTAAAGCTTAAGCAAGTAAAAAACCCTCAAGTCAACAAATAATATTTTCGCATAAAATTTACTCCTGTCAAGCTTCAAGGCTTCACTTTTTCTGCTTGTTCAGAACACAGAGGGTTAAGCTAGGCTTTAACTTACCGACGGAGATAAGCCAAACATTATTCCGTCTCCGTGACGTAATTTACATACTAATTTCGTAGGAAGGTAGGTAGGTAAGAACTCCCGAGACGTGAAGTAAGGTTCAGGGGTGCGAATAAGTTAATTCTGAATCACTTACATGTACAGTCCCGAGCAATGTGTAGTGCTGTCCCACAAACAATGGGGCGCTTCATATATTCGGGTCCTGCGTTTCCTGTTGTTTCTTCATTTTAAGAACTGATGGACAGTACTTGAAGCGCCAAACTTGAAGTCTAGGTCTAGGCCGACAAAGAAATTCAAAAAAAGAATTTTTCGGGCAATAAGACATATGTCATAATAGTGCGGGTTCCAAAATACTAAGTTCAAAAGTTGCTACGTTTTTAGTGGTCGTGAATGTACCAGCTGATTGCGAATTGATTATCACGTTACAGCCCTGTGAGTTGGATAAAAGGATTATGTTGTAATACATTAATAATGCATAAGCTCTTCCTGTTTCACAAGGAAGGGTAATGGGAACCTACAGGAGCATTAGTTCTGTTCATTTAATCATTTAGGTGGTGAATCTTGGTAAACTGATTTTAATATAAAATGCTCGCGGTTGCGACAGAATCTTCTAACAGTTTTACCACTGCTACGTTCAATAGGTGCTAGCATAAATATAAAGAGAGAAAAAAAATGCTTTACGCAGCGCAGTCTGAAAGGTGGTAATGTTGGATATATTAACTGGCAAATATGCATTTCGATTGATGAACTGACGATGTTATCGTAACATAACATGATGCCTGTACTCCCCGAAGGGTTGGGCAAAGGTGTACCTAATAGTACACCCACATTTCACCAGTTATGTTTGAGTCCCATGTAATAGGGGCGAGCCTATTGCCATCACCGGGCACAAATCCAGACTCCGTGGCTGCTGCTGAGAAATTCCTAATAGAATGACTCAATAACAATTTGCCCGACTGGGAATGAAACCCAAGACCTCATGATCAATAGTCGTAATTGCGACCTAGTAGACCTGCGCAGCACTCCGTCAATAATATAATTCTTGTTTCTTCTTTATAGTGTGGTTAGTGCCAAACCTGGTGTCAGAGGTTTTATGCCGCCCATGGGCCTCTGACTTGGCTTTACATGCCGTCGAGAAAAATCTCTCAGGCATGCTGGATTCCGTACGATGTTTTCCTTCACCGAAGCAAATGCTAATTATACAATACTTACATAATTCCCAAAAATCAGAGTTGTGAAACCTATGACTTGGCAGTCCAACGGCCACACCACTAGGCTATCACTGCTTAGTAAATATCATTAATTCATCAAAATGACAAAATATTGGTCAGCCATTTGCGACGTTGCCAACTTTCAACACATAACCTTTTAAAAATACTCACGAATTACGAACATAGGTGCGTTAAAATTCTAACCGCGTCCACTAGCTAGTGTGGCTGAAAGTAATTTTGTCGGATATTTCTATACAGCTTTACGTATCGACGTTCGAAAAGTTTGAACATGAAAGCTTTTCAACCGCGGTATACCTAACGTTAAAAGCTGCAGTGATATTTAATCAGTGTCTTCGGTAAATGAATTGCTTTTGTATTGGAAATAAAGCATTTGAAAATGTCAGCGTCTGGTATTTCCAACTTGATGAATTTCAGACCTCTGAAACCCAATTCTTCTTTTAACCAGCTTTTATTTAACTTGCAATGTTTGTTTGTTTGGGTAAAATCTTAAAAACTGAATTTTAAAACAGTCATCCCCAACGGGTTGAGCTGAAATTTTACAAACACGTTTAGTTTGGACAACAATGCATGGTTAGCTAAGTGACTTCATTCTAAATTCTCTATAGCGGATCCCCAAAGATGGCGGGCTAGTTATTTTATATGCAGCCCCATGATATGGGTTAAAAGGATTTGCTGAGAAGAATACGAAAAAAATGACGTCATACCTATAATTAAAAGCTTGTATTTAAAAATGTTTTTTACCAGAGGCTTGTGCTCAGTGGCTTTTGATAAGTCTCGATGTATAATTTACTTAATTTTGAGAGGTTCAGATTTCTTTCAGGCACGCGTTTTTGGAATGGAAATCAGTACAAAAACTACGTTACAAATTGTCAAACCCACGTACACATCTTTGATTGTTTGCATATGTTATCAACAGGCATTCATATGACTTGACTTCTGTTTGTCTTGAAAATGTTCGTTCCCGAAACTGTGTGCTTGATCAATACTCTAGTATGTGTTCTATGAAGCTCCCTGTTCATGAAAGCCGGGTAGGTCTTTGTTCAGTTAACTAGCTCCCAAATGTCATTAAACTGTTATGATTGATTGGCCTAAATGACAACCGCCAATCAATTCTCGATACTAGAAATATCTTTGAGAGCTGGTTTTAAATTGAATGTCGGTTTTGGGAAACTGTAGGTAAACCTCGCAGTTCGGTTATTTCGTGTTTATTATTTTGAGCTTAAAAGCATAACCTATAATGTTCGCGCTGGGTGGTATACAATGCCGTCTTAAAGCATAACATAACATCACGCCTGTAATCCCTGAAGGGTTTGGCAGAAGTGTACCTAATAGTGCACCCACATTTCGCCAGTTATGTTTAAGTCCTATGTAATAGGGGGCGAGCCAATTGCCACTAAGCGGGCACAAATCCAGACTCCGTCGCTGCTACTGAGCAGATTGCCTCCCGCCGAGTAAAATGGCAATCGTTCCATAATTAGTCATAATTAGTCACTTAGTATAAAATTCCTATTAAAATACTAACAACCGGATTCAGGATCGAGAAAAACAAATTAAAAAATCAAGAACTTGTCAGCAGAACAGCTTTACACTTTTTTTTTTAATACCTCAGGCAATATTATAAAGAAGATCACGAAACTGGTATTTAAAATGATTTCTAAACTTTCAAATTCTACATCGAAAAACCGAGTGTAGGTACCTAACAATATTTTACTCAGTGTTAAAAACACAAATTGTGGAATATTATGAAAATGCTTATGAACATCCTTTGGTGCTTCTCTGATTGTGAATAATTTCATAAGCCCGGGACAAAGATGACCGTCGCATCTTTCGTTCCACAAGAAATAACGCCCGTCCAGTGAATTTCTTTTGTATAAAATATAACACAATGTCGTCCTTTTTAAACCAGTTTGCTATTCTGATGAGTTTTTCCTTTGACTCTTTTCACAGCTGCATTAAAAACAATAAAATTGCGTTGTGACTATATTTTATATTAAGATTTATAATTAAGATTTGAATAACTCAACATGACAACGGTTTTCTTTCGGTATATCTGTAAGTACAGTAAATACACCCATATTTCGTCAGTTATGATTAATTTCTATGGAATCAACTGGACACAAATCCAGACTCCGGGCTAATTAACGGAGAAATTCTTTATAGCAAAGACCGCGCAGTATTAGCGCTATTAATCACAAGCTCAATGAGGCAATACGTAGTTTAAAAATGTTCGAGTAAAACGGACGTGTGTCACCTGGTTACGGAACCCTAAAATTAATAAAGCGACTAACTAACGACTACTACACACACGACTGACATATATCGTTTCCGGTAGTTTATATCAATTGAAAACATTTTTGACTTCCCATCACAAATATATACATTTTATCATAGATAGGTATGTTATGATTATGCCATCATCATGGAACTTTGTTTAAACCTTCAGGTGGACCACCTGCTTGCTCGCCTTTCTTCGGCTTAAAAAGATTACATAAAATAATCCCCAAAGGGTAAGGTAAGGGTTTACCTTATAGCACAGCCACATTACGCCAGTTATGTTTAATTCCTATGTAATAGGAGGCGAGCCTATAGCCATCAAACGGGCACAAATCAAGACTCCGTGGCTACTACGAAGAAATTCGTGATAAAAAACCCAATCGTACTTTGCCCGGCCCGGGAGTCGAACCCAGGCCCTCATGCTCAACAGTCGCAATTGCAACGACTAGACTAACGAGGAGATTAATGTATGGTAATATACATCATTCATCAATCATTGGATTCATAGACATTCTTTACCGCCACCTTTTGAACGCCAGAGCATAAACGCACGCGCGTGCCCTCCACGCCAAGCCACAATTTTACCGCATACAAAAAAAATACCTAGAAAATAAATACGGATTCCAAAACTTTATCAATAAACAATTTCATTAAAGAAACAAAACTAAATATTTAAGTTATACAAATATAAACACACAAAAGTAATGATTTAATTGTTTATTTCGTGTTATAGTGCATCGCATTTTTGTCACATATTTTTGTCGTTGGCGTACAAGGCACGGGCTTGGTTGTCACGTATATGAGACCGTGGCGCTCAAAAGGTTAATCATTGGATGAAATATTCACGTCCTGGTTTTCCTAACAGATGGTCTTCTTACAGATTGTGTGCGGCATCGGTGGGTTAGTCCTGGGAGCAGTCGGGTGGTTGGAAGAGAGACAGAAGCCGGCGCTAGGCCTAGGAGTACCGACTGGTGCCATCACAGTTTTAGCGGCAGGTAACTCACTTTTTTTTTCTGTCATAATATTTACTGCATAAAGATATTTTGGTTGCAAAAAAAAACTGCTGCTTAAAAAGGACTGGTAAGGTAAATATCCCTATTACAATAAATTCAAGAATAATAAAAAAATGAATTATTAAGGTATTGATAGGTATTTTCAAATATTGATCTCAAAAGTCAATAGAACCCATGGTTCCATGGCTCTGTCCCATAGAACTGTCCAATAGAAGGAGCTAACATCATCACGCCTGTAATTCCGGAAAGGTTAGGCAGAGGTGCACCTAAATCGTACATCCACATATCGCCAGTTATGTTTAAGTCCCATAGGGGCGAGCCTATTGCCACCAACCGGGCCCAAATTTAGACTCCGTGGCTGCCACTGAGATATTCCTGATGGAAAAACCCAATAATAATTTGCCCGAGCCGGCAATCGAACATCGACATTACACCAACGTGGCAGTCCTTTAGAACTGTCCAATAGAATTTACTGATTACATCACTCTGTGACAATTTTCCTTCATATAGTTTAAGATAACTAGAATAAATATACAACATATAACTAGATAATTGGAATAAATATATATTTATTTTATTATATATGCATGTATGTTTTACTATCTCTTTAATTATGATTGTTTAAGTTATTAATTTTGTAGTTAATTTATTCTTTTTACACACTGTGTCTACGTTTCTTTTATATCAGATCCTCTCGCAGGTCCGCTGGAAGAGATTTCTAAATGAAATAAGCGGTACCTTTGTGCTCTTTTGTCTTTATGTATTTTTCCTGTAATGTGTTTTGTGTGTACATAAATAAATAAATAATATAAATAATAACTTAAAACACGACGAAGAGGCACTTAAGTTAAAGATCACAGCAGTACGAACATTAAATACACGCCACATCATTACTCCAAGAAAATGGCGCAGATAATGCAAAATAAACATCATAACGAGGCGTTAGATAAACAGACTGTTCTGTTAAATTAAGTGAAAGTCGTAATTTCATGCGAGAACTTTTCAGGACCATTACGTTAATGGCATGAGGAGTTTATTTTGATCTATAAAGGTTTTAATGCCTATAATTTCTATAAGTAAATACACAATTATTTTCATTAAATTAAGTCTTGGTAAGTTCAGAGGTACCATTAAAATGATGAAGCTATTTCGTTCTCCAAACTAAATATGTCTCGTTCCTTCCATTACTATAATAATCAACTTAGGTAGAGGTTTGACTGCCTCGGCGGTCGCCAGCCCGACTGTTGAGCATGACGTCGTGGATTCGGTTCCCAGATCGGCCAAAGTGTTATTGGGTTTTTCCATTAGGAATTTCTCGGTAGCAGCCATGGAGTCTAGATTTGTGCCTTGTCGATGGCAATAGGCTCGCCCCCTATTACATGAGACTTAAACATAACTGGCGAAATGTGGGTGTACTATTAGGTACACCTCTGACTACCCCCAAAGGGTTATTATAGGAGTAATTTTATGATGCTAAAAGCGTGGATTGCCCTTATAACCTACAACTGTTCATGATGTTGGTTTTTCTCTAAATCGCTCGGTTTAGAAGCATGTTTCGCACTAAAAATCCTTTTACAAATTTTTATCAATCACTAAAAGTACTTTCATCAAATTTTCAAAGGTGTAAGTAAAGTAAGGAATCGGTTCGACGTTTTCGCCAATAGGAAACCCCATCGGCTCACGGTTTGTATTAATAAAACCTGTATGTATCCATTACTTTATTTTTCAAGGGATTATCCCGGGTTGTGTTGGAATCCTGTAACTAAACAGTATTCCCTTTTCACATGTTTTGAGCCCAAACCCTACGTAAGTAAATAATAACGTAAAAGTAATAAATCTGACTGACTGCGTCGTTTGTGTTGTGGTTGCAAGCGTGACTGCTGAGCATACATGCGGTCCTGGGTTCGATTCCCGGGTCGAGATAAAGGTAAGATAAAGATAAAGATTCATACATGGATGGAAATGAGTTTCATAATGGTGTTTCAACATGTTTTAGAATAGAATAGAATAGATTTTTATTTTGCAAATATGGGTAATACACAACAGTTGTTATAAAGATCAAAGTTCAGCCATATTTTACCATTCGGCATGCAAACATATACATTTATATTTACTTACATTTTAAGGACCAGATTCAATTAATAAAATATCATTTTCATTACTATTAACATTAAAAATATTAAAATTATCACTAAAATTATCATTCAATTTTTCAATTCATAAATTAATAAATCAAATTCAATTATCATTACAATCAGTCAACAAATATATTTTTGCCACATTCAGCGTACAAAATAGTTTATAATAGGTACTTAATTTGAAATTATAAATCAGGAAATAGTTAAATTATAGTCAAACTTCAATCAACTCAAATACATAATTATAGTCCACACAAAAATATTTAAAAAATAATAATTAAATTTAAACTATTTTTTTTTTATATTTTAAATGTTTTTTTTTTGTCTTTTTTTTAAGAAATATTTAAAAATGTAAAAAAAATGAGATGAAAAATGAATAAAGGAAAACAATAAAACTAAAATACATTATTAAATTATCTAGATTCAAAATTTGTCATTCAAAAACTCCGTAACATTATAATATCCCTTAATAATCGAGCGAACTGTTATTGGGTTTCTCCACCAGGAATTTCTCAGTAGAAGCCCCGGAGTCTGGATTTGCCGCAATAGGCGCGCCCCCTATTACATGGGACTTAAACATTACTGGCGAAATGTGGGTGTACTATTAGATACACCTCTGCCTAATCCTTCGAGGATTACAGGCCCTGATGTGTTATATGTATTAAATCTTTTAACGTTAAAACACATCAAAAAGGCATCAACTTTCAATTACGATATAATATTCAGAGTGTGACAGATGTCATTTATTATAAGCAATTAGCAAATCTCGGGTTGAAACTGTTGTGAATTTACAGTAACACTTTTATTTGAAGGCCGATATTAAATTAATAGGCCGCCATTATTTTATTACTAGCTTACTGCCCGCGACTTCGCCCGCGTGGAGTTCTGTTATTGTCCCACGGGATCGTACTACCGCGATAAAAAGTATGTGTTCATCCAGGTTATGAACTATCTGTATGCCAAGTTTCATCCAAGTCCGTTGAGTAGTTTTTGCATGAAAGAGTAACTAACATACATCCATACATACAAATTTTCGCGTTTATAATATTAGTAAGGATATTTCAGCACAGGAGAACTAACCAGCTTTCACATGTCAAACCGTTGGTCCCGGCTGTAATTTTTAGATCTTTGACAGTCGTTACAGTGGCCCGAAAGTCTAAAAATCTTAGAATCACTAACTAGCACGATACCAACAATTTATATAACCACTTACATTGATTTTAATCATCTATACGATAATATGATAAGCCCTAATGACCTCATGACTTATTTAATTCAAAACTTACAAAAAATCAACAAACAATACAACAAATATTAAAATTTACACCTTGCTCTCACACACACTAACAAACAAACACACACACACGCATTGTTATTTTAATTTCATTAGTACCTTTTCTTGTTATTATTTTCTTACAATACGAGTAGTCTAGCATGTACCTACAATTGTTATGATTTCAATCTCAGCGAGGGGGGCCAGGAGTCCATAGAACAGGGTATCCTAGTTTGGATTCCTGACTCCCACAAACCTCTGTACCTCCAATATTTGTAACACCTTTATATTATAATTGTACTTTGTAGGAGAAATAAACCGTTATTATTACAAAAATAAATAAAAAAACAAAACTTAAGAAAGTCAGCGTTTATATTTATTTTTATTATATATTGAGTTTCGAGATTAAAACTGGTTGCAGTTTGCAACATACCCGGGGTGTGTGTGGGATCAAGTGTAAGATCCAATGTAAGAAATCATACAAGAGCAAAAAAGAATGTGTGTGTGTGTGTGTTCTCCTATTAAAAATAAAAAAAAAGATGTATGTGTAACAATAAAAGAATTTCGGGCGCCGTGGAAACGCACACTACATTTAAAAAATACTTGCCAGATAGAACAATCCGGAGAGTCGGACCTCTAATCTTCCGGGGGGTCACCCCCGGAAGATTAGAGGTAATAAACTAGGATAATAGAAACAATGGAAATACCTTTGTTAATACCTTGTTTAATATGTCAGTAGCTTCCTTTTTACTTTAAATATTAAATTACTAATTTGAGGTTATTATTATTGTTGCATCTTTATGTGAAGAAAGTAAATTAAGTTTGGGCCAAATGTCTGGCTAAAAAAATGTTAAATTAGACCTCAAGATTTCGGCGTCGAAGATGAGAGAATCCAGAATCCATGAAATGGAAAATTATAATCAGACGAAAGAAAAAGAAAAACAAACGAAAAACGCCACAGCAGGGCTGTAACAAAATTTTTAAAAGGTTAATACACAAGTCTATTAGAATTTCAACACGTGGGGAGCATGGCGTCCCAAGAAGGAACTTACCGTTTTTCCGTTAATAAATGACTTTTCCCGTGTGCACCGATAAATCCAAAGTAGGTGACAATCACACTAGAGCATCGTCCAATATTGAAATCCTGAAACATCAATTCGACTTAAAACACGAACCAACCTAAAATGATGACCACATATTGGTCTGGTAGAAACAAATCTTACCGAAGACATTAAGGATTCCTTCAGAACACCTTGTCCTGGGTGTTTAAGGCAGCGATTATGGCATCGTTTGGCCTAGAATATCCGTGATTATACCGGATTTGTAAAATTAAATTGGCGAGATAAATGCCTCGATGACGAAATCAGGTCGTAAAGTGAAACGTCAAAAAATGACAGTTGCCGAACTGAACTATAGCCAATAAAAGACAGTATAAAAATCGTTCCGAAATCGACTAAAATATGAAAAGCATGTAACAGTTTAAAAAACACGTTACAAGTTCCAAACATGCAAATAATACATGCTAAAAAAGGTCGTTTGTTTTATCTAATCGAGAAATTCTCACGAAACAGTCTTCAAAGAAAATCTCATTTGAAGCAAAATTAGATTAAAGAGGAAAAATACAATAGAGTGTGTAAATACAAACTGAATTTCTTTATTCAAAGCAACTCGTATCCCGTAGCAATAAATATGTAGGTCATAGAATTTTCTAGGAAAAACAAAGAAATACTTCAATAAATATACATTTTTTTCCCTCGCAAAGGGTTTTTCCGTTGCTAAGTACCTACTTGTTAATGAGAAGTTGCTTTAATTAATTGTATTGTACCGGTTACGTACTTATTCTAGTTCTATTTAAACTCGGTAAAAATCGCGAGTTACAAGATCTTCATTTAATCTAATTGTTAATGTCTGTTCCAACGTGGTGAGAATTATATAACTTTTCAGGAAAAAGTTACTCACAGAAAAACATTACCCTACGTCAGGGATGGCGAACCAATGGTATTTTGGGCACGCCGACGATTTTAACTATATTTTAATATACATACCTATGGCCTGAGTAGAGATGTGCCGTTGCCGGCAATATTGCTCAAAGTGGGAATATTGGTGGCAATATTGCCAGCAATATTGCCGGGAGTGGAAATATTTGGGAATATTGGTTAATGATAAGTCAAATTAAGTACGCAAACTATGTACAATACTCAAAATTAGCATTTACAGGCCCTAATCTACATTATATACAATAAAATATTGTTTTGGGTAAAATTGCCAATACTGCCAGCATTTTTGGCAATTTTCCCGGTATTTTACCGGCAATATTGCCCATGTTGCCGCACACGATAGTGAATATAAGAAATAACACATGAATATTAAGATAAGAATTGACGATCGTTGTGTATTGAATAAAAGGCATAAATTCGAATAATTTCCTTTAAATGTTGTACTTGTTTTTCATGCAAAATCACATAACAAAAACAACGAGTATAAGTATATAATATGGAAATAACAAAGTGTAAATCTTTACAAATCTCTATCAAAACTACAAATAATCAACAAAAATAACAATTTTTTAATATTTTAATGCACTTGTTTTGGTAATCCTTACATAATCAGTAAATCACAGTTTAGAGTAACAACTTAGTAGTTTTTATAATCATTTTAAAATCACAGCTCTTGTTGTATTTTTTTAATCTTCGTCATTTATGAACCGATTTGAAAAATTCTTCTTTTATCTGAATGGATCTACTTCCCGATTGGTCCCGTAGAAATTTCATCAAACTCGGTTCAGCAGTTTGGTTTTGAAATCAAAATAGCTGTTTTTACAAAAAAGTTTTTATTTTACCCTTTTTAACCGACTTCAAAAAAAGGAGGAGGTTCTCAATTCGGTTGTATGTTTTTTTTTTTTTGTGTTTGTTACCTTATATCTCCATCATTTCTGAACCGATTTGAAAAATTCTTCTTTTATCTGAATGGATCTACTTCTCGATTGGTCTCATAGAAATTTCATCAAAATCGGTTCAGCAGTTTGGTTTTGAAATCAAAATAACTGGAAAAAATTTCATCCAAGTAAAAGAAATTGCGAAATTGATACTTGACAAGGATTTGTGTGTGATACGATAACTAAAAAGGGTAAAATAAAAACTTTTTTGCAAAAAAAAACCGACTTCCAAAAAAAACACTAAAAAAGTGGAAAATAACTTTACTTTCGGAAGTCGGTGGCAAAAAAGTCAATTAAACAAACAATAGTCACCGAATTCCGAAAGTAAAGTTATTTTCCACTTTTTTAGTGTTTTTTTTGGAAGTCGGTTTTTTTTTGCAAAAAAGTTTTTAGCTATCGTATCACACACAAATCCTTGTCAAATATCAATTTCGCAATTTCTTTTACTTGGATGACATATTTTTTCCAGCTATTTTGATTTCAAAACCAAACTGCTGAACCGATTTTGATGAAATTTCTATGGGACCAATCGGGAAGTAGATCCATTCAGATAAAAGAAGAATTTTTCAAATCGGTTCACAAATGACGAAGATTAAAAAAAATACAACCGAATTGAAAACCTCCTCCTTTTTTTGAAGTCAGTTAAAAATGTAGAAAAACTCCTTGCCACAGAAGCAGAAGTCGAAGGAATAGATAAAACTTTTCACCGCAGTTTTCCCTAAACTCGTGTTAGGAAAAAATAGCTACCACCAATTATGATACCAATACAATTTGACCAGGCAACATTGGCAATATTGCCAATGCTGCTGGCAATATTGGTATTTTACCGGCAGTGGCAACATTGGGAATATTGCCGGTAGTGGCAATATTGCCACCAGGCACATCACTAGGCCTGAGTGTCATTATTTTCAGATATGATTGACATTATAAGCTTCGCTTAGAAACCGTTTGGCAGATGACTCCAGCATTGTATTCTACTAAAAGTAACCTCTTACAACTCTAATTTAAGTTATTTGTCATCTAATCTGCAACACAGAAATCACACTAATGTTACTTTAATTTGAGTTACACGGATAATTGAAACATGTATTACTATACAGTGCAAATTGTAATTTTTTGTAGTAAATAAAGAGTTTTGAGTCGTTAATTTCCCAATAATCACCAAGTCAAAATTATTTGACGGCACATCTATGGCCTCATTAAACATTTCTTTAGAAAAAATAGCACGTTGAGCCATAAAGGTTCGCCACCCCTGCCTTACGTTTTGTTCTTCCTTGAGTTAATTTTTGTTATGACGTATTGTTATCCTCCGTCCTTTATTCTTATTTGCTGCTCTATTGTTTAGGTCTCCCTTAAATATCTTGAGATCATAATAACTGAAGCTGAAGCTTTCTTTAGTTTACTTTATCTTTTAAAACAACACTGCGCAGATATATTTATTTATTTATGTACACACAAAACACATTACAGGAAAAATACATAAAGACAAAAGAGCACAAAGGTACCGCTTATTTCATTTAGAAATCTCTTCCAGCGGACCCGGATACAGATACGGACGAATGCGGATACTTTTAAACGTATAAATTATATTAGTATTATAATAGGTATATATTCCTTAGAAATTATTCTGTACTGTAGCTTGAGTTAAGGCCAAGTTTGTTCAATGGTCTTAGTTCTTCAGCTTTTAATCATTTTATTTTGTACCCCTACAATATTCGGAACCCAAAGCCCACTAAACCAAAACCTGGCTAAGCTACCTACAATTAGGGTCCTTTTAACCCTTAATAGGGCAGAGGTAAAAAATAATTAAAAAACAGGTTTTGTATTATTATTTATATGCTTATTAGGACCCTTTTTAACATTATCCATGAAAATCTAAAAAAATATAATCACAAGTACGCGAAATTTCGGTGGTAATCATTTTACCATTGCCCGTTTACGTTTGGGTGCAGGTGGTAACTCTTTGACCTTAGTCCGTTAAGGTACTAGAAGTAGTGCTGCTACAGTCCATAGCTTCTCCTTCTTCTGGAGCAATATGGAAGCTTTTAAAGCATGGTGTAGCACATAAGGCCACTTTGCAGACATCGCAAATGATCCTTGATCGTTTTTGAGTATTTTTCGTGCTGCAAAATCGGCATCTAGTAAATTTCCCTTGGCATTCTGGGTAGTGGGGCACAGAAGAGCGTCTGATTTCTGCGGGTACTCCGAAATTCCCACCTTGCTTGTTCCTGAAAATAATATTTGTGGTACGTTTCTTGCCTGTGAATCCATCAATTAGGCTGCGAGCCAAACGAAGCCTGTAATCTCTATGTGTATGAACTTTTTGCTTGTGAATTTGTATATACGATATGTACGAGTTGATAATAGCTGCATCAAACATGAAATAAAACAGGCGCAACCAGTTGCGTCTCGATTTTCGGCCGATTGGATATGAGGCACGGAAGTGATCAAAATGATCCACTCCCCCCATGTTCACAGTATATTCTGCGATAGCAGTGGGTATAGTAATATCTTTTTTGGAACCATCTTTCTGTGTTCGCTTGACCGTAGACACAGATTTTGGGTTGTGTGCCGTTGTCAAAATATTCACTAGTTGAGTATCCATCCACTGTATTGCAGAAACTGGAGCTTTGCTTTTATACATGAACTCGTGCTTTCCAAGTTTTTCGTTCTTGGTTTTATTTTTAGGCAACAACTTTTCTGGTAAGCCTTTTCGGTTCAAACGTACGGTACCGACGGCATATATTCCTTTCTTTATCAGCAAATCATTCATCAGTGGAATGCCAGTGAAGAAGTTATCGAAAGCTACAAGAGTATTGCGAGGCACACCTTCACATAGTTTCATTATCACATTATATCCTAAGCCTTCCTCACTTGATGCATTTTCGTCTGCTTTCCCAATATAGATATCGAAGACATAAATGTATCCGGTCTTAGCATCACACCGAGCCCATACCTTATAACCCCTTTTTATGGGCTTTTTAGGCATATATTGTTTCAGGGTACTTCTCCCCTTGAATTTTACCATGCATTCATCCACCGATTGGGTACCTGATTGAGAACACTGAGTCTGGAATACTTCATTTAGTTTTGTTATCATAGGACGTATTTTATAAAGCCTATCATGAGCTGGCGTATCTCTTCCGGGTTCTTTGGTATTATCATTCAAGTGAATGTTTTCAGTCAGTTTTTTGAATCTCTTTTGAGTGAATGTTTGGGCAATCTCTGGATTTCTATAAAAAGTATCAGTTGACCAATACAGGTTAACATCAGGTAAGGGGTGAAGGCCCATTAGTATTAAAACACCAAGATATGCACGCATTTCAGCTACAAATGTTGGACTCCAGTGAAGCGTTTGCCTCTGTGCTGCATAAATGTTCGTTTGGTCTACCAGCAATTCTACGAGATCATGAGGAAAGTAATAGTCGAAAAATTCTATAGGCGGTGTTTTATGAGTGAAGCGCATGTTTACAGTCAGCTGTTTATCAAATTTTGGTATGGTATGCTTTGGAACCTTATCTGACCAGTTTCGTGCCACACGAATAGGCCTGCTAACGATGTCTGTACTCGTAGATTCATCAGGCCGCGCTGAGTTAGGCTGAGCTGTAGTCTGGTTTTGTTCAGAAAGAGCGCCAAAAATAATGTCCCTGACATATTCATTTTGCGTACTTCCTTCCCTCACCGATTCTTCAATCACTGGCTCAACGCTTTCTAAATATTCCACCGAAACACGTGGCCCAGGAGGTTCTTCAAAACCATCTAATTCTCTCGTCTCCAACTCAGGATCTTTACCAAATATTCTTGAAAGGCCTCTCGAAACCTCATCGTCGTAATCCAGTACGCAATCGCCCAAAAGTGGTTCTCCCGAGACGCTTTCGTCGCTACTTTCAATAGCGGAGAGATCATCTTCTAGAATACTGGCTATCATACTGTCAGTTATCTTCTTTTTCTTCGACATTCTCCTGAAATAACAAGAACGCTAATGGGTAAAGGTAACAATATTACCACCAAAAACTACTAATTTGATCTAACCGGGCAATGGTAAGAGTGTTACCACCGTGTTTACGACCATTTTCCAAAAAGTACTAAGTAGATTCATTTCAAAACTTGTATTACGAGTCATGCAGGGTAATATAATCAATTATCTTACCAAATACCATAAAACCACTTACCGGAATCTTGTTCGAACAAAGTTTTAATTTGTTTGCACAAAACACTTTTGATTTTCAAGATTGTTCGTTTTTTTTTTTCAAATGACGATAGTTCTCAAACTTTGACAGTTAGCGTAATTGCCAGTACTAATAAAAGTTTCAAGGGTGTCCGCACACTATAAATAATGAATAACAGCAGGTGTGTTTAGAACGACTCGTGATCTATGGCCAAAAAGCTGAGGTGGTAAGCTATTGTCCTGTGCCCTATTAAGGGTTAAATCGACTTCAAAAAAAGGAGGAGGTTCTGAATTCGGTTGTAGGTTTTTTTTTTTGTGTTTGTTACCTCATATCTTCGTCATTTATGAACCGATTTGAAAAATTCTTCTTTTATCTGAATGGATCTACTTCTCGATTGGTCCCATAGAAATTTCATCGAAATCGGTTCAGCAGTTTGGTTTTGCAATCAAAATAGCTGGAAAAAATATGTCATCCAATTAAAAGAAATTGCGAAATTGAAACTTGACAAGGATTTGTGTGTGATGCGATACCTAATAAAAAGAGTAAAATAAAAACTTTTTTGCAAAAAAAAACCGACTTCCAAAAAAAACACAAAAAAAGTGGAAAATAACTTTACTTTCGGAAGTCGGTGGCAAAAAAGTCAATGAAACAAACAATAGTCACCGACTTCCGAAAGTAAAGTTATTTTCCACTTTTTTTGTGTTTTTTTTGGAAGTCAGTTTTTTTTTTGCAAAAAAGTTTTTATTTACCTGAATCCTCTTCCCTACTCCTGCTTTATAAGAGTGATCAGGTAATGCTGGATTCTGAAGGTCAAAGTTCGAACTATTTATTTCAAAATTTACAAGCGAAAAGAATTGATTGTAATCGTCCATTCACAAAGGTAGTTTCTAAAGAGAATGAGCAAGAATCTCTACAGTTTTTCATTTCAAATGTTGTGCTACACATGACTAAATCCAGTCATTATTTCCAGCCATATCAATCTACTACAGCCGAGGGTTCGGCGGGTGGGTGTCTGCGCGATCCAGAGCGACCAGAAACTGGGGTGCTCCGTGGAGAGCCCTGGGACCTTCGCCCTGCGCGGCGGTGCCCTTGACCATGTTGTGGACGGCTGCTATAGGAGCCCATGTGGCGATGCTGGCGTTCTGCGTCAGATCGCTGATGAATATTGGGTGAGTTAGAGTTCGATTTTTAAAAAGCAATTTTTTTTTATGTTTAATATTTTCCTCGGACCAAACTAATCCTGAAGTAGAAATAGCTAAACTGGAGGCGACAGATGGAGGACAGGGTTTGGCACAGTTTGGGAGAGGCATATGTACAACGACAGGCGTAGCCTTTTCCCAACTATGTTGGAGTCGGCTTCTAACCGGATGCAGCTGAATACCAGTATTTTACATAACGAAACGGCCTATCTGACCTCCACAACCTAGACAGTACTGGGTAATAAGATACCCCTTGGTAAGGCGGGTTTTTAGACTTTCGGGCCACTGACTACCTGTAACGACTGCCAAATATCTATAAATGACAGCCGGGACCTACGGCATAACGTGCTTTTCGAGTACGCAGGAAATCCAGTATGTAATGGGTGGCCACACATCCACGGAACCTAAAGATCGACCCCAGCGGCTGTTATTATTTAGCCACGAGGCTTAGTACAGATACTCGATTTTTTTTTATGTGAAAACTCTTTGAATCCTACTTTAGTCTATAAATTTTTAAATTTAACTGAGCTTATGTGCAAATAGGGTGTATATTTCAGATGTGATTTCAGAGTGGTTTCCGATCGCTTTATCCGTAAAAAAAAATATCTGCCATAATCCTTTCAGGTCGTATGAACAGCAAACATCGACCGAATTGAATACCACCTACCTACATGGCATTTTCAAGTGTTTCTCGACTTTTCTAGACAAGATAGCGCCGCCAGGCAACATTATCTCGATATAAAATCTTCGACCCATCTCAGAAGGTCATTGTTTTCTGTTTGACGTGCCTTTGACAAGTCCCTCAAAGTAGTTTGAGATACTACCGAGTCCACTGACGGTCGACCACTTTTCAACCTTATAACCTAGGGTATAAGGGTGTAAATTGGCAGACCGTCAGTGAACTTAGTAGTACATAGCCCCTTTGTCGTGTTATTAATGGGTTTCATAATCATTCATGTCGGCCTCAAAACTTCCAACGCTTACAAAACATGTCGTTCGCAACAAATACAAATTTTGTATCAGTGAAAATGATCAGTAGCCGCAGTTGTGGCACCCGATATTCATGTTGACTTTATCAGAATGCCAGATTTGACAAGATTGACCACGGGTTTGTTGTTTGTAGCTATGTTCAATATTAAATTGTAAAAGCCAAAGAGGAAGTGTCTACAGTGAAGAGATTTAAAAGATTTATAGAGCGGACATTGGGAATATTTTCATACAAACGCATCGCACGTAAATATTTGAATGTCTTTTGTCTACAATTATTATAAAATTCTCCTTATTTATTAAGCCCTTATCCTAATTTATTTCAACACTTCTTTATTAATCGTCATCTTAGTAGTCTAAGTAGCTTTCTATCCATATCATCGTCGACACAGTTTCTTTGTTATTCTTCTACTCATATAGCTATTCATAAAGAAATGTCCAGTTTAAAATAAAGTCAATAAAACTAATACTGCAACGCAAGTTTAGCGCAGAAAAACCGGCACGGTCAGATGGTCCTTTTGTCCATCCTTTTCACACACAAAGGACCAGTGAACAACGCATATTTTCACACAATAGCGTACGGATATTGCGTCCATCCTTTCAATCGAGTTTTCATAGAAATTCCGATATTCCTCTATTTCTAAAATTCTAAAAACTGTAAAAAAAATGTTCTAAACTGAGAGCGTTGCCAACAAAATTAATGCAAACCGCTTTAAAAAGCTTTTAGAAACGCTAAACGGTCCACTTTATAAAACTAACAAAGAGAGTTTATAAAATCGAGATATTTTCGTGTGACGTACCAAAGGTGTTACCTGTTTAAAATTAACAATTTCTACACGAAATACGTGTGTATACAAATCATGACAACAAAATGACGAACGCAAAGAGGTTAATTATTATTTCAATCAACCAAAGTGAACAAAACGTTTGATTTATGCAAAGGAAACTACATAAACTTTCTCGTAGGCCATACCTTTCTGTGAAACAGCAACTTAAAACAACAGTCATCATAACACTTAACATCACGCCTATAATACCCGACGGGTTAGGCAAAGGTGCACCTATTAGGTACACCTTTTCCTAACAATTTGTGCCCATATTTCTCCAGTAATGTTTAAGTCCCATGTAATAGGGGGCGAGCCTATTGTCATCAACCGGGCACAAATCCAGACAACATCAACAGCAGTCCGATTAATTCAATTCAACAAAATAATAGGTATTCAGGAATTATAAAGTCGTTATGAAATCGTGGCACATCTGCTACCTCGGTGCTTACGACTTGAATTTTAATAACCACCATTTCTAATAAATATTCCGTGATACAAAGAAATTCGGTCTTTCTTTTGTTAAAATCAAAATCAAGTCTTTTATACTGTCCCCGTACATTTGCGAGGGCCAGATAAAACCAGTTGGTAAATCTAGAGCCTACTCTGAAATTAAAACGTTTATAACGTAGCTAAAAATAAACAAAATGTTTCAGCTGAATTTTTCTTTAGTGTTCATTTTGCAATGAAGTAGGAATGTATTAAACATCGTTAGTATGGAAATTAACATGCCCATTATAATATTTATAATAGAGTGTGGCAACATTATCACTTATCAGTAACACTATGAACGGAATATTTATCTTGTATTATACTCGGAAAGTAAAAAAGTCTGTTTTGAGTTCCCGACGTTTATTTTTACTTACCCGAGAGATTTCAATTGTTTTTTCTTAGCTTGATTGTCCACCTCCAAATCCTCGAAACAGCCTTCGCGGTACGCTCTCAGGTCATCTCACCCATGATTTCTGGGCCAGCTTCGGCACCACCGTCTATCTTGCTTCAGAAACCCTTTGTATGCAGACTTTGACCCAGCGGTCATTATTACGAGAATTTCTATACAAAAAGTTTATTTTCAGATGCGGCAGCACCACATGCATAGGCGTGGCTAGCGCCCAGCTGACACTCTCCATCTCGACCCTGGCTGCAGCGGTCTTCATGTTCCAACTGGACTTGAGGTTCGATGCGTCCCTCTCGCCGCCACCGAGGCAGTCTGACACGCATATATGTACTGCTGTATCAATGGTATGTATGTAAAGTAAGCACATATCGTGCCATTGTAATCAATGTTGGCTTTTGATAAGTAGGATGTTAAATTAGGCTTTCTCGTCAATTTCTATCTACATCATCAGTCGAGCGCATACATTCATGGTCATTAAAGGTTTATAAACAAAATCACCAGACACTTTACAATTTGCCGTCAGCGTTTCACAAACAGCGAGGTTTTGCTTGCAGACAACACCGTTTATATGATGCCAACGACTGAGCTACAATCACCACTGCAAAAAAAAAAATGGCATGGTAATGGCATTAAAATAAATAATTTTTTAATTACCTGTCGAAAATCAAAGGATCCCAAAATTGCCTACGAATTCAGACCGACGTACCTAAATATTACAGAAAGTAATACAAGAGTACTCCTCGGAGCATTTTTATCAAAAGATGTCTTTGCTCAGCTAATTTATCAAAGTCAACGGAAGCAAACAGGATGAGCGAAATTTTGCCTTTTGGCTATAAAACCAAGTCAACCGAAAATGTTTTTATTAAATTATGAATGAAATATGACATAGCAGTATGATTACCTTGCGATAAAAATACAGTATTTGATCCTTTTGAACTTTAATCCTTAATTCGAATTTTAATCGTTTTAATTGAGTTTAACTTACAGAAAATCTGCTTTTTAGGGTATCTTAATGGAATAGGTTGAATATTTATGTATCATTGCATTTTCTTTACTTCATAAACAAGTATTGGTATACGAAATTTAATAATTATTATCATCATTCTCCTGTCCTTATCTCAATTTATTTGGAGTCAGCGCAGCATGTCTTCTTCTTCCATACTTCTCTGTTACTTGTCATCTCATCCTTCCACAGTCCATCCATCGTTTCTTTGGTCTTCCTCTACTCTTATACCCATCCACATTAATACTCAAAACTTTCCTCACGACATTTTCATTACGAAATTATCAATACTAATATTATAAATGCGAAAGTTTGGATGGATGGATGTTTGTTACTCAATCACACCAGAACGGCTGAACGGATCTGAATGAAATTTGGCACAGATATAGATTTTAGTCTAGAATAGCACATAGGCTACTTTTCATCCCGGTAGGACGATCCCGTGGGTCAATTATCGAACTCCACGCGGGCGAAGCCGCTGGCATAAGCTAGTATTATTATGTTACTTAATAATTGAGGTTAGGCTCCCTACTAACTATACAGTAACATTAACTGGATCAGAGTTTTAATGAATTCTGTGGCTTTAAAATAGTTATAATCAAACTTTATAATTTGATTTTCCGCGTACCAAAATTTTATATGGCCACTAAGGCTAGGCTTGCTATGCGCGCATGAGAAGCAGTCAACATATTTGATCCACGGGTCCTCATTAAAAACTAGGTTCACTGCTACATTGTCGAACACAATGTTTGTAAACATAGTAAGTGTATCGCCACCGTACAAAGCTATGCAAATCACTGCGTAAAGGAACGGATCTTGAATATTTGCATGACTTTCACATTCAGATGAAGCAATAGAATCCGACTGATTGCTACTCTAGTTGTGTTAACGGTGATTTGTCAAATATGTCACAGTTATGGTAATTTATTTCCTTTACATTACAAATATTTCAATTGAAAAATAATATCACCAGCACCAATATTGCGTAATAACAAGCGAAACTACCAATCACAACCCCGGCCCTGTTTTTTAGAAAAAAAAAAAACTATAAATTTATATCTTTGAATTCGCCTGCTCGACAAAGTAACGCACTGAATAGACTTTGAACTGTCAACAAAAATCTTTAGTGTTACCGTGGGGTAACACTAATGATTTTGCCTCAAATGAACATTTTTCCCAACTCCATACAATATTTTATGAATAAAAGTACGTATGAGAAAAGAAATGCAAAATCTTTAACTTTCCCCCAAGGACCAAACCATTACATACGTATAAAGGGACCAAACTCGTATGTACTTACTATAAAAGTCCAGCACTGTTTACACAACTACTGCAGATAACAAACACAGTACTCTGGAGTCCATTACATTCAAATTCACGACAGCCGTTTTAATACAAGTGACCAACGCAGTAGGAACTTAGGACTCCCGTTGGACAGCAACAAACCAGTATAAACTGCGAAAGTGTTTATTAATACAAGCACTGCCAGCAAATATAATTTTACACTATTTTATTTACTAACCCTGTATGTATACAAGGTGTAGTTTTGCATCCTCGTCAAATTCAAGCAGGTAACTATGCTAACGATTCTCGACCCGAATCAATAATAAAATGGGTAGGTAATTTTTTATAATTATTTTTCTTAATATCGGAAATCGGTAAGGGTACACCACCCGTATTAAAACGCGGCCTGTCTAATACTAGCCCGAAAACCGCGCTTTCACACACACAAACAAACGCAGACCTTTAATCGATAAACGGGTGATTCTCCTCTTTTGAGAAGGGCTTCATTCTAAAATAGTGTCAAATAAAAGCACAAAAAAGCAATGTTTATTATTATTGACCAGGTACCGTAATTTATATTGATTAATTACGTCTTCTATGACATCCTCAGAATTTTGACGAGGATGCCAAACTACACCTTGTATAGATAGATACACAAGCAGGCTATGTGACGGTAACGGCAGATAAATACAGATAAGTGACACTTACCGTGAAGTGTAGCACGAGTTGAAACAAAATCACCTAGTCTGGGCCGGTTGCGCTTTTTCTGAGTGTAAACCAAACCACAATGGAACTGTGTAGAGGATTCGGGAATAATCCTAGAATGTTTCACTATGGAGCTGTGAAGAAGGTTCTAGAAAGTTGTGGAACTTTCTCGAACGATCGGTCGGCACATGAATAGCCTTCGTGTTTGCGAGAGCAGTGAGTCTGATTTTAGCTACACAACGAAGCGAATCGATGTGAACTAAAAGTGCGATATCTAAGTGAATAGTGATCAGTGGTTAATTTGTGATTGAACTGTAAAGTGTTTTGTGATTAATAAAGATATTTGGACTTTAATTGGTAGTGTTTTAATTAATCTCATACCCAGCCCTTAACAACACTATAATCGTCAATCGAATAGATGTACCTATCTGGTCGCTGTGGTCCAAGCCATTAGATATACCGACGACAATATACTATATACTTTTGCTGCAGCCAAGATACCTCTAGCTACTAAAAAATTTTGCACTAACCAGTGCAGAGGTGATGTATAGTATTCTAGGGAACCAAGCAGCTAGCTAAAGTCTATTTAAATCCCTGTTTCCAATGTCAAGTTTATGAAAGTGTAAATTGAGTTGATTTCAGAATGACTAACACTAAAAGTGAATTGCTTACAATAGCACTTATCGTAACTGAAACTTAGCATGTGGATATTAAAGTTTCTTCTCGCATGTTTATATGCAGCAGTAAGCATCACTATAAGCTAATCAATTTACAGGTACCTCTGACGTCAGTGGCAATCAACAGCGGTAACAGTGACGCAGCAGACTCTGGTGGAAGTCCCCTGGGCAAAGAGAAGGAGCCTCCACCTCTTGAGCCACCCACCTGATGCAGTGATGCCGCTTGAACGAATGGACTGACGTTCTGAGTGACTGTTTTTATTACAGACTTAAAGTGTACTGAGTGACTTTCGTGTGTTGAGTCAGGAAAATTAGTATAGTATCTAATTGACTCACTATGTCAATTTGCCCATTTCGTAGAATTGTCAACGAATGACAGTTGTGGTTTAAATATTGTCCTTTCACGGTTTATTTACCGCTAGATAATAAGTTAGCTAAAACCTATTTTTTTGTAAGAAAAATATATTCTATGTGGAAATCGTATATACCTCAATTTAGCCAACATAATAGCTAGCGTTAAATAAACCGTAAAAAGACTATACCTAAACGGTCAATTTATGTTGGCACCGACAATTTGCAGGACTATTAATTTCCCTGACTTATACTGCTATAGATTCTAGTCTAAAGACATATTATGTACTATTTCTGTAGCTTCAACTGTTTTTTTTTTATAATTTACAAGAAAAGTTGCGCTCGTCGACCACATTTTAATAAAGCTTCGTCTAACTGCCCATAAAGATATTGAAAGAATTTTTCTGATAAAAAAATAATCGATTCTCTTCAACTCGCAATTTCAGAAATATTTCCTAAATTGGGCGGAACTTTTTAATTGGATTCACCCTTTTATTTTCTTCCTTGGGTTTTTTTCGCATAGCGGTTATACGATACTCTGTCGTATTGTCTGGCAAATAATAATAAAAATAAATTTCGCAGGTCTTTGTGAAAGTTATGTGTTTCTTAATTCAAGAGGATCGCTGCGTAGAACTTTTGTATTGAGCTGAACTTAAAACTTTTTCTTTGCGCACTTATAACTTTTATTTGTCACAACACATTTAAATACGTGTACATATATTTTTTTGTTAGCTTTATCTGTCCCACTCCTGGGCAAAAGCTTCCACCCATTCCTTCCACTTTTCTAATTAATTTTTTAAATTACATTTAATTAATAAACACTTTATTGTCCACCACATGCAACAAAAATGTCGAACATAATATTTTAAACTGGTGCACAATGGACAGTCTCATCGCGCAGGTATCTTCTTAGGTCTTCTAAAAATATTTCAGCCACATCATACACGACTACATCAGGCGGTTTAGTAGATATCGTATTTTTATGCTTGAAAATCATCTTAAGAAAATCGACTGAACGTTTAAATTTTCTGAATTACAAATTGGAAATATCCACAATGGTAATATTACTTCTCATCGTTACCCTTAAAATCAACAATGTTAATTAAACCCTTCATCAATTTACATTTCGGCTTCTATACAGATATTGCGTTCAATTTCTAACAAGATATTTATGGTGATTGCTAGAATGGGGGCTATCGCGCATGAATTCGCCGCTAGAGGCGTTCGTGTAGAGTAAGGTCTTCAGAAATGTCAGATGTCATAGAGTGTTCCCGCGTTGCGGGCTGTTTTATCCCGTAGTTTTATTAATATTCACGAGTCTGGTCAAGATTGAGACTTTCCTGATTAATTATGACTTGAAGATTGTAGGTAGCAAGTTGGGAGTTCTAATTTGTTAGTACTTGAAGGAAGAATCATTTTTAAAAGTTTCATGCTTGCTAATTTTAGGGACAATATTGTAAATATGTCTCTTAAGTTTACACTATGTAATTAAATAATCTTTTTATGAAGTTATTGGTACTTTAAAGTATAAAATAGAATTAATGACAAGACCTTACTCGACAGTGGCGCTATCTGGTGAGCTCAAAAACGATAGCCCTCATTGTATCGAACGGATTCATAGGCACTTTTTGGTTTAACGAACGTATTTCTTACTCATTTATGTCTTTAATGGCTTCCATTGATCTCATTACCGGAGGATGCCTTGACGTTTTAGATTATTATGGTGATAGAAAGATTATATTTTTATTCACTGTGATTTTAACTCTATATAAAAAACATATCTCGTCGAAAATTTAATAATTTTATTATTAAAAAAATGTATTTTGTGGTACTTTGTTCAATGGATGTTGCATATTCTGGCACTTTTGATGTATATTTCGAGCATTTATTATGCGTATTTTAAGGATTTAACCTTATTGCAAATAATCCGGTTTCTAGTAATGAATAATTTAGCATAGTGGCGTTCTGTAATTTCTGTCGATACCCACGGGAAAAGCTGTGACTTTACGTATGCCTCTGTATATTCTGTTCATAATCGTATGTCTGACCTTTTTAATCTTGAATTCACCTTCACAAAACCGTCACACTCGACTCGTAATCGACACTTTCATATTAATTGGCTGATGTAACCTGAGTGACTTTTTTATGCAAACCATTGTCTAGCATTTCTTCGTTAAGGGGATTACTATTTTTATGTGACATCTATGTTCTAATTACAATTTAGTCTACAGCTATAGTTTTATGTACAGGGCTATTTTAATTTACTTAAGTGCTTACTTTGTCTGTACGATCTATTGCAAAATAGAAAGGCTAGCGCAGATTAGAACACGTCCGTGCCGCAACTCAACGCATTGCAAATATCCGCCAAATGAAGAACTAAACTCAAAATTCTAAATCGCGCTATTAAAGTTATCCGCTACTTAAAATTAAAAGTATACAATATATTTAAAAAAAAAAAACCTGTCCGATCCGTGAGTGTATTATTAGGTATCGAGATTGGATTCTTTTTATGTAATCCATTTTAGATAACAAGAAAAAAAATATCCCGATAATATTAAATAAAATGTACTAAAAGGAAAACAAGCATGGCAACACAGGCCCGCGGGCGGCGACAAGTGACACCCTCGGGTCCATGGTCGCTCCTCGGGTAGTGACGTCATAAACAAACAATTGACGGTGAAACATACTAATGCCGAAGATGATGTCACGTTTTAAAAGTTTGTTACATTTTAGAGAAACTAATTTGGGCACAAAAATCAGCATTTTAAAATTCATTAATATTGTTTACTTTCGTGAATATTTCATTTTTTCATTAGGTAATGGCATTGGTACACCTATACATATTATGTCCCTTTCGGATCGGGCAGGGTTTTTTAACATAATGTATAGAGAAACCCGACTACAATTGCTGCTTGCTATTCGGTTACTAATATTTACATGATTGGGCTGAATATTCTCTATGTCAAGAGCTGACTGGCATAATTATTGCGTTGCGGTATGGCTTGACGCGACCCCCAATGTGCTTCGACGCAACTTTGCGGTGCGGTGCGTTGCGGCCCGCGGTTGTAATGTACGCTTAGCCTAAGACGAACTATGTAGCAAAGGTGCGGTCACACCTCCATTTTAATTAAATGCAATCCTCTAGCTGTCGTCCTATTAACTTAAGTAAGTTGTTGATAGCGTACATTTCTTGATAAATAATTGCTGTACATTGCAATATGTTTGCAAATGTGTACCGTTGAATAAGGCTCTTTAAAGTTCATGGGTTTAAATGGAATTCGAGGCAGACATTGTAAATTCTAGTCAATTATTCGTTTGTGTTATTTTATGCTTCTGAAATCATTATCTTCAGCTTGATGAACAAAAATCGACCTTATTGTTACGACATAAAGGCGCCGTCAATGTCAAATCGTTATCATTGATGTGCGATGGACTGTGCTATTGATAAAAGTCTTGTCACGTTGAAATTGGCTTCGAGTGATTTCGGCTTCACTAGGTATTGCATTTTTTTTTTAAGATAGAAACAAAATCTGCTCATCATCTGCCTAGCCGTTTCCAAACTATGTTGGGGTCGGATTCCAGTCTGACCGGATGCAGCTGAATACAGTATTTTACGTAGAGCGAGTGCCTATCTGGCCCTCACAGCCACAACCCAGTTAGTACTGGGTAATTCGGTACCACTTTGTAAGACTGGTTGTCAGACTTTCGGGCTGCTCTGACTACCTGTAACGACTGTCAAAGATCTGCAAATGACAGCCGAGACCAACAGCTTAACGTGCTTTCCGACAGACGGAGAAATCTCGGTATGTATTGGGTGATCAGCCATCCACAGATCAACCTATGCAAGCTCGGATAACCTGAAGATTGATCCGAGCGGCTGTTATTATTTAGCCACGAGCTCCTCCAAATAAAAAATCTTCTAATATCTTATTTGATAGATGATTTTATCTTTCTGAACAAAAGCACAACTTTTAGCGACTAAGTGTGTTGCTCTGCACTTTACACAACTTAGAAAGAACAATATTGTGTTAGCTGTGAACTTTAGTCGCTAGCCTTACCTAACGATGCTCGACTGTTCGATAGTGCACTCAACTATGAAGACTTATCTTAGGAAATACTTAGTTGTTCTGTTTGTGACTTCGATGTGCACAGGAATCTGGATTTAATTGTATATCTATTCTATTATTAACAGATTTTCGGGAATATCTTGTAGTAAAACTTCCAAAACTACAAAATGTACGTGAAACATGAGAAACAGCCAAAAGCCTAGAAATTAAATTAATTTGTCATTTGCGCTCTGGCGCTTTCATTGTGATAAAATTATAATTGTGTATTTTAATGAGAGAACCTTTTTTTTATAAAATTGTGTACTTGTGTCGATCGTAATTTTGCCGTTGCTTTACAGTGAAACCACAGCCTTATAGTTAATTAATTATGTATGTACATAAATTAAAAAAGTACCGATACAAAATTATTTTGCAAATTACTTACTTACATATGTCATCATCTGCCTAGCTTTTTCCCAACTGTGTTGGGGTCGGCTTCCAGTCTAACCGGATGCAGCTGAATACCGGTATTTTACATGGAGCGACTGCCTATCTGACCTCCACAACCCAGTTAGTACTGGGTAATACGATACCCCTTGGTAAGACTGGTTGTCAGACTTTCGGGTCACTGACTGTAACGACTGTCAAAGATCTTCAATTGACAGCCGGGACCAACAGCTTAACGTGCTTTCCGAGGCACGGAGGAAACTCGGTATGTATAGGGGGTCACCCATCCACGGACCAACCCAAGCTAGCGCGACTTAACCTGACGATCGACCCGAGCGGCTGTTATTATTTAGCCACGAGCTCCTCCTACTTACTTACATATGTAAATATTAAAATTACGCTTAAAGCGATGTACCAACTTACTTATTTTGCTACGTTTTATTTCTTTTTAAGCGATTGATTTTGTATTAGATTTGTATTATAAACGCTATAAGTGTATGTAAATGTAAATATGACTAGAATGTAAGCCTAAATATTAATTAATAAAATGAATTATACATACCGATGAGTTCTTTTTCTATTCACCTGAGAAAAATCTCTTGGCTATTTATATCTCACTAAAACCATTATATTTTGTCAAAATTTTCGTAGACATACAAAAACAAACTTTGTATCATTGATGGTAGGTACCTACATATAAAACGGTATAGGTAAGCAAATACATATTTTCGTACACAGAAAAGGGTCAGCTATAAAAATGTTGTCATCTTATTATTTTATTCTGAACATAAATCTTTATAGATGAGGTCTTTATTTGTGAAGAAAACATGTAAATAGCGCGTTCATGAAAGAAATCCCTCGCGCGGATCAAGAAGGGTTTTAAGACAAACAAGGCTTCAACCCCTCACAACGAATAGGTACACAAAGTACCCATGTTAAAAGTTTAAGTAACAAACTGTAAAACTCATAACCCTCTTTTTTGTTTTTTCTGTCTTCTTACTTTATCGTGAGATTAGTGCCTAACCTGGTGTCGGAGTTTTTATGTTTTCCTTCACCGAAACCAGTGATAATTATACAATACGCACATGATTCCGAAAATTCAGTGGTATCTCGAATTCGAACTCGAGACCTATGACTTGGCAGTCTAACGGTCACACCACTGGGCTATCACAGCTTTTTTACTGTTACTGTTTACTGTTTTTTCCGTAAAAGAGTAAGAGAGACAAAAGCTCTAACTAAAAAAAACAAAAAATAGGTAGGGAGATCCTGCTCGTTATTGAAGAAATCGGTCAAAAAGGTAGATCCAACGAATACAAAAGAAGCAAAGAAACACCTCTGTCTTCGGAGATATTTATAGAGGCGTAGGTAACGTTGTGTGAATATTTTAACCAAATAACATTTCATACAAAATCCATATCAAAAAGACATGTTAACATTATAAAAAAAATCTCCGGAGCCCTTTTAAAACCTTTGATGTAAGTTCAGTCACCTTTTGTAACTTACCTTTTAAAAGGGTCACGTGAGTGAAACGAACTCGGAACGTTAGAAATATTTTACAAATTATGAAAACGAAACTTATCCTTGTATGAAAACTGACACATTATAAATAGGAGTTTTCATTATCTTACGTTTCTGAAGCGGAGATGACCGGAGCGAAATGTAGACGTGCAAGAATCGACTAATCACAGCAGAGACGGAAAACGCGATATGAATTTCAAGCAATGTGATTGCACCGCTCCTCTCGTAACCGTTCGGTGAAAGCGCCAGGCTGCGAAATTCATGTTTTCTCACGGTTTTTGCAATTTGCAGGTTGGACGTTGACAAATATGGCTTTATTATGATCATCAAAACCATCAATACAACCCTCTAAGTTCATTTAATCCCAATGGAATCATTTCATGAAATGATGTAGGTCGGATGATGAGTCTTAAAAATTCGGCTCCTTGTAAATGCGTGTGATATGGCATCGTTGCTTTCCAGTACAACGTCATACTTGAATGATGTAAAGCCAGTCGTTAACGGCACAACTGGCTTCACGTTGCTAATTGGCTGTAAATCTAGCGCGAGCCAATCAAAATGCCAGACTTCCCCCAGCTATCTATTTACATGTAAAATTTTCGCCGAACTATGTATAATAAATTTATCCTGAAGGTTTGGTGAAACCGATAGGTACAAACAAATTGCGGACATGACTCCGGGCACCGGCTATGACATCACCATCTCATCACCGGACATCATCATCTGCTTAGCCTTTTCCCAACTATGTTGGGGTCGACTTCCAGACTAACCCGATACAGCTGAACACCAGTATTTTACATGGAGCGACTGCCTATCTGACCTCCATAACCAAGTTAGTACTGGGTAATACAACACCCCTTGGTAAGACTGGTTGTCAGACTTTCGGGCCACTGACTACCTGTAACGACTGCCAAATATCTACAGCCGGGACCAACAGCATAACGTGCTTTCCGAATATGGAGGAAACCCGGTATCCAATGGGTTGTCACCAATTCACGGGCCAACAGCGCTTGCCTAAAGCGCGGCTTTACCTAAAGATCGACCCGAGCGGCTGTTATTATTTAACCACCCACTATGACAGACAATGGACTGAAAAATCGGTCTAAATCCGTTGTCTGCAATCTAATTCGTCGTTGAATTTCAAACACGACGTAAGTAATTTTTCGGCGGTTTTGCGGTTTGATGCCGTTTGCTAGAGAATCGGAAGACGCGTTCGTTTCAGACAATCAGAAACAAGCAACGTATTTATCTAATTTGACGTGAACACAAACTAATTAAACTAAGGTTTTGTTCTGTGACCTCAGGTATAATTATGCAGTTCTTTCACTCTCCTGAAAGTTGCTATTTTTGACTTACGTGGTGTTAGAACTTCAGCTACGATTTGTACTGGTTTGACTGAACATACTTATCCCTAGATAGTCAAAGAGGTTATGAGAAAACTTTTCCAAAAATTTCCGCAAATCTACAAGCTGCTGAGAGGGAGGAAATCTCATTTATGGTAAGTAAGAAAATCTGCATTCATAGATTTTTCTTTAAACCCATACTACGTGTTCTTTCATGAATTGTTGCGTGTTTGTTTTTCTATGCGTTTATTTTCTCCAGTTTTAGAAATTATTAACGTTATAAAAGTGTTATAAAAAACCAACATACATAATAACGACTCATCATTATATCCGTATTTAAGCCTACATTTCAGGATATATTAAAATATTTCATTGAACATTAATATAATATCGATTTGGGTCGTCTGATACCAACTGATCCTTGTGATATTCCTATTGAAGTGCGCTCTTGCATCAAAAAGATTTACTTTGGGATACTTGGATACATAATCACTCGTATATGAAACAAGAGTGTAAGAGTGTACAGTCACGGGCATAAATAGATATATATCCAGCATAATATAATATGTATATTGCGCGCTACGTACCTACTAGACCAAAGATGAGACAAAAACTAACAAAGATATAATTATACGGGGTGGAAGGGACACCGACGCGAAAACGGAAACAACATACTCAGTACATCATTACACACAAAAAAAAACCAGCTGTTCCATACATTTTGACCGTGTTGGTATTGCACTTTTGTAGGAAACAGCAGATTTTTTTATTAAAAAACCGACGAAAATTTTCTATGTGGGTTTCAGAATGATGTACTGAGTATGTGGTGTTTTTGTTGAATAGCTCCCCAATGGTTGGATGCACAAATGTGTACTTACCATACACAATTACACGACGTCATACACTAAATATCTGCTAAACTGAAATGATGAAATTCGACATTTTTCCGCTGCGACTACACACACGTCCCTTCCACCCCGCATTTTGTAAACATATGCTATTTTACTGTCATTATTTTTGCTTAACTTCAAATCAGGTTTAAAATTCGATCTCTGCGCTGGTTCTAGTTATGTGGCGCTCGCTAGGTACTCGCTTGAATCTTCTTTTATTCTTTTTACTCGATTCCGTTTAGTGAAGTGAGGAATCACTGAATACCTACAGTGTAGTATGTTTTCATAATATCACCACATATATTCAGTAATAAGACGAAATAGATTATAATATTCGACATCTTCCGTAATTTTGTGCTACCCCCACTAATCTCACTAATTCCCTGATAACAACATAACTGGCATTAACTAAGTCCCGTTTCGCTGCGAAATAAAATTATATACTTATGTAAATTCACAAACAAATTCTTCCTATTATGTTGTAACGAAAACAGTATTAACACAACTGCTCTCGCACACACTGCTCTCGTAATTAAAAAAAAAAAAAAAAACTAAATGCTAACTGAAGTATCTGCGCTCGTGGCTGTAGCTACTCCTGTCCTGGTTTATACGGACAAAGAAGGGTCCACTGATCCAATATGTACATCGGACCCTCTTTGTCTAAGATACATATTGGACTTCTGTATTCAGAAAAGCCGTGTTCGCATCTATTATAATTGTGTATCCTTCAGACAAGAATTCTCAAAGAGAAGTCATTAACACTATCAGTTGAGCTCTACTTGTGTATGGCTTTAGTTAATACTTTCTATAGTGCAGAAGACTAGGAGCGTCAAATCTAATTATTAACAGACTACCTACCAATACGACTTTCATTAAGATAATATTATCGAAGGAGGTATTCTTCTTCTTGTTTATCGTGTGGTTAGAGCCTAACCTGGTGTCAGAGTTTTATGCCGCCCATAGGCCTCTGACTTGGCTTTACATGCCGTTGAGAAATAGCTCTCAGACATGCTGGTTTCCTCACGATGTTTTCCTTCACCGTAGCAAGTGATAATTATACAATACGCACATGATTCCGAAAAATCAGAGGTGCGAGTCTTGGGTTCGAACTTTATGACTTGGTAATCCAACGGTCATACCACTAGACTATCACTGCTTAAGAAAAAAGGAAGAATAAGAAAGAGAAGGATCATTTATTAGGAGGTGAAGGAGGTATTAGTCGTGATAATCCCTTATAAACAGCTCAGTTCGAGTCCAAAAAAAATAGTCGGCTAAGCTCAAAAGTCAAAAGCAATAAGCTGTTGAAATTTTAAAAATACTTGGCTCGTGTACTAATAATTATCGTGTACAAAATATTTAGTGATAATTCTGCAAAAAAGAGTGAGGCTTGAATGCAGGATGCAGCACCGATCTCCCGGCCGCAAAAATATGAAAAATGCACTTGCAGGAAAAGGCGGGTTGGTCATCAACTCGACACGAAAGACTGATCACACGCGCGTCCAGAGTGGAACTCAAAATTAGTATGCCTTATTATTTCGTCACCTGGACACGAAAAAATTTTTACGCGTGTCGACTTAGTGAAACTTAAATATAATCACTTTTATGTTATCGCCAACTGGACACACGTTCGGATTGCCAACATTTGCAAGCTATCCATCCAAACCGACATTCGATTTTCGAGTACTGAAAAGTGGTGCTGCGTCCTGCATAGAAGCCCGGATTTTTTTCGTGGAATTAACACAAAATATTTTGCATAACACTTATGTCATGGATTTTCGCAAAATACCTGATCTCATAACTTATGTTTTGTCATGTTAGTAAGTATAACTAGGAATGGAACTTGTTCCTCCCAAATTGGTTAAATAATAAGTGTATAGACGAAAGAGTTTAATTAAAATGTAAATAAATCATTCCTCATTAAAGCGTAAATTGAAACTTAATAACACGTGTTGATATGCGTCTTTGAAGTAAATTGTGTTCCTAGTTACATAATTAAAATTATTGCTTCAGATCGACTGATATAGGAGCTGCGGAAGACTTGAACAAGTCTCCCTGTGTATATGCCAGTAACTTATTAAATATAGCTTCCCCTATGGTTTCGCTCGCGTTATTATCGAAAATTATACTACGGGAACGTTTTAAATGCGTCTATGACACTCGGGCATAATTTAGCATCTCATAAGTGTAAGATTTTTTGGAATGTCATCAGTAGTTTTGAAGATTTACCACCACACATACAAACGTTACCTCTTTATAATATTAACTACTAGCTGTTGGCCGCGACTTCGTTCGTGTAGAAACTTTTATGTGTATGTATGTGTGTATTGTCTCTGTGCTATTCCAGATCCATCTTTGTTCCAAATTTCGTCCAGATCCGTTCAGCCGTTCTGGCGTGATGGAGTAACAAACATCCATCAATCCAAACTTTCGCATTTATATCAGAAGTAAGATACGTGAAGGTTGACAAAGCTCAGTCGAAACCTCTACAGTCCCTATGTACCTATTAAATACAACTGACATAGAACATTACTCAGTGTAGTATAAAACCTGTTGCATGTACTACCTACCTACATTCCTATGTCTGTTTGTGGCTTGTGACGTTGTAAGATTGATGGCGGCACATCCATCATGGAACGAGTGACGTTGGTTACCAATCAGCAGTCAGCCTCGCTTTTCAACGCAACATGATTTAGGTAGGGTGGATATGTATGTATATACGATATTTGAATAATTATGTGTGAATATGAACAACTCTTTAATCGCGAAATAATCACGGTTGTTCACTATAATTGGTGTTTACATCGAAAAATGAATGTGGGGGACAGCTTATTTATTTTCACGATTACAAAGTTGGCGCCATAGTATTTTTCTTGTTTCATAATTTTGATCTGACACTAATGGCCAATGACTCTACATAAAATGATAATATCAAAGCTTTAAGAAAACAGAATAACAAGATTATGGTCTTATAACACACTTTATCTCATAATAATATGTAGGTATTGTATTGGGTTTTAACATCAAGAATTTCTCAGTAACATCCACAGAATCTGGATTTGAGTCTGGTTGATGGCAATAGGCTTGCCCCATATTAAATGGGACTTAAACTAACTGCTGAAATGTGGGTGTACTTTTTAGGTAAACTTCTGCTTAATCCTTCGGGAATAAACGCCGTAAAGTTATGTTATAACAATATTTTTTCTGAAAAACAAACATTATAAAATCATTACAGTTTTCCAACTCAGATAAAAATACTTGACCTTATTTTTCTCACCACCACAGAATAAAAGCAAAACAGTGTAACAATGGGGTGCTTATCGTCGTGCGCTACATTATTGTTGGAGTTACTGCACAAAGGAAAATGGGTTAGGGCTCATTCACACGAGGACGATTCGTTTTTTCTTTGACGAATCGTCTTTTTTCAAGAATTCGACAATTTTTTGACGGCGGCAATGCTTTTTAAATGCCCGTGTTTACACGCATCACGAATCGTGAAAAATGACGCACATCTTAAATCACGTATTGTCGTTTAAAAATCAGATTCGTCAAAAAACAGGAATCGTTATTTTTTTGTGACGTATTCGCTTATGCGCTCGGTCCCGTAAATCACGGAACTAATGTGAACACCAATGCGATAAAACAAGATTCCATTTGTGCAATGTCATCCATCCGTCATGAACTCATAACGTGTCGTATTTTTTGACGAATCTTCTGTTACGGAACCCCTGTGAATGAGCCCTTACTATGTATCTCCAGTGAGATTTTGTATGTTTTTAAACTGAGATGGTCACTAACACTATTGAAAACGGGTTATTTACCATGTTTACTATTTACAGTTTATCCGTGATCATGTAGCTTGCAACAACGCCGAAAAGTTGGTAACTCGACACAAATAGTAAACATCCTGTTTTCAGTGTTAATGAGATTTTTTTAACTTCTGCCCAGGATTAAATGATATTTATTTCCTTAAATCCTATAATATTATGAAATCTAGATGAGGTCTATTTCCTATCGTTTACTTTGAGAAGAAACAACGATACCTACTCAGAGGTCACACCGTCTCTTTGAAAGCCCTGTCATGATTTTCATGGTTAGGTCGTATGAAGACTATGCAGATTGGTGTATTTTTAGCAAATAACCACACAAATTTCAGTAGACCTGCCCGTGAGTGCTCGCATTTGTCAGTTAAATCGTGTAGCTCAATTCAGAACTTACAGATTCGATGATTTTCTTCAACGACCATAAATACCGGAACGAAGTACATTCTAACGGAGTCTGGATTTGTGCCCGGTTTAGGGCAACTGGCTCGCCCCCTATTACATGGGACTTAAACATAACTGGCACAATGTGGGTGTACTATTAGGTACACCTCTGCCTTACCCAAAAAAAAAAAACAAAAAAAAAAAATTAAAAAAAAATAATAATAATAAAAAAAAAATTAAATAAATTATCTTATCTTATCTTACCCTTCGTGTATTACAAGCGTGATATTATGTTGAAATACATTCTTTTGTTTTTTGCGTTAATTCAGCCCTAAGGCACTCGTTCACCTAAATTAAGGTGATTTATGCCTACTAATGAATCTTAATACCTACGATTTGTGGTAGACATTCAAGGAGATAATAAAACCACGACTAATTAACCCCTAGTGATTTACCCACGTAAATAATGAGATACTCTAGAGAATTTATAGATTAGGGTCGTAAGGCGATCCCCTAATGACCACATCTGGAATCAATATATCGTGCCGAATGGCCCTTCACTTTTAGTGCGTGGAATAGATACTGATGGGTGTTTGCACTATTAAAGGTTCCTAATTCCGACACTGGTTTATATATCACTCTCCAGGGTTTGGTACACTTACGTCTCCTATCGTTCATAGAACCTAGTAACATGAACAGGTGGCTTACCATGACGTCTTAATGCAGGAATGTTTTAGTTCTATACTAGTGAGGGAAAGAGATAGCGCTAGTCATCCTGTATAGCTATATCTCTTTACCACACTGTAATAGAACTAAAATATTCCTGCATTAAAGAGTCATGGTAGGCCACCAGTTGTGATTTGTGACGTGACACGAATTGGTCAAGCTCATGTCGCTATTTCATTTTGAGTAAACAATTCTATAAAACGAACGGGCAAAAACATTTCTTTTTTTTATTTTGTTCTGTTTGTCAACAACTCAATACCGTTGCTAAATAACTACTAAGATCTATCGTTTACCGATTTCGCCCCGGTGTTTATTTAGATATACAGACAGCTGCATAGTCAGAACCAATCAGGTAGAACGTAAGTGTGTAGCTTGCTTTAGCCGATCAGTGCACAACACAAAGATTTCGTCTAAAGCCTGGAGTTATCATTGATGTTGAGTCCAGTCCAGTCCTAACAATGAGGATTCAAGGTCAAACATCATTATGCCAAAGTTTATTTTTTTTCAACCTGTCAGGGCTCATTCACACGGGTTCCGCCATTGACGATTCCTCAAAAAACACGATACGTCATGACGGATGGACGTTCACATTGCTTAAGGAATCGTGTTTTACCACGATTCGGCAAAATATCCGAATTGATGTTCACTTTCGTTTCTTGATTCAGAGCTCAGTCTTGGATGAACTGAACACACATCAGCGAACCGGTCACAAAAAAATCACGATTCGTGTTTTTTGACGAACCTGATTTTAAACGACGATACGTGATTTAAGACGTGCCCATCATTTTTTACGATTCGTGATGCGTGTGAACACGGGCATTTAAAAAGCATTGCCGCTGGCAAAAAATTGTCGAATTCGTGAAAAAATACAATTCGTCAAAAAAAAACGAATCGTCCTCGTGTGAATGAGCCCTTACATAGTCATGCAAAATATTGATTGATTTTTAAGCACAGTTTGAGAACAAAATCAATTGGCGGTGGCTTAGATGTTGTAATGTACAAAGTAAAACTCACAATGACACACATTTTTAAAGATATCAATTAAATTATTGAATATAATCAAAATACAGTCATATTTTAATTAATTCAGAGCATATTTCAGCGTCGTTATGGTCCTCTGTTCCGTCCTGCAGCAGACATTTTGTGAAAATAACATGAAATATGACTGAAATGAAACCGCTACGTGTCAACGTACCTACAGGGAAAATGTACAAACACAATATTGGATGAAAAATGTGGAAATATTTTGGTGGGTACGTGATTTTGGCTAGCTTTGTGTTTCTCTCTATAGTAAGCGCCAGATAAACGTGGAATAAAGTTCATTGCCCTTTCTTTAATTTCTTTGCGTAGGTACGCGGACAATCGATTATGAATCGTTTTTCATTAGGTACTAAAAAAAGTAAAGGATCACGATAGACGTCGATTCAGGACAGATTTATATAATTATTATTGTTTTCGGAATTAAGTATGTCAATAAATGTATGTGGGTCAATGACCGTTACTCCACGTTTATCTGGCGCTTACTATAGATGATATTTTTCTATAGCATTGTACACAGTAGGTTATACAGATATACATTCATCCAATATTCTACATACCTAAACCGATTTCTTTTTACGTTGCGTAACACTTTCGACGGATTAAATGAGCGGTAGGTAGAACATGCACCATGCATGAGGGCCTGGGGAGTTTGTTCCGCCACTTTTTCTTGCCAGCTAAAACACAAGGAAGTGACGAAGGGCGGCCGCTTTGGGGACTGTCTTGTGTAATTGACGTTCAAAAGATGCTGATCTTCAGCCTTTTTTGAATAAATTACTTTTGATGATTTTAGTCCTGCTAAGCGAAGATGCGATCTTTAGGTACAGAGTGACTGATGTCATTATGCATTTCATGATTCTGGGATCGAGTTAAATGACGTGGTACGGAGTGATCTATGTCCAGAGTAAGACTGTTCTATGCTGATGGCAATGATGTAATTAGTTTTAACTTAAAACTAACAAACGTACGGCCTAGTTTGGTCACTCTTTTTTCCGCTCTTCACCAGTTACAGCAAATATTGTCCATGCAAAATGAAACCAAGCCTAAATCGTGCTCATTAAAAGAAATAACAGCCCGAAAACAGACAAACGACCGCATCTAAAAAATTGCCACCATTTTTTACACGACTGCCCAAATGACGAGTGTCGCCGACATTTTCTGTGAAAAGTTTTGATGGACACTAGTAACTATCTGTTACAACTAACAATGCCGACTGAATCCGAAAGAGAATTGAAATAAATTTGATATAACGAGAATTTATGAACACATTATCATCATTAATTCAGCGATTATATTTTGTAAGAAACCGCTGAAAGTTTCTTGAAAATTATCTTCATATTTTGTTGTTTGTTTTAAGAATAAAAGTTTGTAAATAAATTGTAAGGCGAGCATTTGTTTTTTACACATAATGCTACAATTCCAAAATAGAAGGCGACCCAAACCCGTCTGAAAACGTTCGAATTTGTTAGGGTTGAACCACGGAACTTAATTCAAAACGCATTTTCCATGCTTCTATCCTTTTCAGTCGTTCAGCACCATCGTTTGCTAGAGCGAGAAACAAAGAGTTAGTGCTATAGCACGCGGCAGCATCGACGATGCGCTCGGCAGCATGTCTCTGACTGCCTCAACTCTTAGTCAGGGGCGGTAACTCGTTTCTTGCCACATCATCCTTCACACAGTCCATCCATCGTTTCTTTGGTCTTCCTCTACTCTTATACCCATCCAAATTCATACTCAAAACTTTCCTCACGATTTTTGCCTTTTAAAGAATTATCACCATAAACAGAACCCGTTTTCATAGAAAGCAGTTGTATGCGGTCTCTTTCGGAATCATACCGTAAACTCTTTTTAAAGGGAAGATGTCTATCTAATGAACTCAACATGATTTTTACGTTTCCATTTTTTCTTCCGAGGATTTTCCACTCATCATCTGCTTAGCCTTTTCCCAACTATGTTGGGGTCGTCTTCCACTCTAACTGGATGCAGCTGAATACCAGTATTTTATATGGACGACTGCCTATCTGACGTCTGCAACCAGTTAGTACTGTGTATTACGGTACCCCTTGGTAAGACTGGTAGGTTTCAGGACTCTACGTAACGACTGACAAAGATCTACAATTGACAGCCGGAACTAACGGCTTACCGTACTTTCCAATGCACGGAGGGAACTTTGTATGTAATGGGTGGTCACCCATCCACGAATCAACCCAGACAAGCGCGGCTTAACCTGCAGATCGACCCGCGCGCTGGCTGTTATTATTTACCCAAGAGCTCCTCAGAGGATTATCTACTATCAATAACAATAAATACCCAAAAGAAATGAAAATAATTATAACGAGATATACCGAGGTCACTTGAGACTTATTATTTAGAAGATATTAATCTTTAAAGCGGTTTCAGAGTCGGAAAAGGACCTCCTGGAAAAAATGATCATGAAATTTTTTGTAAGAGGAAAATTGTTATTGCTATTGTTATTGTAATTTTAACTGTCAGCGCAAATATGAAAATACAACAGAGTGCTTTTAATTAGCCATTCAATTAGGACATCATAATTCATATTTCAATTACCGATCCATTCACCTACCAACCTTATTCTATCTCCAAGAGACGATAGTAATACGATCAAAGTCAAAACTACTGGCTCAGAATATGTATACGTAAACATAGCTTACTAGAGTACAACTACCTACAAACTAAGTTAACAAACTACAAGCCAAACTTGTGCAACTTGCGAACGTGGCAACGACCAAATTTGTCATGCCGTAAATGATTTATGGTAGCTTTAATAGGCCATTTTATGTTCTAAGAGCTGTGTTAGTGATATCTTTATAGACATTATTGGCACTGGTCGGCACCGTTCTCCTGTTCGTTGATTTTTCAGAATCATGTGCGTATTGTAAGTGATAATTACCTATATCACTTGCTCCGGTGAAGGAAAACATCGTGAGGAAACCAGCATGCCTGAGAGATATATCTCGACGGCGTGTAAAGCCAAGTCAGAGGCCCTTGGGCGGCATAAAAACTCTGACACCAGGTTAAGCACGAACCACACGATAAAGAAAGAAGAAGCACCCTTCTTAGTCATCAACATCTACGTATTATTTTCGGTATGTCGGGTTTTCAACGATCTTGAAAGTTGTCTTATATTTTCTGTTGGAAAATAATGTATGATGGTATTCATTCTTGTTTCATTTAAAGCTCAAAGTAAGGTTTTTTTTTTAATACAATTCTTATCAATTAATTTATGTTTTCTAAGATTTTAATAAAGTTCTTAGAATACGTAAACTTACTGAAATCTTAGCTTGATTTGGCCGTATACCATTTTAAAAAGAAATCGCTTAGCTCCAAATCAAAAGTACCTAATGTAAAATAAAATGTTACAAAAGCGTTTGTTATTCAGAAGTTGGGGTTTGTTTGAGTTTTCATAACAAACTAGACACCAGGAATTCACAAAAATTAAAACTTCTGCTAAAATATTATATGTATATAAATTCAAACTTTTTTACGGAAAATTCCTGAGGGCGAGTAACAATATAAATTCTCTTTATAGTCCCGTAAGCGAATAAAAGTAGAGTGGACAGCGAAAACCTTTCCGGCTATAGGTAATAACTCGTGAAAATTCTTTATATTTATATCAACAAGGAACCTGTGACTTATTCCAATAAACTGGCGACCTACAAAATCTACATTTATATTACAAATCTTGGATGTAAGTCACGCCGAATAATAATAGAAGAAAAAGCCGTGTGCCACGTGGAATCGTCATTCGGCAAAAATGATGAAATCCATTAAAAATTCCACTTTATTTATACAATGCCCTAAGAGATCGAATTTTCAAAATTATAGGTTTTTCGTTGTATGTCAGTAAATTAGGTATTAAGCAAATTAAATACCACACATTCACAAATTACAGTTTACCTAGATGCACTTTTTACCCACGACATTTTGAATCTAAAACGACATCTGCTACTACTCATACGAGCACTATTCCAGTACTTCAGTTGAAGTAGTGGAATGATTGGTGTATTATTTGTACTAGCGACTCGCCACTGCCTCGCCACTGCCTCGCATGGCGCGATCTAATGAGTCCAAAATTGTCCTATATTTCAAGCTGTAACTAACAATACACATTCACAAAATTTCATTGAAATCGGGTGGATGGTTTCGGAGATTAGCGTGTACGAACATACTTGTCAGATGTGACACGTTATTTTTCATATTTCAAGTTTAATTTTAAATTGTGCTACAGCTCAAAATCTTGTGTCTCATATAACTGAGCCGAAATAATGCTCGATAAGGTCTACAGCTAAATAAATACCTAGTGCCCACAAAATATTCGTCAAATGTTCTGAAATTAATACAGAGGTCACGAGGTCACGGTCGTAGATAAATAACTTGCGATGTGCACTTTACATCTCACCACAAACTAATTTGCCCTTCCTAAGTGAACTAAAGTGCAAGGAAAACTTGAATTAAGTTAGGAATAAAGTGGATATGTTAATTGAGTAAAATCAGGTGCTCACGCTACTCTGGTTATGAAATCCAAACTAGGCAATAAACGCACGGTTGGCGCAGTGGCTGAGCGATTGACTGTTGTATTGCGTGTCACGGATTCGATCCCTGCACGCAAATAATATTTGTATGGCCAACAGACTGATAGTTGTTCCGAGTCTGGCTGTTTGTGTATGTGAGTTTAAATGTTTGTTTGTGGGACAAGGTTAAAAAAAATACTTTCTAACTAATACAGTTAAGAATTAAAAAAAAACGATTACCTTAAATAATTGTACAAGAAAACACTTATCCAATCACTATGCAGCGTTACAACTAGGGAACAGAGTGTTTTCGATGAGCTCTGACACCCAATGTAAGATTTTACTTGTGTTTAGGGTGCCAGCGTCCTCGCCTATGATTTGAGCACATTATTATATTACAATATAACATTTGAACTGTTTACAATATAATATTTACTAGCTACTGCAACTATGATGTGGAAAAAGGTTACTATTTGTTTTAAAAAAAATCTACACCGTACCCAAAAGTATCTGGATACATCGATGACACACAAAAAAAAACTTCATCAACACCTATTTGTCGAATCTAAAAGTAGATCAAGTAGAAAACCAATTTTCAGTAGCGTAATATGTTTAGATTCGTAAACGACTACTGACACTTATTGCTAACTGTTTAGAATGCCACAAGTAGGAAAGGACTGTCTCGTTGCTGTAGCGGTCGCAAACGCAACTCATTTGTTTGCAACAATAATGACATAACTCGAAAAATAAGAAATACAGGACAGCTCTTTTGTAAGTTCTAAAAATATTTTCAGTATATTGCCAATATTTTTTTTGCATAGAGAAACTTTTTATCAAAAGATTAAAGGTTTATTTTACGTATTACATTACTTAATTTAATACTTGCTTTCCTTAATTTTATATTCAACTACAAAGAACATCGAAACATCAAAATTTTCGAGTTATGTCATCCTTGTCGCAAACCAGCGAACTGCTGATTATGAGATCCTGGATTCGATTCCCGGGTCGGGCAAAATATTATTGGGTTTTGCTATCAGGAATTTCTCAGTAACAGCCACGGAGCCTGGAATTGTGCCCGGTTCATAGCAGAGCCCCCTATTACATGGGACTAAACAACAACATAACAATAACATAACTGGCGAAACGTGGATGTACGATTAGGTACACCTCTGCCTAACCGTTCGGGGATAATAGGCGTGATGAATTTCAAAAGGTAGATTACAGATGTCAGTGGAAACGATGGGAGTAGACGACTGGACGTCCAAGATTTAGAAAGACATTCTTACCTAATGTTGTTATGTCCCTCCTGTAGGATCAGCACATCCAAAACGGCGTTCAAGCGCTGTAAATGTCACTATCCCATAGCAACTATTCCATAATTCCACTGACAGCACGCAATGAACGCGGTTTAGATGCCCGTTCAGGCTATTGGTGAAATTCGCCCTTAGCTATTCATCTGAGTAAATAAACAAAATAGAAATTGCATTTCCATCTCAATGGTTTAGGGTGGAATGTTTCTCAAACAGAATTCGTGCGAAGTGTGTGTTCCTCGTTTACATATGAGATTGCTACTGTTCGTGTTGCTGAGAAAGAAATATGCTTCATGAGTTATGAGAATTGTTGTGTGCTGAGATCACCGGCTGTTTTGGTTTGCATGTCAGTAATGCAGCAAAATATACATGTTATCATATGTTGGGTTGCTGCTTTAGGCATCCGTCCCACTATATATAACATATAAAATATTATAATGTATATAACATAACATACCTATAATCCCCGAAGGGTTTAGGCAGAGTACACCCACATTTCGCCAGTTATGTTTTTAAGTCCCATGTAATAGGGGGCGAGCCTATAGCCATCAACCGGGCACAAATCCAGACTCTGTGGCTGCTACTGAGAAATTCCTGATGGAAAAACTCAATAACACTTTACCCGACCTGGGAATCGACCCCAACACCTCATGCTCAGTAGTCGAACTTACGACCACTCATAACCAGTCATAACGAGACAACAAGGAAGTCTTATGTTATAAATACATAAATAGGGAATAGCCTATTGTCATCAAACAGGAACAAATCCCGATTCCGGTCTGTTTACTCGGAAAATTACCTATAGATAAAACTCAGTAACACTATCGGCCCTGGGAAATCAAACGCCCCACATCGAATGAAATCGTCCGCACACTGAAATCGAATAAAAATTCAAACGACGTAATTGGAAGCGAATAAAAATATTCTGAAACGATCTCCGTTTTATCGCTTTGGCGAGGTTTTACAGTGGCCTTTGATTTTGTTAGTTTTATTTAATGCTAGTGAAATAGATTATTTATAAACCGATTTGCACTAATCTACGTAGTTCTACCGATTAAATAAAATAGCAGTAACAGTTTCCAATACATGTTACGAGTAGACGCTACTGGTTGTACTATTGTCTGCGTCTACTGAAGAAATCTGAAAAAAACATATTTTGAAGTACTAATGTGGTACTAAATTTCAACGAAAAGATGAACTAGTTATACGCCTCCAAATAAGTGAAGAAAAAGACGTAGTCCAGACATTCTGACGTCAAAATGGCCACTTTCTTCGTAATAGTTTTCCCTCTTTAGCGAGGTACTAATTATTGGATCTCTGGTGCCAAATAGTATCAAATAGGTACAAAAACTTGGTATTGCTCAAACCACCAAAATCTTTCTTGGTCCAGTCGTACTAATGTACTTAGTGGCAGTCCCTCACTAGTTTACGTGAGATTATTAACTACGTATTTATGTTAAGTACATTGCAATCAAATGAGAAGACAGGCATTTATGCAGCTTGTAATTTGCAAGGCCTTTAAAACAATGAGTCTAATTTAAGTAAGTAGATTAAAATTTACTATGCTTACAGCTCGTGACAAAATAATAACAGCCGCTAGGATTGATCTTTAGGTTAAGCCACGCTTGCCTGGGTTGGTCCCTGGATGAGTGATCACACATTACATACCAAGCTTCCTCCGTGCCTCGGAAATCACGTAAAGCCGTTAGTCTCGGCTCTCATTTGTAGATCTTTGACAGTTTTTGCAGGTCCGACAACCAGTCATACCAAGGGGTATTGTATTACCCAGTACTAACTAACTGGATTGCGGAGGTCAGATAGGCAGTCGCTCCATGTAAAATACTGTTATTCAGCTGCATCCGGTTAGACTGGAAGCCGACCCCAACATAGTTAGGAAAAGGCTAGGCAGATGATGATTTACTATGCTTACAGACCATTTAAAAGCACAGAATTGAAATAAAAACAGACAGGCACAACATTACAAAAATAAGTAAGCACCAAACCCCATCATTCAGCAATCAAATATTTGCAGTTGATCATTAATCATGAACTACACGCCTCTGGATCGTAATTGGTTAATTAATCATAGTTGATGGACAAACCAAACAAATTGATGAGAGATGTAAATTAATTGACATAACGACGGTTCATGTTAACACGACACGGTTGAAAAGCTGATTTTGATTAAAGAGTATAACAGATAATAGGTCTGGCCTTGTTTATAATGTGAAAAACTATTTTATGAAACGATTCCTTAAATAAATTCAGAATCCAGGCTGCTACTGAGTGATGTGTCCGACTGAAGGTCGATTTCTGGCCGAAGCCGAAGGTTTAATAACCAGAAATTCAGTTCATTATCCAAACTAATAATGTAATGATTGTTTAACTTGTTATATATTATCGGTTTAAAAATTACCTTGCAAAAAATAAATAACACGAAATGTGTGACCCTGCCCTACGCGTCGCTTCATTCATGGCGCTCTCTCGTATTCGTAACAGTTTGTTCAATTTCGGCGCCTACTAGAAACCTTCGGTTCGATCGGACACTATTTACTTATTTAACACTCCAAGCACAATGTACAGAGGCGGACTTAATGCCATAGGCATTTTCTACCAGTCAACCTTTGGGTGATGCAGAGACAAAGAACGGTAGGTGTGTTATCTGAAAATAACTTCGATCAAATACTAAACTAAACTACAAGGATGTATAAAATAGTATAAATATATATCAAAATATTTATATAAATGTAAAAGAACAAATATACCATAATGAAGGTAACGGTAGGTTGAACAGAAGTGTAGAACAAAAGCGTAGGAGTTCTAGGCAAAGGTCAAGACTGTTGTTTGTTCCTTACAGGAACTGGAGTAGGAAACATAGCAGCTATTTCCAAGCGTGTAAATTGAACTCAAAGGAAACTATTTCTATTTCAGTCCTCTTTCTGCACCCGAACTCAATATTCCTATTTTTGTCATATTTCCAGCTCCAGAGAAAAATGCCATTCTAAATGCGTCTTCATATCCTGAAATGGATCTTTATTAAATTATAAAGACGAGTGAGTTTTTTGTTCATTCCACATTTAAACGAAACGAAAAAATTATACATAAGAGTGAAGGTACAAGGTTCATCTACTTCTTTAATTAATTCTTTAATAATATAATGTTCCTGAGTGAACGATCTATCCAAGTTGTCATTGATTCTGACCTTTTTGCCATTGACGCCGGAGTTTCTCAGGGGTCTGTTCTCTCCGCGACGCTTTTCCTGCAGCACATGACAATGACCTCTTTATTCCTGGTATTGTTTGGTACGCTGACGACAGCACGGCCATGGACAGTTATGCATCCAGCGCAAAAGCCAGTCTTGAAGAAGTACGTTTATTGAGAGAGGCCATGGTAGAGCGAATAAATTCAACCTTAAGTCTAACTAGACTAGTCTAGACTAGTCTGACTAGTTTAACTATTAAGTTGTACCTAATACTGATGACGAACTTATTGTAATCTATATTTTTAGTATTGTTCTCAAGTAAGTGACTTATGTCTTTATTGGGAATAAAGTTTCTTTAAACCGAAGTCTTGTCTCCAAGTGGGATGATGAAAGTCTGGTTATTTTCAACGCCACCAAAACACAAGTGTGTCTGTTCACTGCCAAAAGGAGTCCGTTCAATCTGGCTTCTACTTTCCGAAGTAGATCTGTACCAGTTACCGACAGCCTCGAGCTGCTTGGCGCGAAGTTAAGTGCGAATCTGAACTTCGGTGCCTACATTGAGTCAAAAGCACAAACTGCGGCAAAAAAGCTGGGTATCCTAAATAAGGTTAAGCGTTACTTCAAGCCTGGACAGCTTTTGATCTTATATAAAACTCAAGTCCGGTCCGGCACGGAGTATTGCTGTCACTTTTGGGATGGCTCAGCCAAATACCAACTAGCCACCCTCGACTCTGTTGAGCGCAGAGCCAAGAAAGTCATAGGTGATGATAAGCTGGTGGGTACCAAGCTTCATAGCTTGGCCCAGTTAGTAGTTGTCAGTGATCCGTGTCTAATTCAAGCTGATACCGTGATCGGTGGAAAGAAATTAACTAACCCAAAAATTACCTAATTATTTTTTACCTTTATTGCCCAATATAGTTTTCTGGTATCTCTTATAGATTTGTATTTACACATACTGGCCCAAACCATTGTTAAAGTATTTTCAGATTTTTTTTTTTAAGAAAGACGATTTCAATATACTGCGGTACCTACCTACTGTATTATTATCATTTTGATCATAAAGATTACTTTCTAACCGATATCCAAAAGTTTATCAATTTATGTGAATGTTTTTTTTTTTCTAAATTTGTCTTGGTATTCTTTGTATATGATTCAGTCAGTGAATGAGTCAGGACTTTTATGAGTTTTTCAAAAGGAAAACTGAAGCTGACGATATATCAGTAGCTCATATAAGAATTATATACTTTCTATTCTTTGACGCAGTCCCGTTCCCTGTCTCGCAATGCATAGAGAGATAGTGGAATCTCCGCCTTCCCGTCAGATATACATTCTGGACAAAATAAGTTTTTAAAAGAGAATAATCCGTGTTGCGAGAATCAAAGTCTAATCTGTCATCTAAATGTGATGTAAATATCAAAAGGCTAAAACCCAGACTCCACCAAAGCGGAGGCGAACGGAGATGTGCGAAGCGGAGACGAGAGAAGATGCGTAAGAGCTAGGGTATATCCACCGAAGCTGTGCGGAGATTTGCAAAACGGGGAGGAGATGTGCACCGCTCAAAACACCGCTCACCGCACGCCGCACACAGTACATCGCTCACCGCTCGCAGCACGCCTCTCACGTCTCTTGACGTCTCTGCTTGGCCACTTAGTGCGGAGGCTGACCTAAACAATTACGAGACATCTCTCCTCTCTGCTCAACCGCTTCTACTAAAGCTAAGCGGAGAACAGAAGCGTAAATAACGAAATTGGTGGTTTACAACACATCTTTCTTCTCGTCTCGTCTCCACTTCAGTGCAGTCCAGCCCTAAAGGGGAAAATGACAAAGAATTGACTATAAGTTTCATCGTACTCCTGTCCCAAAGAGAGAGTCCATAATTATTGCGAAGATCATACGGATTACCTAAAAGCATTTAACGCTATCATTTTAATGAATTAACTTTTGGCGGTATGGAAGCGGCTTTAATTTCCGTGAGGTAATGGAAAAGTAGAATTGAGAATAATAATTATGGCGAATATTCTTATATTAAACATTAATTCAGCTCCCCAATTATGTAAACAAAAATCAAGACCTTTTTGTCAGAATTTCAGTGATACGTAAGTTTGTTCAGTGTATATGTGTGGTTATTAATTATTATTGTTATTATAATCCAAAAGGTATAGTAGCTCGAACTCGAACTATCATAGTGAGTATACGTATCGAATTGGAAATAAAACGAATACATCCAATTCAGTAACATTTATTAGCAAAAACAAAACAAAAAAAACATGTTCAAAAACAAACAAAGACAGCACAATTTATGTAGGAAGGAGTTAATTTAATTTAACAGGATTAATTTACACGAATACGATCAATAAAACCCTTCCGTATCACCCGATCCTAGAAGCCCCATTAATAAAGACCGCTAAAATGTCAATTACCATACGACGGCAAATCATGAACAGTCAATTGAAATGCGCTTCTCTATTCAAAACGACGCTTTAGCAAAACGTGCATAAAATATTAGTTTTATAAATTAATCATTTAATTTAGCATCAAGACCATAGCCCAGTCAGCCTTTACAATTGCCACTGCCGCTCCCAAGCCTAAAAACTTGGCTAACTGACCTACTACTGAATACTTGTTACCTAAACCGTCTCTGTTGTATAACTTGTTTCTAGTCACTAAATTGTATTGTTTGGTTTTTGTGTACAAATAAAACATTATTGTTCCTTTGATCGTTCTTATTCAATCTACTACTCTTCATGATGTTTGGGTCTCTGAAAAGCCTGCTTGCCTTAGGGGCCTACCGTGTTGTTGGCCCCTAGGCAGGCGAACCTAGGGGCCAACAATACGACAGACCGCAAGCCTTTGACCAGTGGCTACTGGTCTCTACAACGCAGGCCAGGTGCACCTGATGGTAGATGGCACATGTCTTTGATTTTTTAGTAATAGGACATGCTGGTCTCGTTTCAATGTTTTTTTCTTTACCGAGAGCAGTGGTGATGAAATTTACACTTAGTGCTAGTCCATTTGCTAAAGTGTATTAATTAATGCTAATAACAAGCTTCGCTGAAGTGTCGTTTTGCTATCAAGACCGTTCGCTTTAAGATGTTTTGATACGGAAGGATTGAAGTTAAATAGGTAGACAAGATATTAAAATTCTCAAGAACATTTTTTTTCCACAAATAATCGAAACTACTAGTTAAAGACTAAGAGCACACGCATGGTGATGAAAATCCTGGAACAGAATAACACACAGAAAAACTGACAGTAATCGAAGATGATAAACAAAGTCTTGCTAAAACTAGCATGGGGTTGCCAATCCGTCAATAAAGAAACTTACCCAGAACTGGAAAAACACGTGCAGCCAAAATACTATGATGGTATTTTGGCTCTTCTACGAGCAGTAAAGAACCTTCCGGTCTGAAGGCAGTGTTTGGTCTGGAAGCAGGTGACGAGACCCTTGCGGCAGTCGGTGTGGCAGGCGCATCCGAAGTGGCAGCTCATCGGTATGTCAGGCGGGCAGCGCAGTGGTGGGTATGCGCCCGGGCAGGGACCGTGGCAGTGTGTCTGGTCGCAGTTATCCAATTCAACTGTTGAATAACGGTTTCATTTTTTTTTTATACATATTATGAAGGTACTGTATGTACGTTTGGATGCAGAGGTTTATCTACAGAAGTAATGATCCGATTCCAAAAAATCTATCACTAACGGGAATCTACACTATCCCAAAGTATCATAGGCTCTATTCAAAACGTTCCCGTGGGATAATTATCGAACCTAATACGAGCGACACCGCGGGAAAAGCTAATTGCTAAGAAAAACATCGGGTGGGTTGAGAAGAAAAACTTGCGCAGAGTAAGATTGTCAACCCACATTTGTATGGTATGGTAGACAGATATTTTTAAGGGTTTTTAAGGGGAAAAAAAAGGATAATAAAAAATGTTTCAACTGGCACGTTGTCAAATACATGAACAGATACGTACCAACTGAACTGGTCAAGTTCCTCAATATTGCTTCTACTTCTGGATGGTATCTATTAAATTGAGCATCTGCAAGATTTACAAAAACAACTTGCAGGAAATAGAAACAAACTAATAATTTAAGAGCCATTGCATCTGACTATTTGTGAGAATTGGGTAAAAATTTAAAACCAATTTTGAACAAGGCTGTTTTATAAATGTCATTGTGTAAATTCGCTACTTTTTTAAACTGTCATTTTGTATTCTAATGAGATTTCCGATTTCAATTTGCTATGTCAAATTTAAAACATACAGAACCAGCCTATATTTTGATGAAGAAGAAAGAAGGTTTTTTCGTAAATTTTTGACGACGGAGTTGGGCAAAGTTTTAGTTTTTCCCTCTCTATTGCATGGGACTTAAATAACTGGAAAAATGTGGGTGTATTATATAGGTGTACCTGTTAACACTTGGGGGGCAGAAGTATTGATTAATAATAAACAATCTTTTTCAAGATACGTTGGATGCGCGCTCATAACACTACTTTCATATCAAGTAAGATCAAGAACTAACTTACCATATGTTATGTATATCTCCTTATAAATAGTATATAAACGATTTCTATGAAACTGAGAAGAGATGCTCCAAAGAACACCCCTATAACACCGCCGACATCCACTGAAACAAAACGGTACTATTAAGTTGTGCTTTTGGGGACACGCCCGCCGCTCTAAACACTGACCACTGTAATTCTAAAAGCCCGACCTCCAGAAAAGCGCCGGAGCAATGTTGCTCGACGAGTCTCGGAGTAAATATGTAACTCTCTTGGACCATCTCAAGCAGGAGACACTTCCTTAGATTTTCACTTTTTTTTTGGGAAGCTGTTTTCTAGTGTTTGCAAACGCTACAGCTGAGCATGTAGTCCTGAGTTTGAATCCGGGTACGGATTTTTTTTTTATGTGGTTTTTAATCAAGAATTTCTCAATGGCAATTGGCTCGTCTCCTAATACATAGGACTTAACTAGCGAAATGTGGATTTAGTTCTGTCTAACCCTTTGTTGCAAAACCGGTGTGATGTTATGATATGGTTACGAAGGCAACATCTTAGCCACTCACCGACAAGCCCAAGCAGCTCCCTGATGGCATGACGACGTACCCTTAGGGTAGGATGGCTGCCCAGACGGACGCTGCCGCGTGTGCCTCGACGTGACAGCTCCTCGGGAATATTGCTTGATTGTCGACTACAATTAAAAGTAGGTAACTTTATACTATGGTCGAAATCCATAAAAACCTACTATCCCTGTCACTGTCAAACTACAAGAGCAAAATAGAGACAGCAATATGTTTACCACATAAGAGATAAAAGAGTCTTGGGCAAAGCACATGCTGAGTAGCTATTATACTCGTACAAGGTGTAAACGGACCCTTCACGAAGCCGTCAACCAAGCATTCTGAATGATGTTCAGCAACCATGTTACTCTACGCTAAAATTATTGTTCAGAAACGACTTTTTTTTTAGGTAAAAAATCATGTGTTACGGTAGGACTCAATGTAGCACACTCGAAGTATTTTGTTTGTGGATGCATTGAATAGTATAGGGTTCATGGAGATATAAAATAAAGTCTTAACATTAAAAACTTGACTTTAAAAAGAAAATTATTGAAAAAGATGGAATTTGACCCACAATATCTCCGTAACTATAAGGTACTCGGGTATGGTCCAGAACAACTAAATGATCGCATTGATGGATCAATGTTTCATTTTACTCACGGACACGCGACATGGATGTCCTTGTATATCACTTCTTCACAAGCCATCGGACAATGATAGTGTTCGGTGCTCAAATCATCTGAAAGAACAATAGAAACATCGAGCTAGAAAAAGATGGAATTACATGCAAGTGAACGATGAACTAACTCTCAATTAGGGCATCGGAACCCGGTTTCGGTTCCAGTGAAACCCGGGAAAAACTTGGTTTTACCATGGGACCGAAACCGGGTTTCGCATGCCTTACTCTCATTGGGAACATGTGTCTATTAGGTATCTGACCTGACTAGGTTAATTTAAAACAGATCCAATGAGCAGCCCCCACTTACCTCTCTTTGCTTTATGAAGGCAAAGTAGACCATCGAAGTCGCATTTCGGTATATTACCTGAAATCGGAACAAGAACAATAAATACTAAACCATAAAACAATGTACAAAGCGTGCATAATTTGTTTTTTACAACGTAACATAACGTTTGTAGTTGTCGAAGGATTATGCAGAGGTTTACTCTACCTAATAATAGTACAACCACATTTCACCAGATAAATTTAAGTCCTAAGTAGGGGGGCGAGCCTATTGCAATCTACCGGGCGCAAATCTAGAATCCTTGGCTGCTATTGAGAAAAACCTCATGGAAATAAAGCCCAATAGCACTTTTCCCGACCAGGAATTGAACCCTAAGACCTCATGCTTAGCACTCGTGCTTACGGCCACTAGACTCACGAAGCAGCCCAGATCACCTAAGCACCTATTTAAATTTTAACATACCAATAGCCAAAGCATGATACACTTGATATCGTGTCCTGCCTGTCCTGTTGCTTGCTCATCACAGGAGCTGATGCACGCTACTGAAAGTGCCAAACTCGTCGCCGAATTTTGGGTTGACTTAATTTAAATTGCCATCGATACGCTAGAAGAAGAACGTACCAATTTGCGGCATAAAATGATGCGTGCAGTTGCACACCTCTGCCTGCACGAAGGCTCTACTGTACATGATGCATGCACTGTACGAGTACCGAGAGAACGGCCAGAGGTGCGCAAACTCTGGTCGCTCGTGCGTGAACAGACAGTCACGGTTGTCTGGCGAGAGGAGCTGGACTGAGACGTCACTGATAGTTTGTTCTGCCTGTGAAAATAAATGGGGTTTAAGGTCAAAGGGGCACTGGATCAACAGCGAGAGTGTCTGCTCGAATCGTTCTGATTATGAAACTCCATACTAAATAATAGTACACCCACATTTCGCCAGTTATGTTTAAGTCTCATGTAATAGGGGGCGAGTGTTCGAACTGCTCGTTGGGGATATAAAATAAAAGTGGACTGTATAAAGGCGTGGTATATTGCCGATTAAATTAACAATTGCAAGGGTCCCGGACAAACATGGATTAAGTTGGCGCTTGAGAGTGTCGTCCGTCGCGGTGGTCTCTGCGAAAGCGAGTGTCCGCCGGGCCGGCCGGCTCACCCGCCCGCACCTCCGCTCGCTCGCTGATGGCGCTGATGACGCGTAGCTTGGTCACGTAGCCTGCGCGTGCCGTCTGCGAGTGTGTTGGGTGCGATTCCCAACAGCGAGCCTATTGCCATCGACCGGGGCACAAATCCAGATTCCGTGGCTGTTGCCGGGAAATTCCTGATGGAAAAACCCAGTAACAATTTGCCCGACCCGGGAATCGAATCCAGTACCTCATGCTCAGCAGTCGGGCTTGCGACCGCTAGAACAATGAGGCAGTGAGGCAGAAATTATATGAATAATCTTAAATTACCTTCAAGGTAACTTCAAAGTCGGTGATGCGATGCAGAGTACCACAGAACCCCAGGATGTTTTCTGAAGCTATTGTAATCATATCATCAGGTGAATGAATCCATATCTGAAACAAGGATGTAGTTTATAAAACCACCGCGTCACCGCCCCACCCTAAACCTAATACATGATTTCCCCCAAAAAAAATCCAATGAGAATAATCCTATATACTCAGATTATGGCTACCTACCCCTTTTATCGAAATTCGAAAAGGTCACATACAGAGGTCACATACAATAAAATACCTCCCCGCATTCTACAACTGAATGAGACGAAGTTTAAATCTTGTATAAAACGCACACTATGTAGGCAAGCATACTATAAGTGTTGGGAGATTACATTGATGATAAAAATGCTTGGCTGAATGCTGGTCCTGCTCCACAACCATAGGGGCAAACTAATTGATTACTTTGTGAAGTTATTGTGGAAGCTGCAGAAGATTGTAAACATATCTTTGCATTGTATAGATTCAGTCTCTTAGTATTATATAATTGCATAGCACATGTGTGAGTTCTATGTACGATAAAGCTACCATTTACATCTTTTACTGACTCGAATTTGCCCTGGCGGTTGAGAGAATGTCATGCTCACTCAAATGTCTCGCTGATGGTGGCGCGTGTGTCGGGTCGTTTAGTTCCCTCCAAAATGGTTGAGTTGAATGATGGCTGATCCATGCGTCATGTTCGTGAACGGGCGCTGTCAGTTGTGACTGGTCATCTCGCAGCTGCCATGGATTATTGTATTTTTGAATTGTTAATTTTATCTTTTTATTCTGGACGCTCTTACTCGCACGTCTTTCTACATCGTTCTCACATGTATGTTTAATCTCGACATGAATGATGTAACCGAGACTTTGTAACAACAATGATTTAAAAGAGTGTCCATGGAGTTTCTTGCCCATTCTTCTCCATAGAGATCTACGCTTTCGAATGGGCAACTACAGTACTTTCACAAGTTATTATGCCCTGTGACTGGGACTGTAGCTTAGTTTGTTTTTTGTGTTTTGACATTCAAAAGTGCCTGTAATGGTCTAATTGAAATAAATGCTTTGAGTTTTTTTTTTTTGAGAGAGATAGGGTAACTTTTGCATTTATAATATTATCTAGGAATAGTTTTACATTTATCCTTCCATCTTGGTATACTCACATTGACAGACGGGGTAGCATAAAACACTAGTTTTGGAAGACCATTCTTCCTATTGACAGTGATGCTGGTCTCCGCATCGCTCCAGTGAGAATTGAACGCGAAACATGTTCCGAACTCTGTAGGGACTGCGCGAAACCTGAATATAAAAAGAACAGCTTTCAGTTCGTTTAAGCCTTGTTAGGCAAAACCGGCAGAAAAGTAAAGCTTAGCTAATGCTGCCCGGACTTTAAAATGGAGATGGACAGGACATATGCTAAGAGAGACGAATAAAAAATTGACAAAAATAATAACAGATTGGTATACCAGGAATGGAAAAAGAAGCAAAGGGCGTCAACAAAAACGATTGGAAGATGACCTCATAAAAATGGCTGGTCCAGAATGGATGAGAACAGCGAGAGGCTGGCAGAAATGGAAAACTTTAGAGGACGCCTTTGTCGAAGGATAAGCTGTTGATTAAAACCGATCGTCTAAGGTTAATAAATGTGTGTATAGTAAATACTCTAAACGTTTTAAACAGTAATAGAGGCTTATGTTATTTATTTTATAATGCTGCCCGGTCTTTGCCAAATTTCACTAGTAGTACTTCTAACTTTCCAACCAAGTGTTCGCAAGCATATCGCTTTCTGCCCCATTTGGACCAAATGCATTGCAAAAGCCTATTTCTCCAGATCCTCTTGCAAGCCTCATAACATCACTGCTCCCTCTGCTACCTTCTTTCTTTATCGTGTGCTTAGTGCCTAACCTGGTGTCAGAGTTTTTATGCCGCCCAAGGGCCCCTGACTTGGCTTTTACATGCCGTTGAGAAATATCTCTCAGGCATGCCGGTTTCCTCACGATGTTTTCCTTCACCGAAGCAAGTGATAATTATAGGTACAATACGCACATAATTCCGAAAAATCAGAGGTGCCTGTCTTGGTCTTATATTTACCATCTCTTGTACCACATTTAACGCAAATAAATCATTTTGACTTTGACTTTGACTTGGGTTCGAACTCGAGACCTATGACTTGGCAGTCCAACGGTAACACTACCAGACTATCACTGCTCATACCCCTTATACCTTGTATTTTAATAATATTTATAGTATTTTAATATATATTTATAGTATTTTATATATCCTTGTAGTTTAGTTTAGTATTTGATTAAAGTTATTTTCAGATAACACACCTACCGTTGTTTGTCTCTGCATCACCCAAAGGTTGACTGGTAGAAAATGCCTATGGCATTAAGTCCGCCTTTGTATATTGTGCTTGAAGTGTTAAATAAATAAATAAATACCTCTGCTTATATCTCTGCTACCGTATTCCGATAGAATGCCAGAAACAGCTTTCATATTCAAATATAAAGAATTCTTCACAACCAACAACTGTAGTTTGGCCTAATTAATCACTACAACTAAAGTAAATTCCCCTTTAAGGCCTAGTAATAAACTGGGTCCGAAACAGGCAATAAAGAAGCAATACCGTTGCTATCTTTAATTTAGCGCGAGTAATGTTGTCAACACTGACGCGGTTTAGGGGCATTTGGGCACGGACGCCGAGCTGACTAAGTAAAATTACTGTCTTAATTATTTACATTTGCCAGTATAAAATACAAAACAATGCGGGAGGGTGGACAGGACACGCATAACATAACATAACATCAAGCCTGTAATCCCCGAAGGTTTAGGCAGAGGTGTACCTCAATAGTACACCCACTTTTCCCCAGTTATGTTTTAAGCCCTATCTAATACGGGGCGAGCGTATTGGCATTAACATGATAATGATGTTACACGCCTCCGACAATAATCTCGGGACGGGCGACCGCAACGGCAATCGGCAACAGCAAATCGCTTCCATAAATGGCAACATACTTTCATCAAAACCAGTTGTGTTGCTAGGGTTTGTGATAAGGCGACTTCGGGATAATGTTTTCAACGAAAATTATTGATATAATTTTCTGGAGTGTGTCAAACAGGTCACTTGAAAAGCATGGTAGGCGTAAACAGATCTAAGTTTATGACGCGTGCTTATGGGGACGTGTGTCGCTACACGACGGTTGACCCAACTTTGACAAAAGGTTCCACTTAACACAGAAGTCAGGGGTAGTTAATAGGTAAAGTCAGCGTCGATAATATTGAGACGAACAAACTGATCAAAATGATCTAAACAACTGTGTAAATTAAATATTAACAACTGCCATTCTGACACGAACTTTATTCAATTGAGAAAAAGTTTAATTTTCTTAGTTGTTGATATCATTTTGAACAACCTGTTTGTCCCGATATTTTTGACGCTGACTGTACATAATAGAAGACTTTTTTTTTTATACAGTAATAACGCTAATTAGTGAATATTTGTGTCCTAATTCTTACTGAAACTTCAGTCGGCCAATAACGTAATCATACCATAACCATAATCAGCCACGCTCCTGTTCTTAACTATTTCAACTTCAGCGTATCTATTAAATATTTTAATTAAAACAGCTCCTAGCAGCTTCAGAACACAGTTCAGAATTTAATTTGGCGCGAAACTCGATCATGATGGCTTTAATATTACCATTTTCACTTGGAAAGTGTAGCGTTTAATTTCGTAGCGTGGACACTGAATCCAGAACATTCTAAAGTTCTTTTCACAGTTGTCTGGTGAGTGCTATTCAGATATTTCGCAACAGCAATCGGCAACAGCATTTGAATCAACTAGGGGTGTCAATTGGAATAATCCAAATAGAAGCTGTAATCTCTTCAACGATTTTTTTCTGAACCCGACCCCTAAACTGTTTAAGTAGTGATAAGTACAACACCTAGGTGATAACATCAGCACTGCCTGAAACAACAGCATAAATAGTACTGAATATAACAAAACTTTTTTGCAAAAAAAAACCGACTTCCAAGAAAACACAATAAAAGTGGAAAATAACTTTACTTTCGGAAGTCGGTGACTATTGTTTGTTTCATTGACTTTTTTGCCACCGACTTCCGAAAGTAAAGTTATTTTCCACTTTTTTTAGTGTTTTTTTGGAAGTCGGTTTTTTTTTGCAAAAAAGTTTTTATTTTACCCTTTTTAATTATCGTATCACACACAAATCCTTGTCAAGTATCAATTTCGCAATTTCTTTTACTTGGATGACATTTTTTCCAGCTATTTTGATTTCAAAACCAAACTGCTGAACCGATTTTGATGAAATTTCTATGGGACTAATCGGGAAGTAGATCCATTCAGATAAAAGAAGAATTTTTCAAATCGGTTCATAAATGACGGAGATATGAGGTAACAAACACAAAAAAAAAAAAACATACAACCGAATTGAGAACCTCCTCCTTTTTTTGAAGTCGGTTAATAAAACCTTAGTATATTGATATAAGAAGGGCCATAAGGACTTTCTCTACCTACACCTCCTTACCACCTCACCGTATACCACTTTGCTATTACCAATGTGAACGACTCTTGTGGTCGCAGCAAGAATACTCGGTTCGTTTTAGACTTGAGTTTATTCAAAGTGAGAACGAAATTTAAATGTAGCTCGATTTATTGCAGTCCAATAATTGGACTTATTATAAAGATAAAGATTCATTTACTTGTACAAACATATGTATACATGGATGAAATTGAGTTTCATAATGGTGTTTCAACATGTTTTGCCATGTTCGGCGTATTTATTTATATTCACTTTGGAAAACGAACTGTTATCATAATAATTATATCGAAAAATACACGGTGGAAGGGACATAGACGCACAAATGTTTACCTCGTGTTCCTTACATCATTCCACACCTCCCCCCCACATGGAAATTTTTGTGGTGGGGCCACATGGAAATTTTTCATCGACAATTTATTAAAATAAACAGATGTTTTCTTCAAAAGTGTATTCAATACCTACACAGTCAAAATGTATGGAACAACCATTTTTTTAAATATTGCAGATGAAAAACTTCTATGGGTGGGTTCGGAATAACCACATATTAAGCACCTGACTAATTGATCAAAAAAGACTGATATCAAAATGGTTCGAAACCATTATTTAACCTGTCGAAGAAGCTGTATAATATGGAAAAAAGCGACAAATCGTAAAATTGAAAGCTAAAAACGTAGTCTGATGACCTGCAGTAGAAAGATATAAAGTACGCTACGGAAGACTCATGCTGAAGTTTTATGTTGAAAAACTTCTCACCTCTCACAACACGGGAAGGGTTTGCCATCCCACCAGCACTGTGTAAGCAGATCAGGACACTTCTTCCTAATTCCATTGACGAGCTCCAGAAAGTCCTGCACACATGTCTTGCCCATCTCACACGAGGTACACGACCTGCAGAACTTTACGTTCCGAAAACTCACTTCATGACTAAACGCTATTAAACTTGTTGGTAAGTTGTGCCTGAAAAGAGATAAGGAAGTAATATACTATCATTCAGTGATTTTGGCTGAGTTTGGCATTCAAAATCAAAATATTTTATTTCACATAGGCCTACATGGGCACTTATAAAACGGTGAGAAATGATGCACGGTTCGGGTTGGTCGTTTCCAATGGAGAAGAACCGGCAAGAAACTCCATGGTTACTCTTTTATTAATTAATTAATTATTTACAGTCTTATTCTCTTCTCGCATATTGGAATAAAGTACCAAAATGCAGGGCTGACCACCAAAGATGCATTGGCAATTGAAGCTACTTAAGGTGCGGTGTAGGAACATTAAAAAAAGTTAAAGGACACCATCTCGTCATAGACTCAATAAACCTAATCAATCAGTATTCGTTGGTACTGAATCTGCTGAACGCTGGTCAGTTAACCCTGCCACTACATATCTGACTTGCTAATATTTTAATCACCTTAATTTCGTGTATACTTTCTACGTGGCCAGATGAGAATAAGTGTTAATAGACCTTCACTTACTGGACAAGGTACTTCTTAATGTATGTAGGGTTAGCTTCCTCGCATATCGTCAGGGCTGGGAACGGGGTATCCCACTCCAGGTAGTCGGTTTCCACGGAGTATGACACTGCATCAGAGGTGTACAACGCTAAGGCACCTCGTAATACTACGGCTGAGCAGGCGCAGCAAGCGGTTATAGTTGCCAGCCAGAATAATCTGGAAAATAAATAATGAAATGAAGATTGTATGGAATACCAGTACCGGTGCAGCTGTGTACCGTGCAGTGTACATTTATGTCTGAGGGTTTTAGCATCAATCAATTGAGGACGTTAGGCTAATATCAATGCTTCTATTTTTAAATATCACATGTTCCTTTCCAAGTAATGTCAGTACTTTACGGTTCAAAATCAAAATCATTTATTTCAAGTACGCCAGTAACAGGCTCTTTTGAATTGTCGAAACAAAGACAACAATTAAAATGAAGATACAGTCCCAGTCACAAGACATAATAAGTGTGAAAGAATGATTGTAGTTTCCCATTCCAAAGCGTTAATCTCTATGGAGAAGAACGGGCAAGAAACTCCATGGACACTCTTTCAGGTTTGAAGGATTTTTGTGCATATTCAGTTTTGTCTCTAGTATTGTAGGCACCTAGGATGTTTCTGAAATTCTAGAAGTCCAAAAGTGGCAGTGAAGTTTCTGCACTAGATAGAATAGAATAGAATATACTTTATTGTACACCAAAATTGATACAGAACGGTTTTACAAAAATTGTTAATTTTATGGTTACAATGATAATACTTACTATTTTGCTTCGGCATTACTTGAAAACGAATATGACGAGATGAGTAGACGGTTCGATAGAGGCTGCAGGCAGAATTTTTTGGCTCGCCCCCTATTGTATGGACTTAAACATAACTGGGAAATATGGGTGTACTTTTCGGTACACCTCTGCCTAACCCTTCGGGGATTACATGCATGATGTTATACTATGTTGTAAGCATTTTAGGTACGTACCTTTTGAATAAGGGTGTCGGGTCCGGAGTAAATACATAGCCGAGCCAAAGTAAGCTGCATTTGTCACTTAAATACTGTAGTTTGTCTTTCAGACCCATAGTGCTCAGATTTTCTTAACGACTCCTTGTTTGATAATATTTATGTTAGATTTGATTGCTGCGGCTACAAAGTAGATATTCCATTGTATTGGTTTTCATCTAATTTATTACACTCGTGTATAAAGGCATTGTCCCCTAGAACCAAATTAAGTGATTTCTATTTAGTATTACCCGAAAGCACTAGACACCGAAAATGGTTGTGTTTATTTAATTATTTTCTATTAGGACTCTACCAACGCAAACTCCGCCTAGAACAAAAATTTATCGCAATGACGGGGAGAATTTTCGGTTTCGTTAAGGGTACTGTTACACCTATTTTAACTGGACCCTTCTAGATCTGAAATAAATTCGAAGATCTTGCTAGGAAGTTTGTTCCATCTCTACTCGTCTCCTGCAAAATGTGAAGGGATGCTATGGGAACTATTTTACGTATTATGTCATTTTTGAAGACCATTAAGTTCTGACTGTTTTGAACGAATGACTTTTGACTTTGTTTTTATGACTTTTTTAATTAATTTTGGACTAAACTGGAGCTTGTAATATTTGGCCTGAAATAGTTTCTACAACTATTAAAGAAAGTCTGGATAAAATACTCGTGTACGACACTAAAATCAATGAATGAGCAGTTTCAATATAATTTAAACGTAACACATGACTGACCTAATAAACAACTGAATTGTAAATCACTGTTTAACAATATCCAGTGTATTTACGATCCAGTTTGGTGATATTATGGTCAGTAAACTAATAGCTTATACGGCCATGTTAATTGCCGATTTTGTACGATACAATGAAATTCAATTAACTGGAATGCACGCAAGTCACATAATGGTATTTTGTTTGGATGCACAAATATTTAAAATAAATTACATGAAAGATAGAGTGGTTACTATAGATCGCTTCGATAATTTATATTTGGTTCATCCATTGATATTTGTCTAGACACCAAGTTTGGTAAGTAGATGGTGCCTAAAAGCATTTTGCTATTAGTTAAGAAGTAGGCGCTTATTTCATGAACCAAAAGTGTCCTTTTTGACCGACTTCTAAAAAAGGAAGAGGATGTATTCGACCAGCATCTTTTTTCATGTATGTTCACCGATTTCTCTGTAATTACTGTTTTGATTTCAGTGATTCCTTTTCATTTGGTGGAATGAAAAAGAATCACAATCATTGCATCCGTTCTATGTATAACACGTATTATGCAAATGAATGTCATATCTTGGTAGATAATAGACGATATTATTTCGTTTATGTACCTATTTGCACAGTAACCTATGTTTCTTTAACGTATCTCTCAAGCGATGGGTTTTATGACAAAATGTGGAAATAGCCGGGTTTGATTTTAAATGCCTCAAATGGTAAGTTACATTTTTGATTCTGGGATAATTATACCGATTTCCTATAATGGTAATTTGGCTGGCTGAGTTCAAACCCACGACCACCTCTGCTCGGTTGTGCCATAAGTACTTTGCAGGCTTTTTTCGGTTGATGGCAATAGCCCACTATTACATGGGCCTCAAACATGACCCAAGTATACACCTCAGCCTAACCATTCGAAGTTAAATAGGCGTGATGTTATGTCGTTGTTAGCAGATTTTATTTTAAGGATTTACACATAAATTGCTTGCTTGTGTTCACTCGCATCAAGAGTAAAATTGAGGGCAACACCTAATTAAGAATTCTGTAAATCAGGTGTAGAATTAATCATCATCATCATCTGCCTAGCCATTTCCCAACTGTGTTGGGGGCGGCTTCCAGTCTTACCGGATGCAACTGAATACCAGTATTTAACGTGGAGCGACTGCCTATCTAACCTCCACAACCCAGTCAGCACTGGGTGTGGGTAATACAATACCCCTTGGTAAGACTGTTTGTCAGACTGTCGGGCCACTACGTTACGACTGTCAAAGATCTACAAATGATAGTCGGGACCATCGATTTGAATGAATAAACTTTTTTAAATAGGTCTGTCTACCATTACAGAAATAAGTTCTTATTGGAGTATAACTTTACATTCAAAATAAACAATTCACATAACAGTTGCCATGCTGCCGTGATAAGATATACATGTCCTATCACTGTTATCACAATGGAACAAATAATTTTCATTATCACTTATTTGTTTTTAACTACTGTACCGTATCATGTGGGGTTCTTGAAAGATTGATAAAGAAATTCTTCATTACATCTCGTTAATAAAATATATGGACTTTCTTGAAACCCAAGGGTGCTTTTATCACCAAGTTTAGCAGACGATATCACCTTAGCATTCTGAGCTGCAGAATTTTCTCTGACCTGATCAGCTGAAGGAATAAGTATTAGTTAGTAAGTACTTCTTGTCATTATTTTATTCATGCTGTATCCAGAACACTTTATTATTAAATACAAATAATAATCCAAGAAGTACTAAAAATAATTCGAGTGTTTTCTTAGTTTTTTTCTTATAAATGAATGTAACACGTGGTTTCTATTACTCCCTATCTCACCAAAGTCATTACTATTTCATCTGTAAACTCTATTATCGTAGTTATCAAACACAGAATCGCATTATTACGTCAAATGTTAAACAGTATGTAAACAACGACATTATCATATTGTCGCTCTCTTTAGCCAGTGAGCGTCGAGTCGCCGCTCCGTCAACTCATGCGCATAATGTCCGAAACCCGAAATTAGCCGACCTTGATTCGGGTCACGAATAAAAAAACCGAACGTCGCCGACGTTCGTATAAACTCGGTTGCTGAAGTAAATATGGTATTTTAGTGTAAAATTAAAGTGTAGTGAAAATGTTGAGTTTTAAAGTGGGAGCGAGACGGCTGATGAGATGGAAGGAGATGCAGTTGGATCGTGTGAAGTACCATTCAGGAGTAGGAGTGTTCGGTCATCGACCGATGAAAGTGAATGATGCTGGTATGTAAACATACGAGCATAATTATGGGGACAGGTCTAAGTCCGACTACACTAAATGTATTAACTACCAAACTTGTTTAACTCTTCGTTTAGTTTCTGCTAATCCTTTGAAGATGGTAGAGATACAATGATGTTTTAAATATTGTTAAACGTATTTACTAATATATGGTGCAAGTGAGCCTTATACATCAACACGTGTTCTAGATAATAAAATTGTATTTAATCTTTTGATTTTTCCCTGATCATTATAATCTGGATCTATTCAAGGATCGAGTGAATCGGTTTCTACTAGGCAAGCGTGCTTCACCCTAGGCCGCATCATCGCTTCACATCAGACGAGTTGCGGGCAAACGCAAGCCTACATATATATGTAGTATAAAACAAAAAAAAAATATGTGTATTAATGATTCTTCACACCAATCAAGACATTCGTCAATTTGGTTCCTAACCTAGTAATCTTGACCTCCTAGTGCGGTATTGATTATTAACTTAACTGATAAGGTATCGAATATGCTTCTTATCATTTTTGTACTAGATCTGTAAATAATAAGTGGTCGACTTCGCTACAAATTGTAGGTGATCAAAAAGTGGTCGGTCTGAAAAAACATTTGCGTAGAGTCTATTGTTGCTTGGGAATGCAAATTAGTAATGAAACTAAGAGACTTAAATAGGTACTTCCAAGTCATTACAAGTTCAAGACAAGCACAATAATCCTTATCTCAAATGTTCGCTATTGTGACACTCGTCACTCAACACACTACATGCAATTTCTTGAATTCTTACTTGATTTGTATTACAATGCCGTGATCCTACAGATGAGATATGAAAATATAGCTACATGAATAAATAAATATGAATGAATGAATACAATAGCGATAATGCACAATGCTGCAATGTTCGCGAATTCCTTGTGACTTTTGATGGATTACAAAAATCTATGTGATACACACAAAAAGTAGACTTTTTATTAAATAAACTATCTATGTACATTATTATAGTTATAACCTTTTAAATAAATAAACTACCAAAGGTTATAAAAAGCTGCTTCTCAACGCTGTTAGCTGATAATGTGCCCAAGAGACTGGTGGCGTTGCCATGTTGTATAGAATCACTTAGCCTCTGGCCAAGGTCAAAAGCCAGCCCTTGGGTCACGGGAAGCGCCGACTAGGTGTTTAGAAATTTCTTTAAAAAGACTGTGAGCACTCGGACCCCACGGCCCCAGAGTTTCAACCCCAAACGGCTAAACGATATGATACTAGATTTTTTGCCATTTAGATATTCCCTCCGAAGCAGTACTAGCAACAAGAAACGAGAACTGCCGAGCGCAGCGGCTGGTGGAAGCCTACCGCACACACGGACACCTCAGAGCTACGATAGACAATGTCGACTATAGAAATGAAGACAGGTTTGTAACCACGACTGGAAAATATGTTTTTTACCCTACATTTTTCTACGACGAATATACATACAGTGAGGAAAATTTTGAGTTTATAATATAATAATAATATAATAAAAGTGTTTATTTCTCACCACAAGCCAAAAATATACAAACAATATTTACACACAAGCAGTAGCCAACGATTTTTGGTTGTGGATCGCTGGTGCCTGTGGTAGGTAGTAACACCTGTAATACAGGTCACCAGGTCCCCTACAGTTTAAAGTTACACACATTTTATAGCTTACATCTGGTATCTCAGCAGATAACAAAATTTAAAACAACTAGTGAGCTTAAATATAAGAAGACACAAGAGAGTATTGTAGTAATATAAATACGGTTAAAAAAATTAAAATATGTTGAGAGGTTTTTATGAATGTAGGTCTGTGTGTGTGCGTGTGTGTGTGTGTGTGTGTGTGTGTGTGTGCGTGCTTGTGTGTGTGTATGTGTGTATTGTGTGCGTGTGTGTGTGTGTGTGCGCGCGTGTGTGTTGGAGAGAGTGTTAGTGGATGAATCTGATTAGACTAATACGTTAAAAAGAGCTTCTGTGGCAGTATACGTTTGGTTTTTTAGCCAGGCATGTAAAGTGATTTTAAAATTATGTTTGTTCAATGGGTGTAGCGAAAGAATTTGGTTTAATTTATTGTATAGATAGGGTCCAAGGAAAACAAAAAATCTTCGACTAAAAGAAGTTTTAAGAGGAGTAGCTAAGGCCACTATACGGTTACGGCGATTTGTTTGCTGTGAATAATTGGAAATAGAGTGTTGCTTAATAGCAGTGGTCAGTACAAACAACTGCCTAACCGTAAGGACTTGACAGTATTCATAGAGCTTGACGGTGGGATAAAGTCTTGGCTTGAAACAGCACACCTTAAGAACCGCTCTCTGCGCACGTTCGATCTGAATAAAGTGTGATTTAGCTGCCCCGCCCCAGGAAGAGATACAATAGGCCAAAATTGATTGACACAGTGCCTGATATGTCATTTTCATGACAACAGTATCAGCTGAATTTCGTAGTTGTTTAAAAATGTACATTAGCTTGCGCACTCTATTTGATAGGTGTATTATGTACTCTTTGAACGTAAGGTTGCAGTCAATCACTATGCCAAGATACCTTATCGAGGTAACTCGTTCAATGTTATAGCGATCATGGGTTCCACTGCTGTCGCTACTACCATTTGATAGTGTCAACTGGGCAGTAACGTTTAGTGAGCTTGTAACTGGCATATTGGTATTTCGAATCGAAAAATTTATTATTTTAGTTTTCGATATGTTAAGGGTAAGCAAATTGTTCTTAAGCCATTCACTGACTGTATCGAAACCCTTCTGAGCAAGGCGATATGCCTCTTCCCAGTTGTCCGACGCAAATACAAGTGCTGTATCGTCCGCATAGGAAAATATTGTACCGCTTTCTAGGCCGAGGCAACACAGATCATTCATGTAAATTAAAAATAAGGTGGGGCCAAGAATACTGCCCTGTGGGACACCAAAAGCTATATTTAGATCAGAGCTGGAGTAAGTTCCTATTTTGGCACTCTGTGTTCTATTTGTGAGATAGCTCCGAAACAGGGATAGCTGGGTACCTCGTATACCCAGGCATTCGAGCTTAGATATTAAGATGGGAATCGAGACCGTATCGAATGCCTTCGCGAGATCCAGGAACAATGCAACACATTTCTTACCGTTGTCAAGTTTCTGAGCTATGTGATTAACCAGTTTGTGGACAGCATCAGCAGTGGATAGATTTTTTCGAAAGCCAAATTGGTTAATCGACAAAAGATTACGTGCCTCTAAATATGCAACCAGCCTTGTATTTATGGTCTTTTCCAGTATCTTAGACATCGCAGGCAGAACTGATATGGGCCTATAGTTTTCGACACAATCACGATCTCCAGATTTAAAAATAGGGTGAAGAATTGCCTTTTTGAACCAGTTAGGGAAGACACCAGAGTCAAGGCACAGGTTGCAAACATGTGTCAGCGGAGGCACAATAACGTTTCTATGTCGTTTTAGAAAACTAGAAGAAATACCGTCCCAGCCAACCGCACATTCACTCTTGAGTGATAGAATCAAGCGTTCCACCTCTTGCTCATTTGTCTTAAGCAGTACAAAAGACTCTTTCTGGGGATCGGGTAGAAAAATAGATTGAGGGTCTCTATGTATTTTATCAGCTAGACGTCTCCCTACATTTGCGAAATAATCATTAATTTGATTAATAGCGTCCTGCTTATCGTGATTATTCGTTATGAGATCATGAGCTGAAGACTTCAGTTTTCCCAAGTTTGATACACTTTTAATAACACGCCATAGCTGCTTAGAATTTCTACCTGCTTTTTCAAATTCTAGTCTCTCGTAATCTCTTTTTGCTTTTCGTAGCAGATTTGTGCAAAAATTACGATACCTTCTGTAGGACACCACGAGGACTTCATTTGTTGGATCTGTTCTAAGCTTTTTGTACAAATTGTCTCTGTGGCGCATACATTTAAGTAGTCCTTGAGTAATCCAGGGTTTAATCGGCCTGCGTCTACGTGAAGTTGAAAGAGTTTTAGTGTTCTTAGATATAGCTAGGAGAAGTGGTTCTATTAAATATTGAGTAGCCAGATTGGGATCTTTTGTTGCATAGACGGCATCAAAACTTATGTTGCTAATGTCATTTGCAAGCTCATCCTCATTTACTTTTGTGATGTGGCGTGAGTTTAGAACTTTGATTCTATTTGGTGCCAAGGAGAGTAAAACTGCAAAGTGATCTGTGACAGTGGATTCTATCACCATGACTGTGCTAGAGAAAGAAGTCTTTATATTGGCGTGATCAAGACATGTAGATCCATGTGTTTTCAATGCATGTCCCGGGAAAAGTCCATGGTGACCTAGTAGATCCAGATAGTCAAGTGAGTATGCATCTTTATTATTGCGGGAAATGTCAATATTTATGTCTCCCATAATTACGATGTTTCTAATCGATTTGAGCTCAGAGAGAACCCTGTCCATTGATTCTAAAAATTTTGAGGGATCTTTAAATGCATAGGGCCTGTACACGGCAATTATGGCTATATCCGATCCAACCGTGACTGTCAAGCAGTTCGCTTCGGATACGACGGGTTCTTTAACTTTCACATTAGCTAGCAAACTATTGACATATACAATTACTCCGTCATTTTGATTAAAGGTTTTTGAGGACTTATGAGAAGTATATCCATCTAGAATCGGAATGACGGGGTTGCGGGAGAGCCAACATTCTGATAGAATAATAACGTCACTAGGTACCACAATTCTTTGTAATAGAGTTAAAAGCCCCGCATAATTAGCATTTACACTGCGAATGTTTTGGGATAAAATAGTCAAACATGTGTTAGAGGGTACCAGCTTGGAACAATCATCAGGGTCACATGTTATCGCGTTTGAGAAAGTAACGTTATCCAAATTGTCTATCATTTCATTTACATTATTTGAATTATCGAATGATACGGTTTAAAGCTAAGGGGACAAAGTACAGAATTCTCAATATTATTATTATTTTTCCAGCAATATGTGAGTCACACCAGTATTCGAAGAAAATGCGAGAACCACCTGTAGGGACAGGTCTTGATCGTGAATTTGTAAATTTTGTAAATATTTTATGTGCGTACGGTGTAGGATTGTGTGAATTTTTGTGCCAGTGTGATTGTTTGAAAGTGTGATCGTGAATAAGTGTTTTATAAAAACCAAGAAATTTCAGCATTAAGTAACAAAAATCAGTGAAATAGCTACAATTAGGCATGCTGCATAGTTTTATAACTATAAGTAAAAATGGACATATATAGTAACAATAATTAAAAATGGACATGCAAATCTTTGTAATAATGACATGATGACTACATAGTCAGGTCTGAGTTAACTTGGCTAAGTCTACTTCAGAGTTTACTACGACACGCTGCGCTCCGTCTTCTTTGCGTAAGTAGATCTTACCATATGCTGACCAGCAGTGTTTATATTTATTCTGAGCGGCGAAATCTCTTGCTAAAGAGTATATTTTTCGGGTTTTTGACGGAAGGTTGTCAGATATATAAATAGGTACCTTGGGGCCGTCAACTCGTAGGTGCGTTGTGTTTAATTTGTTATTAATGTTGTTTTTGTTGAAGGTCCTGACCGAATGAAGTAATTTTGATTTCAGCATAACGGTAGTAAAATCCACTATGATCGTGTTATTCATGGAGCTTTTGGAGTTTATTCTATAAACATCTTTAATATCGGACTGAACAATGCTGGTATCAAGGACGTTGCCGATATTTCTCACTGCGTTAGACAGATCAAGCTTCGATTCATCGGCAATTTTTGGGAAATTTTTAATTTCAAGGCTAGTTAATTTTGATTGTTTTTCCAGGTGGTCGATTTTTTCTTCAAGTCTACATATATAATCCCGATTTTCTTTTCTCTCCACTTCATATTCCTGCATTTTTGCCAGCATCTCATCATATTTGGCAACTGAGAAATCAACGTAATCCTGAAATTTACTGCATTGGTTTCTAATTTCCACCAGCGTCGTTGCAATATCTGAGCGAAACAATGATTGCTCTTTCTTTAGCTCTTTGAGTGTGTTCGATATTTCGTCCTTGAACTCGCACATGTTGACAAACAATTGGTGATCGTCCCGTTTCCTTTTATTGCGATTTGTTATATTTGTATCCATGCAAGGTCCACTCAATTCCGAAAGCACACTAATGTTAGGCTCGGATTGATGAAGAACAGGAGGCTGCATTGCGGCCGGTGATGCTGGTGGGGTGCGTCGTAGCGGCATCATTTTTATGTGTTTGTAAAGCTATTCTGCGTTTTTCTAGCTATTTAAAATATATTTACTAATTTAGAAAAACAGTCTTTAGCAAACATCCAAAAAGCAAAAAGCAAAAAGTACAGTCACTCGAGGTCTTGGATTTGAACCCGAGACGATGTTATTACTGGTAGGCAGCCTACGCCACAGTGCTACGACAACGTTACGAAGGAGCTCGAAAACAGACAATCTGTAGCGAATCGCACGGATTTCGTCACTAGACGGTGCGCGGTAGCTCGTATCTTTTGTGTACACTAATGGGTTCAAAGTCCAAAACTTGCACGATTTTAAAATTTTGTTGTCTGTTGTAAAGTTTCTGTTTGTATTTAGGAGGTGATACAATTGTTATTTCACTATAATTTTCGCACAGTTTGTCACTTGTTCACTTGGGTTTATAATGATGTGATTTTCTCCGGAGTGTAGTAACTTTTTCCACTGATTTACAATTTCAAATATAGCGAGAACAAAAAGCACGTCCGATCACTGTGACACCACGCGGGGGGGGGCAAAGTTTGAATGTGGATTGCTAATAAGAGTAGAGGAAGATCAAAGAAACGATGGATGGATGGACTGTGTCAAAGATGATCTATGGCTACAAAGGGAACGCCTATGAGATGACGACTTATAAAGAAGTATGAAAGAAGTAGCAAGCTGCGTGGTGCTATGCAACTGTTCTTATCCCAGTTGTAAACGTCAGTTTGTGCCTTTTCTTGTTCTGTCTCCTGCTGATATGGAGGGATGTGGAAGTTATATTGTTCCTACTCCTCCGCTATTCTGTTCTGATTAATTTCGTTGCGGGATCCATGTTTCTCTTGGACTTCGCCGAGCTTCATTGTCTCGGCGCTTTTCTGGTGGTCACCACTGTTGAATCTGGATTTCAGAAGTTTCAGTTATTTGGGAATGTGTGGCGGGCTTGTCCCAATAAAAGAATAAATAAATAAAAGCTGATGGCAATGATGATCTTTGGCATTTGTTCAACTCGCGACTTTGCCACCTTATGAGCTTTGTACGACTTCGACACTAGACTGGCAAAACAATAATACATTCGTGTATGATGCGTATGCCTAAGGAATAGAACTCCATACTGGGGTCTATTTCACTCGATAGCTATGTACAGGGCTATATGTCATTAGAATAATGTTACCTATATACTTGTGAGTTAACAACAGGTCGCTTAGGCGTCTAAGTACTTCTCCAAATCGCTGTCTCCAAAGCAAGAGCCTTGTGACTATGTTAAAATATGATCTATATTTAGTTGGGAAAAACAGCCTAATATTATTCCACAATCACAGCTACAACTCAAAACAAATCACCTCTCTTACCGCAATAACCATTGGAAATAATCCCTATCATTAATTTTTATTCACCAACTTGCTCCTATAATTTCAGAAGTGTCAAAGAGCTTAGTATATCAAGATACGGGCTCCGTTTCGAAGATAATGTTGACCTGGGATTGTTGTACGGCTACGGTGGCAAACAGTCTGTGAAGAATCTTGTGGAAACTTTGGAGGGGATTTATTGTGGACCTATCTCTTATGAGTTTAGTTATTTAGAGGTGAGTGAATTCTTGTTTGGGGAATTATTTTGATTTGCCATAAATATGGAATTCTCCTATGTTGATCTTGGTTAAGCCGCTCTCGCCTAGGTTGGTCCGTGGATGTGTGACTACCCATTGCATACCGAGTTTCCTCCGTGCCTCGGTAAGCACGTTAAGCCGTTGGTCCCGGCTGTCATTTGTAGATCTTTGTCAGTCATTACAGGTAGACAGTGTCCCGAAATTCTGACAAACAGTCTTGCCAAGGGATATCGTATTACCCAGTACCAACTGGGCTGTAGAGGTCAGATAGGCAGTCGCTCCATGTAAAATACTGGTATTCAGCTGCATCCAGTTAGACTGGAAGCCGACCCTAACATAGGTGGGAAAAAGCTAGGCAGATGACGATGATTGAATCCCCCTGACTGAGTCCCGATTGGCTATGACAGTCACGATTAAGGAAATCGTCTACGACACTACTGAAAAATAACCAGTTACAAACTCAAATCACCAATGGGTTGCCAGAATGTCAATACAAAAATTTCAATGGCGACCCGTGTAATGCGGAGTGGTTTCTCTCGCGCTCGAAAGACATTGTCAGATGGCTTGCTAATTGGTAAACATTAGTGAAATTGTATTGAGAAATCAGGGGTGCTGATTATTATAGCGACGCGCTTAAAATGCGACGCAGCACTATGCTACCAGAATACTGCTATGACAATATGGCCGACATTATGGCGTTATTAGTGATATTTGAGTTTGAAAGGCGATTCTCATACGACACTGCACCGATTTCATACAAGCCAATACCAAATTGAGATCCGCTTCACCAATGTCGTTTAAAAACCGAACAACACATTACTTTTGAGTAACGTCTAGATGATAGCCCTGAACTCAAGTTTCCAATTCTTTAAATTCCTTCAAAATTAACAAATACGAATTCAATTTAAAATATTGATTAATGTCCAGACAGAAGCAGAAAGAGAATGGTTTGCCCAACGCATAGAGAGCGTCAAGGATACCATCGACAATGCCCGCCGAGTTGAGATCGTGAAAGAGCTACTCCAGTCCCAGGCGTGGGACAAGTTCCTGAGCATAAAGTATCCGACGGTCAAGAGGTACTGCGGGGAAGGAGCCGAATCTCTTCTCACATTCTTCTCCAGTCTGTTCAGGTTGACTACAGCTGGTAAGATGATTGGAGAATGTTTTAACTAGATTTGCCAAAGAACGGTTAAAATAGAGCAGGCGCCTGCCTGCTGTATTTATGTAGCCTTACTTACATAATGAAAAGTTAAAGTAATTTAGTAGAACTAAGTAAGTCCTATAAGTCCACAATACATTGGTTTTCCATTCGTGAAATTCGATAAAGTTAGACGAAAATGGACAACTTACTAACGAATATTTTAAATTATCGCCTCGGCACTTGCGGCGGTTTTTTGAAAAACTTCTATTAAAAAAAGTATTCTAGTAATCGTCAAAATATACATAAAGATTATCTAAGTAAAGCAAGTTTTGATAAGAAACCTTTAACTCGGTTAAATAATCCAGATTGTAAAAAACGTAAACTTAAGTTCTATTCATTAAGAACAGCGTAGCTGTATTTGTAGCGTATAAATTAACCCACGAGCATTGCTGCGGCATGGGTGTATCGCTATCGATACGCTAATGCCATAGAAATGCTCGCAGATTAGTTTCTTTGGGCTTCCGAAGAAACTAATCTGCGAGCATTTCTATGGCATGAGCGTTCTGCGGCCTCAATGTAAGTTTTACGCGTGTAAAACTTACATTCAGGCCGTAGCTAAGCATGTTGCTCCGGTACACTCGTAACGTACCTATTTTCGTAAGTGCTTCGAGGCTTCATAGCTTCCTATGACGGAACTGTGTACTACTCGTAGCACAAACATTATAGCATAATCAGTAATGTTCCCACAGTTGAGATACTGGCCTCCCCCCTTTTCGAGCTTAGAGAAGGGGCCTTTGTCTTGCCTTCTTGGTGGATTAGGGTTGACCCTCATCTATCAGAATGGAATCATTTTTTTCTGCGCTCCTATATGTATGTACATCGAGAAACAGAGCGTACTGCCGAGCGCATCGTCGATGTATTGCCGCGTGCGATAGCACTCCCGCTCTGTCTCTCTCTAGCAAATGATGGTTCTGATCGATAGAAAAGAATAGGAGTATCAACAAATGCGATTACGTGATGAAAGATGTTGTTCAACCCTTACAGTTCACTCCCTCTGGAGTGCACAGTAATCCACAACGCAGGCTCAGTGCGGATGTCACATGTTTTTAAATTTTTGATTCTCTGACATGCCGATTTCCTGGGTATGTTTTCCTTCACAGTTTAAAAGTTTACTAATAAATTATTAATCTAACAGCAAATATATTGATGTTTTTTAATTACAGAAGGAGTAGAACAAGTGATCCTAGCCATGGCCCACAGAGGCAAACTGAATGCTTTGACTGGTGTACTTCAGTGCCCACCTGTGAAGATCTTCCACAAATTCAGTGGACAACCTGAATATCCCCTTGAAGCTAACGCAGCCTGTGATATTTCAACGCATCTTAGTACGTGTTAAGCCGTTATTAACTATATTTTAAAGCTTATAACGATCCTTTATTTTGATTTCAAGTCGACGAAGTTATTGTAATTTTAAATGTTGCCATTTGAGAGAACTTAAATGTACCTAAAAACATTTAGTACGAATGTTATTATTGGCATTGCATAATTAAGCAAGTTTTAACGTTTTTTTATGCATTTGACAGCCGGTAAACACACTAATCGAAAATAGGACGATCCCCAAACAGCTGGATTACAAGTGGCGATTTTAGCATTTAATTTTATTTCAGGTGCTTCAGTGGATATTCAAGTCAACAATAAATCTGTTAGATTCTCCTTATTGAACAATCCATCGCATTTAGAGGTAATCTCATTTATTTTCGTACAATTCACACTTCTTGTTTAATATACAGGGAACAGCAACGTAGTAAAGTAGGTCATTGTCCTTACAATTTCCATCTAATCTGCAAGGCTAATTATACCCCTAGCAGACGTTGATGGGTTACAAGGGACAATGCACGGACTAATTGCTTGTTTAAGACCCCCATCATTCATCTGGTAAATTATCTTGCTAGATCAATTGATCTAGCAAGATAATTAAGTAAGATCAGTTATAGGTATGTAAATACTTACCCATAACTGATCTTAGTTCCGAGGTAGAAGGGCCAGGGTAGCCCGCGAAATTCAAATTTTCTTACGTTTTTTGCAATTTGCAAGTCAGTGTCAGGTTGTGTGTTGATTAAAAGTTGTCCAAACGGCAGAGATGTAGCCGATTAAAATATGATTCTCGGCCGAAAAAAATATGGCCTAACAGAATCATTTGTCCTTTTTTTTCATTTATATTTAGTTTTATTAATTCTATGAGTCTCTTCAAAATGAATTAATATTAAGAAATAAATTGTTCAAAACGCTTTTCAAAGTCCCACAATTATTAATTTATTATACATGTAAAGTAGTTTTCATAAAAATGTATCACATTTAAGGTTATTTTCTATTACAGGCAGCCAATCCCGTCTCAATGGGTAAGACAAGATCCAAACAGTTACGTTTGAAAGAAGGAGACTATTCAGAAGATAGGTTATCGAGGATGGGAGACAAAGTTCTAAACGTTCAGGTATTTTTATTTAAAAAAATATTTACTTTTTTCCATCCCAATTCATATTATGATGAGAAAGTGAGTTTGTAACGCCTTCAAACTAGAGGCTCAAGCACGAGCGCGCGATGTAAACGTAACGTAAATGTCGTCGATTTTTGAATCGAAAATACAATTTCCTTTAGCATTTTAGTTAAATTATTTGCAACAGTAAAAATAAATTCTCCAAATTATGTAAATATTAAAAAAAAAACTAATTTAATGTAACTTATTTACAAACTTATATTAGATCTAAAATAAGAATAAAAATATGTGCAATTACGGGACGTCAAAAAATTCGTCCACATCTCTGTCAACAGCAAAAGTGCCCAGAAGGCTGACAGCATTGCCACGTTGGATGGCAATGCTGATTTTTTGACCGAAAAAAAAAATGCCAGCCTTCTGGTCACGTGAAGAGTCGACCAACCGCTTGGCGATATACCGAAATAATAGGTATATATCATAAAAATATATATATTCTTAAGGATCAGATGCGGTTAATATTTAAAAAAAACAAAGCACTAATCAACCTAGAAAGTTTTATTCTTAATAAATGATTTTATTTAACGAGAATATCAAATAACAAAAATAGATTTACACAGAACTAAAACTTGAACATAATCTTAACAGTCACTAGCACTTATTTAAAACGTCCGTCGCGTCCGAGAGCCAAACACAGAATGAGTCGAAAACGTTGTAACCTCTCCGTTTTATTTATACCCTGTCATTCGGTTCGGTTTGTAGGGTAGGGATAATATTTAAGACGGCCGTTCCTGACACTGCGGCGTCCTCGACTGCAGCATTGCTTGCATCATTGGTATTAGATCCATCTCTCGCAACCGGGTCATTATCATCTTGCTCTTGCTCTGAAACATATACAGAGAACAGGTAAATGATTTACCCAGTTTCGTGTTATAGTCTGAAGCATATATCTTGGAGAAAAGAAAAGGACTTCTATATATTTTTGTTACTCGTACTATGGGCGCAAGTGTGCACTCAAGCGCCCACAGACAAAGGTCTATCGAAAAGTGTTGTAATATTAAATAGCTTCAGACTTAACACGAAATAATAAAAAAAAATTCAATTCAGTGCATGGCTAACGACAGAATCCGGATTTCCATCGCTCTCCATACACTGCCACATGACAGAGGCCCCAAGTTCGCTTGTCAGTTTCACGTATTCATAGCATAGGCCCTAACGTTTGCATACTACGACTACGTGACACATAAACACACTTTCTCTCATAAGAGCAAAGTAGAAACAGAGACCCATACCTTTGTATGTTCTCTCAGTGGCCTAAACACATTAGCTCCACTGGGCGTCACTCACCACTCTCAAAGAAGGCTGAGCACGCATCCGGCGTCCACTCGCCTTGCCACAACATCATATGCTCTGCCGCCGCTTGGGTCTTCTTTCCATAAGATCCCGCTAGTAGCTCTAATTCGTAGCGGTGGCATGGTAGCGCGCGAATAACCTTGTAGGGTCCACGCATGCCGGAGTCTAGTTTGCCGGTGATTTGTGCAGCCTTGCTCACAAACACAAAGTCCCCGACGGCAAAGCTGCGCGGCTGCCGCCGATCTTCATTAACATAGGCATCCTGGCGCTGTTGATTGGTTGCAAGGAGCTCAGATGCCCGTTGTCTGCGAAGGGTTAAGAGAGCCTCTCGGTTGAGATTAGAGTTATTAAGTGCCACATCTCGCACTAGGGATCTGATAACCGGAGTGGCTGCGTCGATACCGACCAGTAACTGCAGCGGTGAAGTCTGTGTGGTAGCCTGCTTGCAGATATTCAAAGTGAGCTGCATCTTCCACAGTACATCAGACCACTGTGAGCCTTTATTGCCGACTTCAACGCGTAGCATGTTGAGAACAGTCCTGCAGTACCTCTCCGCTTGTCCATTTTCTCGATGCATACCCGGTGTGATGAAATGTATTGAGCAGCCCAACTCGCTGACCCAATTTTGAAAGGTTGTGCTTTCAAACATTCTTGCGCGGTCACATATTATTGTGGACGGTGTTCCAAATAATGACACAGCATTTGAAAAAACACGTTTTAACTCGTCAGTGTCTTGTCTGTATAGAGAGTAAAGCAGACAATATTTGGAAAAGGCATCAACTATTATTAAAACGTATTTGAATCCGTTTGACTCTGGGAGCGGTCCCAGGACATCAGTGTGTACACACGAAAAGGGGATTTCTGGCTTTGTCCAAGACTGAATCGGCTGCGAAGGAGCCCTGGGAACTTTCTTATGTGCCAAACATATAAGACAATGACCTATGTACTTCCTTACAAACTGTCGTAAACTTGGAAACCAAAAGTGTCGTAATACGAGGTCAGTCGTTTTGTCAGTGCCAATATGATCGTGCTCATCGTGGAACACCCTTAGTAAGCTGAGTCTATGACCCTTAGGGATGTAACACAAGAGCCGTGGTTCTTCCCCCGTTGGGGTATATTTGTAGTACAATAAATCGTTTTTGATTACATACCTAGTTTGATCCAGTTGCCCATCTCTTAACTTGGATATTAGCTCTTGCGTCTCCGCATCAGCAGTTTGAGCGATCTTCGCCCAGTTGTTTGGATTCCGAATATGAGACACACTGACGGTAGGAGGAGGAGGGTTACGGCTTGGAACCTTTTCGGTAATCTAAAGTAAAACTAAAATCTTGTAGGTACACCCACCAGCGCGCGACCCGAGGCAACAAATCTTTTTTACGCTCCGTTAACTTTAAGGAATTGCAATCCGTCACTATTTTAAAGTTAATGCCAATCAAATAGTGACGGAAATGCTGGAGCGCACGCACGACAGCTAACGTCTCCAACTCGTAGCTGTGGTATCGCGACTCAGCGCCCTGAGTGGATCTACTAAAATACCCAACAACTCTCTTTCTTCTACCAGTGTGTTCTTGTAATAAAATAGCACCCAGCCCAATAGCACTGGCATCGGTGTGGAGTTCCGTAGGCAACTGAGGATCGAATATCGCTAAAACTGGTTCATTTGTCAAACAGTGAATCACATAGTCCCGAGCAGTATCCTGCTCAGCACCCCACAAGAAAGGTTCCCCTTTTCTCAACAATTTTGCTATACATGCGGTCTTAGAAGCATAGCCTGCTATATAACGACGGAAGTATCCCGCTAACCCCAGAAACTGGCGAACCTCCTTGACATTTGTGGGTTTTGAAGATCTAACTAGTGCATCGACTTTCCCCGGACTCGGCCTCACCTGACCATGACCAATTAATCTACCCAAGTACTCGATTTCTGTGTCCAAAAAGGTACATTTCTTTAAATTAATAGAAAATCCCGCTGTTTTTAATATCCGTAAGACTTCACTCAAAGTGTGAAGGCCTTCTTCTACCGAATTTGACAATAGTAAAACATCATCTATGTATGTAAGGACTTTACCAGCGTCTATTAATGTTTTCAAAGTTTTAGTGATAATCCTCTGGTAAACAATCGGTGCATTGGCTAACCCATACGGCATTTTCAGGTATTCATACTGTCCTTCAGGTGTTACGAAGGCAGTCTTGCTAATCGAATCATCGTCCTTCATCGGTACTTGATGGAATCCAGTAGCCATATCAAGGCTGCTGAAGATCTTATAGCTACCAAGTTTGTCAACATGGTCATCAATCAGCGGCAAGGGAAATCTCTCTTTGACAGTGATAGCATTCAGTGCCCGATAATCGACACACATCCTATCACTGCCGTCCTTCTTTTTGACTAAAATAATCGGACTCGCATAGTCGGACTGAGATTCCCGTATTATGCCTTTGCTGAGCAGATCGCTGACAATGTCTCGAACTCTCTTCTTTTCGTCAACCGAGAGCTTGTAAGGACGATGACTGATTGGAGCAGTCGAAGTTAACCGAATTTCCATGCCACCCGTGTTCACGGTAGAGGTTGCAGTTCCAGTAATAAATAAGTCTGAGAATTCATGAATTATTTTTAATAATCGATCTTTATCATTACCAGATAATGGAGTCCTAACACTGTCATCGTCTACCGCGACCACATGCTGTACGGTTGGCATGATATCAGATCTCTTAAGCCGTTGCTCTCCATTAGTTCGGATATATGTCAAACCTTTTCGATTCAGTACATCGATACCGATCAAAATAGGTGCATTTATGCATTCGGTAGGAACGACATATAAATCTATTTCTAATGATAGTTCAGGAAACTCTATGACTGTTGTAACTAAAGAAGTCGACTCAATTTCCTGACTTCCAATACCACGCATCAAGCGATAAGCTGGCACTGTATTAAAATTAAAATACTTTAGGACTGATTCTGAAATTAACGAAATATCCGACCCACTATCAATTAAAACATCGACGGGTACTTTTTGAACTACTGCTGACATTACGTTACTCTGTTTGGGGTCGAGTCTAAGCAAAAATTTACTTCATTGGTTTTTTTATCACCACTGTCGGAACGTTGTTTTTGAAAACATGATTCTACCAAGTGCCCGGTACGATTACAAAAAGTGCAGTGTTTTACTGGTCTACTTTTATTATCACTCGATGTGGTTGCTGCTGGTTTTGTGGAAATATCACCCTTATTAGAAGTGGTAGCCTCATTTTTTAACTTTTTAGGGCAATTCCATTTCTTATGCCCTAATTTTCCACAAGCATGACAGGTAACCTTGCTATCATCTGACCCAGGCGTCTCACGTTTACGTGAGTGAGACATACCTGAACTACCAGAAGGACGAACAGTATTGTTGGTATGACGGGGATCGTATTTAGGTTTAACATAAACAGATAAAAATTCAACTAGATCCTTTGAGAGTAACTTGGCGTTGGTTGCCGCGGCCTTTATTTGGGGATCAGCGATGCCTCGAACAACGATGGCAGCTTTCAGTTCGTCACTCAATCCTTTAACAATGTTAAGACGCAGCAATGATTTACGCGCATATTCCGCATAAGTTGAGTACTTATTAGAGTTTGTACTCATTACATCATATAATACGGAAGCAATATCAATGTTACGTGGGCACAATGATCTAAATTCCAGTTTGAAACCACTCCACGATCGATCATTTGTGACCCAATCATTCAACCATGACTTTGCATCTCCCTTCAAACAACTACCCACTCGTCCAAGGCACTCGCGATCATCCCAATTGTTTATTAGCCGGGCGCGGTCAACCTCGGCGCACCAGACATCAAAATCGTGTACATTTGGATCAAAAGGCGATATGTAAAAGTTGTGGGACTTTGCTTTAAAAAGTGCGGTCAATGCTCCAACAATACTGCTCTCTGTATCCTTTGTTCCACTGGTATTCATATCACCACCCTCAGTAACCTCTTCAGCCATGCCCGAGCCCGGCTCACTAGCAGGAGTCGGTACAGCCAAAGGGGTGGACAATAAACGGCTCTGATTTATAGGACGCGACGGACTATCATTTTCTACCGATATAGGTAACCTAGCTTCAATCGCCTCTAGTCTATTAAGGATCCTATCAAGAGCTACGTCGCGAGAGCTATCGCGGATAGCGCGTGAGTCTCTGTTGTGTTTACGAGAACTACGAGGGCTTTGCGATCCAATGCGACGCCTAGAAGACCGGTCACGACGATCAGATGGACTATCATGACGGTTGCTACCAGACGGCACATGATGACCACTCACACTATCACGACGCGATTCGCGAGATCTACTACTAGTACGTCGTTTTCCACGAGAATGCCTGCGTCCCTTGGATCGAGACGAACGGCCTGTCATTTTTATAAAAATAAAACTTACTTACGGTTGAGATGTAATTAGACGAACTACACGCAATAAACACTGAATTATGCTTAGATGGCAAACGGTCTAGAACACGTGGTTATCCCACTTCTGATCTTAAGGATCAGATGCGGTTAATATTTAAAAAAAACAAAGCACTAATCAACTTAGAAAGTTTTATTCTTAATAAATGATTTTATTTAACGAGAATATCAAATAACAAAAATAGATTTACACAGAACTAAAACTTGAACATAATCTTAACAGTCACTAGCACTTATTTAAAACGTCCGTCGCGTCCGAGAGCCAAACACAGAATGAGTCGAAAACGTTGTAACCTCTCCGTTTTATTTATACCCTGTCATTCGGTTCGGTTTGTAGGGTAGGGATAATATTTAAGAATATATATAATATTGTAAATATTATACGTGAAACGAGTATTTTTAATTATAAAATCTTCGTAATTACGTTACGTTTACATCGCGCGCTCGTGTTGGGCCTTTGGACATCGATGAAATTATCGAAACCTGATTTCGATGAAATTTAGGATAAATAGCCCGTAGCCATCCGAGTTACGATAAAGGGTACCTTTTATCCCGGTGGGATATTCCCGTAGAGTAATTTCCGACCAACATCCAAGCGAAGCCGCGAACAAAAGCTAGTTAAACATTTACATCGAATCTTGTCAAAACTTCCATGATATTTATGTTTTTTATATCTCAAAGAAAAATGACAAGTTTTTTTTTGCTTTTTGTAAAGTTAAAAATAATTATTAAAATTTTCACGGACAAAAGTACAAAGAACTTTCAGGCTATTCTTATTTTAGAATAATGTATAAAGAGGAACTTTGACCTTTTGAAAACGTTAAGTACTTATCTAAAAGCATGTTTAGAACAGGTGTCCTTTGTTCTTTGTTTTATTATAAGCTTTTATTTTAATTTTACTAAAGATTTTTATTTATTCTATGCGTGCGTAGTCTGTTCCCATGTTTTGCTGATTAATTTTGATATGCTTGCTCCTCGCCTATCAAGTTGATACTTCGTGTATTCGTTCTTACCGATAACGTATCATATTAGTTATTTTGATGCTGCTACGACGATCCAACGATGGTTTAGCAACTTTTTACTGTCACTAGTTGGTTTTTCATGATTATTTTCCCAAGTTACTCTTTTGGAGTTCCAATACGGTAATTTATTTTTCTTGAATGTGTCATGTTTCATTTGTCTAGTTTTTGCTCTCTTTTAACTATGTTCCCTTATTATAATTTAAACGATTATTTATTGCTTTATATTTATTTACAGATCCATGGTGACGCAGCCTTCACTGGTCAGGGTGTGAACCAGGAGACATTAATGTTGTCACAAGCCCCACATTTTAATGTTGGTGGTTCTCTACACGTTGTTGTAAATAATCAAGTAAGTATCTATCGTGAAACTTTTGAAGGGCTCATTGGAAATTAAGGTGCCGTTCCACACGTATGCTTAGCTTCGAATGGCTTCACTTAGTAAGCTCTTGGCCACAAACTAAATACTCAAGCGACACACGTCCTCCGCGTCTCTTTCAGCGGCTTCGGAGAAAACAAATTATGCTCTAAGCAAGTTTTTTTTAATTAATTACTAGTACATATTTATTTATATAATCATTTAACAATTAATTATATTTATTACATCTATATGCATTATTTACAAACTACAAATAGATCAAAAATAATAATGAAAATGAACAGTACAAGTATCAAATTGGGAAAAGAATTACAGGGCGTCAGAAAATTCGTCCACATCGCTGTCAATAAGCAAAGTGCCCAGAAGGCTGGCAGTATTGCCACGTTGGATGGTAATGCTGATTCTTTGGCAAAAAATAGCAAGTATTTGTTTTCTCTGTGGTCGCTGTTGGAAGACGTGCGCTGCTTAAGCACGAGCTCATGGCCATACGGTTAGGGTGTAATCCCAGTAATCAAGATAATTGAGAACTCATCTCAAAAAGTTCAGTAACTTTTATGAGTCCGTATTTTTGGGCCTCACTGCTGAAGGATCATAAATCACTTGAGCTAATGTTTCTGTGTTCACGTTACCGTATCGAAAAAAGGACCAAGTTAAGTGAATTGAAAGCCAAGATTAGGGAATACTTTCAGTGGGTACTGACTTTGACAATAATGAAAACAGAGGAATGTTACGAAAAAATATAAATTTATTTACTTACGTTTAGTAGTATTGGTAGAGTAGCTGTTGCCTGTTATAGCAAAAAAAAAAGTAATTAAAAAAACTAAAAAACCCGACTGTGGTAAAAAACTTAAATTAAAAAAAAATAACACTAAAAAGCTATGAACAAGCACATTTTAAATTTAAATTTAAAAAAGTTGGAAGCAGGCGGGAGCCATTCCATTTTTATATTTTCAAACTCAAAGCAGACTGTTCAGAAACCCTAACATCATGAAGAGTCGTAGGCTACAAGGGCAAGCTAAGCTTTTAGGCTTGTATGAAAGTAACGCCACAAAAGCAAAGGCGTTTCTATAGTTCACCCTCATTTCACATTAATGACTATTGCCATCGACGTCGTAACTCCAGGCTACTACAGAAAAATGTCACATGGAAAAACCCGCTTATACTGATTATTTTTGTAAAAGCTCTGAGGTCGACAGAAATCGTGCGCACTTCGGTGCGGTTTTCCGTGATGGGATTGCATTCAACATTACTTTCGATCAGCTGTAGAGATTCGATTTGCGACTCAAAGAGAGTCTTTTTGCTCTCGAGCGACCTCGCTTTCCTAGATCCTGGTCGGCAATCAGTTTAAATCTGCTATCACAATTTAAATATTATACTGCTATCCAATCTCACGGTAGCTGTGATGTTGTGATTTTATTTTTCCGGTTTTCAACAAACTATTGTTGAAAATCGTCGTTTGATACGCGTGTGCATTTTTAATTGCACTCTCGGCCTCAAATAGCTCCCAGATTTAACTCAATCATTCCTCGATTATAATGACAAACTTTACACACTTGCGTCGTCAAAATGTACAATTAACTTCGTGCTCTAAAACGATTCTGATAACCACGATTTTAATGTGCAGGTTTTCTGAACGAGTCGTACCAGAGAATTCTTCCTCTTTTGAGTTCACACGTGTTTAATACCTATAAGAAAATACGCCTAAGGATAAGGCAAAATAAACCTTATGAACACATGTACGTGTATAGATTACGTACATAAAATAACATACAAACACGTAGCTACGTGTTGGATCATTTAGTAAAAACATGGTTTTGCCATTTGTCACCCGCGAGCAAGCTTGCGTTGTAATAACGATGTTAGAACCTCTTTTCGTGTCGTGTTCAATGTTAACGTAATAATTTAGATGTAGCCTTGTAAATACCGATTATACTATGTTTATTTTATGATGACTGAAACATACATAAACACAGGTAGAAGGTAGGTGCAAAACAAAATATGTTCTTTGCTAGCATGACTAAATGTTAAGAAACAAGAAATTTCTCTTCTTCTTTTTTTCTTTAGTCTATATTGTCCCACTGATGGGCAAAGGCCTCCCCACAGCCTTCAACTCTTCTCTCCATGCGGTTTTCTCCGGCCAGTCGCTCGCAAACGCATCCTTTTCTAGGCCTCCATCGGCAACGACGGCCGTCCTCTGGCACCCACTACGTGTGGCCCAGAAATTAGTTAAAAGCACAAATATGCTACAGAGCCCTCAGTTTATGCAAGCACTGCACCACTGCCAACGTATCTGTGACTTCAGCAAAAACCGAACAGTTATATTGATATGCGACTTCTAACTCTGACTTTGTATTTCAGGTGGGATTCACACTGCCAGCTTTGCGCGGTCGGTCTTGTCGATATGTTACTGACTTAGCCAAAGCTATATCCGTTCCAGTCATCCATGTGAATGGTGATCATCCTGAGGTAAGTGGCCCATTATGACCCATAACGTCAAACAAAATCATAATGTCCATCAAGTGACCATCAAAAAATCTATAATGGTGAAATTACATTTGCACGCATGGAGCAGCATTTTCGAGTATCTCTATTTCATTCTGTCACGTGAAGGCGTCATTTGGTTGAGCGAGAAGTCCGGTCGCTAGCATTTCCATTCATTCGCATCGGAAGCCCTTCAACGTGCGATTGGACCACTCACTTTAGTGTGTTGCAATTCTAAGTGCTAGAAACACGTTAGAAAGAAAAAAATATGCAAGAAAATGCTAATTTGTGCGTGTAAATGTGATTTCACCGAGTCCCGTTACTTTGGCTTACAAATACAAGAAAGAGATAGGAACATCTTCAAGCCACCGTATGGGCTTAGTTACGTTTATAGATCTCAGCCTTCCCTACTTTATTTCGAGTATTGTACTTATACATATATCTTACTTATCCGGGCAAATACCAATGTGACTTTTTCAATTCATATGTTGTACTTTTCTAAGTTTTTCTTGGACATCTCAGACATCGTTGAAGGAAAACATCGTGAGGAAACCTGGACTTATAATTAATATAAGTCAGAAATCGCCAGCCCGTCTTGAGCAAGCGTGGTGATCAAATGCTCGTGCCTTCTCTGTATGAGAAGAGGCCTTTGCCCAGCAGTGGGACAGTTATAGGCTGGTATTATTTTCTTACTTACTAGCTGACTGGCACAACTTCATCTGCGTATTATTTTTGATTAATGCTCCGCTCCTTCTTATCGCAGCGTGATGTTTTATAGCCTATACCCTTCCTCGATAAATGGGCTATCCAACACTAAAAGAAGTTTTCAATTCGAATCAGCAGTTCCTGAGATTAGTGCGTTCAACCAAACAAACAAACTCTTTAGCTTTATAATATTAGTATAGATAATAAACCACTATCGCAGTGAACTCATAAGCTGATTACTATTTCCGAACATTTCGATTCATAGAACACTATTCAGCTTTTACCCATTGCTCTAGAAAATATTTTGGCAATAATATTCGCCTCGTTCGCGCTTACACGGGGTTTTAATTATGAAAACGAGGTAAACACTTCCCTTTGTTCAAATGTTTATGCTTATTTTATTTATTGTGTAGTCTACCCAACTGAATTAGACCGTACTTAATTTTCGGAGGTAGGTTTTATCTACGTTATACTTGTGAATGGCAGCAATAATATTGGCCTATCTGAAAAACTATGTTGTCTTATTTTCCCGAAAATGTACTAGTGTATATTCCAAAGACTATTTTCAAGCTGTCGTTCCCAGATGAATTTGTGTCAGAAACGTTTGTCTCGGACGATATTCTAGACAAGACTATTTGCGACTCGATATTTTCTACCTTTTTGTTCTAGAATTGATTTGAGTGTGGAAGCAGGCACCATTTGTTTTTTTTTTTACATTTCTTCTAAAGGTTATGAAATAACTGATCATTTGTAATGAAGTATAAGGTTACATCCAACGTAGATGTGTCGTTTTACCCTAAAACAGACTAAAATACAATTGAAAATCTTTACAGAAAACTTGAAAACGGTGTCATTCATTGATTATTTTCAACTTTACCCCACTCTGGGAGCTGTATCATGGGTGCGTTACAAACATTTAAACTCACATACAGCCTACACAAATAGCCAGATCAGGAAGAACAGCTTTCAGGTCATACAAATATTTGTTCCGTGCGGGGATCGAACCCGCGACATGCAGCGCAGCAGCCACTGTTGCGCCAACCTTGCCATCTAAATCTGTGCCATTAAATAAAACCAGACAAATATATAAAACTGATAAGGGCGAATTTCACTGACAAATGCTTCAGTACTACTTCTGAGAGAGTCCGGTGTCCGCAATTTGTCCGTACCAGTTTAGCCAAACCTATACGAAAGTTTTCCTATATTTTCCAGTTAGTTGTCAAGGCAACGAACATCGCCTTCGAGTACCAGCGCAAGTTCCGTAAGGATGTGTTTATTGACTACAACTGCTACAGGAGATGGGGTCATAACGAGGTCGACGACCCCACGTTCACGAACCCTCTGCTTTATAAAGTTATTCATAATAGAAAGTGAGTATTTGAGGTTCACTTGATGATCTTGACTTGATAACTTGAGTAAAGTGAAGTTTGGTACATCTAAATTGGATTCCATTTTCAAGATCAGTTTAGACGCGAACCTCCATGGCCAACAGTTAATTGCCTTTGACATATTTTATATCTAAGTTTTATATAGACAAAAAAAAAGATTCTTATTAATATAATGTTAAGTTCACTTTTTAAATAATGACGTCAAATGTGTTTCCGATTTGGCATTTTTTTGCCACCTTACGAGCAATTTCCACCATATATCGACTTTCCTTTTTCTTTGTGAGTCAGCCCATATAAATAGCGGAAGCCTATCTGATGTATTCTCTTGTTCCAGATCAATTCCTGACTTGTATGCTGAAAAACTGGTGTCAGAACGAATCTTAAAAGAAGAGGACGTAAAGGACGTATTAACGACTTACACCAACTATCTTCAGAAACAATACGAAGCAGTTCCAGCATACAAACCTGAGGTACCTACATAAAAATAACTTAATGCCACCCTTAATTCGACGTAAAGAATATTTTGTACGAGTATATGCCTAGCTAGTTATTGGTTATAAACATGGAAAAAAATAATTTCCGTGACATCATCCAACCGTGGGAGGTCTGATATGGTATTATGTTGCTTGCACGACAAAAGATTGATAAGCTAAATGGCCTTTGTTCCGACTGTATTTCACGTCCGAACGGATGAATCGTCCGAATACGCCACTTTCGCCTTTATACAGGACGGAATAGGGACACCGACGCAAGGGCCGATTACCACGAGTTCAGTACACCATTCTGATGAGCTGATTTTTTTTAACCGACTTCAAAAAAAGGAGGAGGTTCTCAATTCGGTTGTATTTTTTTTTTGTGTTTGTTACCTCATATCTTCGTCATTTATGAACTGATTTGAAAAATTCTTCTATTATCTGAGTGGATCTGCTTCCCGATTGGTCCCATAGAAATTTCATCAAAATCGGTTCACCAGTTTGGTTTTCAAATCAAAATAGCTGGACAAAATATGTCATCCAAGTAAAAGAAATTGCGAAATTGATACTTGACAAGGATTTGTGTGTGATGCGATAACTAAAAAGGGTAAAATAAAACACTAAAAAAAGTGGAAAATAACTTTACTTTCGGAAGTCGGTGCCAAGAAAATCAATGAAACAAACCATACTCACTGACTTCCGAAAGTAAAGTTATTTTCCACTTTTTTTAGTGTTTTATTTTACCCTTTTTAGTTATCGCATCACACACAAATCCTTGTCAAGTATCAATTTCGCAATTTCTTTTACTTGGATGACATATTTTGTCCAGCTATTTTGATTTGAAAACCAAACTGGTGAACCGATTTTGATGAAATTTTTATGGGACCAATCGGGAAGCAGATCCACTCAGATAATAGAAGAATTTTTCAAATCAGTTCATAAATGACGAAGATATGAGGTAACAAACACAAAAAAAAAATATATAATAACCGACGAAAAATTTCTATGTGGGGAGGTTCAGAATGATGTACTGACTACGTGGTAACCGGCTTAGCATCGCTGTCCCTTCCACCCCGTATACACACAAGCCATTTTCCCGTGAGGGTAGGCAGAAACTACAAATCGCCACTTGTCACGATCCGATCCTTACATACTCTTTGCCCTCGTTCACGTTCGTACATTTGGTCATACTCGCACGCCAGTTGCAAATACTACACACCTGACCTTTCTGAGGAACCTCACCAACAAGGTCAGCGTATGTTGTCGCGTTTATTTGTCCCTTATTTTGTTCGGAGATGGTGCCCCTCTCGACGCGTTCGTGTTATCGAACAAAATAAACGGGACAGTTATGTATTCGCTCGTTGATCGCTATAATTACGGCTTATGGTGAGTAGAATTATTAATTTAAAAACAAATAAGAAGTAAACAAACATGCAAAATCATAACTGCACACAGATATGTATCTGCATTCAAACATAAAACCCTTGTTGCAAAATTCTGAAGCCTAAGCTTACGACATTTATGTTCTTAATTTCAACATAAATAAATTGTTCTCATTTACTTCGGGATTAAGCTCATAAAATATGTAAATGTGCGGTTCTTCAAGTTTAGAAGAAAGGCATTAACTTTTGATTAACATTCGTAAGTTTATCAAGGTAAATGAATTACCGTGGCTGAGATTATTATTCGTTGTTTCATCTTGGCTTTGAACTTTTAGCATTATAACAGCTGCCGTAATACTAACCATTCTCCCCGACTTCGACTCCCGACTCATACATTCCTGCATTAAGACGTCATGGTAGAGCCATTGAACGTTGGTCCATAAACATAAGCTTAGTCAGCCTGTAAAGTTCGCAACTGCTAATGTTGCAACGTTAAGTCTTTGATGTCAGGTCCTGGATGTCAATTGTAGATCCTCGACAGTCGTTACAGGAAGTCAGTGGCCTAAAAGTCAGACAACCAGTCTTACCAAGGGGTATCGTATTACCCAGTACTGACTGGGTTGTGGAGGTCAGATAGGCAGTCGCTCCATGTAAGATACTGGTATTATTATGGTTAGACTGGAAGCCGACCCCAACATTGTTGGGAAAAAGCTAGGCGGATACCGATGATGATGTAAGTTCCAACTGCCCCCTTTCACACAGCGCTTCTTTAGTACGGGTTGCCGGTTGTAACAGGTCTTCGAATGTTGGTAACTGCATCTAAATCCAGGAAAAAGTTTTGTAATATTTTATAGATATGGATACTGTACTGCCTCAATGTTCTAGTGGTCGCAAGCGCGGCAGCTGAGCATGAAGTCCGGGGTTCGATTCCCGCATCGGGCAAAGTGTTATTGGGTATATCCATCAGGAATTTCCCAGTAGCTGCCACGGAGTCTGGATTTGTGCCTGATCGATGGCAAAAGGCTCACACATATTACATGGGACTTAAACATAACTGGTAAAATGTGGGTGTACTTATGTTTTATGTAGATACTTTTACTTTGTTCTTTCAGTTGTCATAATAATCTGAATTCAATAACCTCATACATATTAATATAGTCTTGGAATATCTACGGATACCTTTGTTATTTCCGCTTGAAGTCCTACCAACTCTCTATTAAGGAAGGAAGATGTGAATAATGTATATGTAAGAGCTCATTCACACGGCTTCCGTCATAAAACACGATACGTCATGACGGATGGACGTTCACATTGCATACGGAATCGTGTTTTATCACGATCCGGCAAAAAAAAAACGAATTGGTGTTCACATTAGTTCCCTGATTTTACGGGACCGAGCGCATCAGCGAAGCCGTCACAAAAAGTCACGATTCGTGTTTTTTGACACGTGTTACGTGATTTAAGACGTGTCCGTCATTTTTCACGTTGCGTGTGAACACAGGCATTTAAAAAGCATTGCCGTCGTCAAAAAATTGACGGACCGAGAAAAAAACGATACGTCAAAAAAACGAATCGGCGTCGTGTAAACGGGCTGTAATTTACATCATATTTTTCTATTTTTCTTCTTTTCGAACACCTCCGAAAGTAAAGACTTTCATTCAGAAATATCAAAACTAAAACCATGTTCTTACCTGTAAGTACCTTTTAAAATGAATATGTCTTCACTCATCAGTAGAGATCGGATATTCGGGCGCATATTTACCTAAAGTTTGAGGTTGACTAGGATGGAGTGCGCGTCATTACGTGAAAAGTCCCAGTTTATTTCAATGAATAGTATTTTTTTTTTTCATTTTAGTGTCTGACAGGGCATAATTCGTTTGAATTATCAAACGAATTATGCCCTGTCATATTTACCATTTTGTCCTAATCAATATTTCAGCAGCAACATTTGAGTTCAAATATTTGTAGTAATTTTAACTTGTTCTGTTCAACAAATTTCTGGCCTGGTTTTATATAGATTATAAATATTCGTTATAGGTACTTGTGAGTTCTACTTTTAATAAACACAAAAAAATATGATATTCCGCGATCCCGGGATAAAAATTGGCATTTTAAGAATCTGCTTCCATACTTTTCCAGCCTTTGCGGGGAAAAAATGTACTTTAGGTAAATATGCGCCCGAATATCCGATCTCTACTCATCAGTCTCTCTCAGCTTATCACAGAAACAAATCTTCAATTCCAAAGTTGATATCAGACCATTCACTCGAGTGCATCACTGACAAAATTACAAAGTAAAAGCGTTTATCAGATCATTTAATATCTTTTTTCGATCACTCAGACGGAGTGAAACATCATGAGATTCATTCACTCATGAAATCATTTGTGTTCAGATATTTCGCAATGATTGAAATAGACATACAGAAGTGTTTGATATTACTGATTGCCTGTGTCATCACCACTGCTGGGCTAAGGTACCCCATGACTTCTAGCTCTTTTGATCCAGGGTTAATATGAACCACTGCACTGGTCGTTGGGTCTCCAGCTCGTAGCTCCATCTCCTACGAGGTCTACCGCTACGCCTTCTGACTGTGCCAAGGCTCCGTCTGATATGAACACTATATTTTGAAAACCATAAGTTATGTGGTAATCGGTTGGCTTGGTATGGGCATGTGATGTAGAGGAATGAGGAAAATGTCGCGAGGAAAGTTTTAGTTTGAATGTGGATGGGTAAAAGTAGAGGACGACCAAAGAAACTATGGATGGACTGTGTGATGAAATGGCAAGAAAAAAGGTGTCTGACGAGATGACAAGTAATACAGAAATATTGAAGAAGAAAACATGCAGCGTCGACCCCGAATAAATTTGGATAAGAGCAAGAGAATGATGATGATTTTAAAGATCATACTAACTATGCTTCAGCAGTCAACAAGACTGCCTCTCTCGAAATAGGGCTCCGGTTTAGGGTTCAACTGATACCATAGAACATCTGAATAGACTATGTCTAGATAGACACAGCGGTGTCCCAAATACAGACTACGTTGTTTGTGTAATCAGAGATAAGATGTACACAAGTGTACCTAATTTATCGCCTGGGCCTTTTGTTCGTCAGTCCTTATTCCTGTATCCGAACTTTATTGTTACCAACTTTGTCTTATCTCCTTGTCTCCTTATTGTAGTTTCTGTTTCGCTTTTAATTAGGCGTTTGTCTGACTTCACAAGTTTATTTTGAGAACGACGATAACGTTGACGTTGTTTACAACGTTAGTTTTCATTACATTTCGTTGTGATTAAACATTCAGAACAGTAGCGACCACAGATTGCATATCTGTGGTAGGGACTTTAGATTATTTTTCGACACATAAATAAATGATTCAGCCTAATTAGACTAGTGGATCGGCTTGGCCGTCCTGCTGAGCGGTTCTGCATTTGATACCCGGGTCGAACAAACTGTTTATGGATTTATCCAATAAGAATTTATTCAGTAGCAGCCCAAAGATTTGTCTACCCCTGCGGGAATAACAGGCACGAAGTTATGTAATAATAATAGAGGAAAATAACATCTTGTCTTCAATTCAATATCGAACCGTGTTTTTATTGGGTTTTTCTGTAATATCCTTAATTGATTGATTTATCTGAAGACCCTCTATCTCAGGACTCTTTTTATTTCCAGTTGCGAATTTTCCATCCCCGTAGTAATATGATTTTCTAATGTAGGTCACCTAAATATATTAATTTATTTCCAATAAATAACGCTTTAAGCAAGAGTTCCTCTTAGCTGAGAAAATCAACGAAATCTCTTTATATTGAGGCACCCCAAAACCTAGTTTTTATTTTCGTACAGTCATCATATTTTTTTTTAAACCTTGTCCCACACTAGGAACATGTATCATGGGTGCGTTAACAAACATTTAAACTCATATACACCGCCAGACCAGATCAACAGCCAGACCCAGAACAACTGCCTGTAGGCCATACAAATATTTGTTCCGTGCGGAGATAGATCCAGTGACACGCAGCGCAGCTGTCAATCACTCAGCTACTGCGCCAACCGTACCGTCATCATCAACCGTTATCCCAACTACATTGGGGTCGGCTTCCAGTCTAACCGGATGCAGCTGAATACCAGTATTTTACATAGAGCGACTTCGTATCTGATCTCCGCAACCTAGCAACTGAGTAATACGATATCCCTTGGTAATTCTGGTGATCAGACTTTTGAGCTTCTGATTTTCCGTAACGACAATCATAGATCTACCACGGCTTTAAGTGGTTTCCGAGCTGTATCATTTGGCGATCATAATTTTCTACGTGGTATCGGGGCACATCATCAACATCTTCCTGCCCCTGTCCCATTCTACTCGGGGTCGGCGCAACACGTTTTCTTCTTCCAATCTCCCCTGTCAGACGTCACGGCATCATTTACTCTTTGGGGCACATGCTGGTCATGAGAATCTCCATAGTCGGCATAACAGTTTCAACAAAACTCGGCCTTCTTAACCACCATGCCACTTATTTATGTTGCAGGTAACCTACTACCAAGAGCAGTGGGCAGGCATGCAAGCAGCTCCCAATGCGGTGGAGACCTGGGATACTGGAGTAGACACTGGTCTACTTAATGTGGTTGGACATGCATCTGTCAGTCTTCCTGATGACTTTGTAAGTACTTATTGTTAACTATTTCAACTCAGTGCTCGTATTTCTTTATTCTGGAACTATTCGGTACGAAGGGTGGATTTTCAGGCGGATATTGCAATTTATAATAGATGCGTGGATGAAAATTCAACTGAAATCGCCCAACTCAGCTCGCAATATAGAGTGACGCAATTCACTTTTTCGTTATACCACTTATTGTTTCTACTCCAGATCGCTTCCAAACGAGAGACGAGATTAAAATAACTTTCTACAGTTGACTTGAGCTTTTCGGTAGCTTAAATCATAACATAACATCACGCCTGATATCCCCGAAGGGTAAGGCAGAGGTGTACCTAAAAGTCCACCCCCATTTCGCCAGTTATGTTTAAGTCCCATGTAATAGGGGGCGAGCATAATATAACATGTGAGCGAATTATTTAGTTCTTGTTATTTACTGGTTGGCAAACATCTTGGTTTGCAACCAGTAAATAACCAAGATGCGACACGGTTGGCGCAATGGCTGAACGATTGACAGTTGCTGCGCTGCGTGTCGCGCAAAAGCTTCTGATATCAAATCCATATAATTTACTGCAATTAAGAATATAAAAGAAAGAAAAACGTTTAGTGGTTTTCATTTCTAAACCCTTTTCCCTTTTCTGTCCACCGGGCATTCTTGAGTGGACGTTAGCAAGTTAGGGGTCGTAATTAATGTTCTAGTTATGTATAGCACCATCCTATGAGTTACATCCCTAAGCAATCTTGGAGGAACAACGCAACGAACGCTTGGTGTATTAGGGTCACTGTAGGCCTACTTTATCGGCATTCAGGTCACTGCTGATGCTCATCCAACTGGGATAACTGCTAAGTTACTAAGCTCTGTAGAAACTGGCAGAGTAGAGAACATAATACTAACAGGTTAGAAGTAGGTAAACTATGACCTAACCAGAATAGTATACTATTATTTTTAACCGACTTCAAAAAAAGGAGGACGTTCTCAATTCGGTTGTATGTTTTTTTTTGTGTTTGTTACCGCATATCTCCGTCATTTATGAACCGATTTGAAAAATTCTTCTTTTATCTGAATGGATTTACGTCCCGATTGGTCCCATAGAAATTTCATCAAAATCGGTTCAGCAGTTTGGTTTTGAAATCAAAATAACTGGAAAAAATGTCATCCAAGTAAACGAAATTGCGAAATTGATACTTGACAAGGATTTGTGTGTGATACGATAACTAAAAAGGGTAAAATAAAAACTTTTTTGCAAAAAAAACCGACTTCCAAAAAAAAACACGAAAAAAGTGGAAAATAACTTTACTTTCGGAAGTCGGTGGCAAAAAAGTCAATGAAACAAACAATAGTCACTGACTTCCGAAAGTAAAGTTATTTTCCACTTTTTTCGTGTTTTTTTTAGTACTATAAAGGGTGTAAATAGACCCTTAAGGAAGCTGAAAGACTTATTCTACCCGTCATTGCGATAATTTTTTTGCTCTGGACCATACCTGGGAACCTTCTAGTTACGGAGATATTGGAGGTAAAAATTTTAACTTTTTCACAAGTTTTTTTTTCAATACTATTTTTTAAGGTTATAACTTTACTTTAAATACCTCCATGACCTGTTTAAGATTAAATGCATCCATCAGAACAATGTTTTGAGTGCGTTACATTGAGTTTTACTGTAAAACGTGATTTTTCACCCTAAAAAAATCGTTTCCCAGCAATAGTTTTTGTTTAGGGTTACTTTGTTTGATGTACAGAATGCTTGGTTGACGGCTTCGTGAAGGGTCCGTTTACCTTGTATTTGAAAATATATTGTTACATTTGATAGCCCAATTCTACAATTCTTTTTTAGTTATGCTTATGTTATGCTTTTTTGGTTTTGCCTATTAAACATCACGCTACGACCATTAGGAGACGAGCAAAAAGAAAGTCAGAAACCGAAAGGGTGCAACCGTGGTGTATGTAGATCAAGGCTCATATATTTATTGTTAGGCAACTTTGACCCATAGATATATAAGATGCAGTCTTGCATCCTCGTCAAAATTTAGGAGGTTGTCATAAAAGACGTAAATAATCAATTTTAGTTATGGTACCTGGTCAATAATAATAAACGCTGCTTTTATTAGTTGTTTAAATTTGACACTACTTCAGAATGAAGCCCTTCTCAAAAGAGGAGAAACGTTTATCGAATAAACGTCTGCCTTTGTTTGTGTGTGTGAAAGCGCGGTTATAGGACTAGTATTACATGGGCCGCGTTTTAATATGGGTGGGTGGTGGTGGTGGGTGGTTGTCACTTGCCGATTTCCGATTTTAAGAAAAAAATAACTACCCATTTTATTATTGATTCGGGTCGAGAATCATTAGCATAGTTACCTCCTTGAATTTGACGAGGATGCAAAGCAACAGCCTGTATATCTTAAACGCTAACATACTTAGAATAATATACAATTTATGATAGTAAATAGACCCTTCAAACTATGTTAGTAACACTACACTTGCAAGTGCACTATGTCACCGTTATTAGTCAGTAATCTGTAGTATTTGTAGTTGTTGTTATTGTCAGTGTTATTTATGTATTTTATACCATTGACCTGTCCTGATTCTATTGTTAGAATGTAAACATATTGTTCCCGCAAGCGCCTACAGCAATTCGTATAACATAATGTTGAGGCTACGTGGATTATATTATTATTATTATGGCCAATCGGTTTATTTTTTAATGCTTCTCGACCGCCTACCTACATTTGTGATTATGTTAGAAAAAAAATTGCATTCAATCAAGCAACGCATTTTTTTTCACTCTTCCCGAAATTATACCTGGATCAACCCCGCACACATATAAATCAAAGCTATTTTTTTCTGTTATTGCATCAACTTAAGTACCTATGCTTGGGAAGCTGTCAAAGAGTTGAATAAAGCCAATTTCGCCCCAAATACAAAATAATGCACGATATTTTACTGACTCCAAACTTGTCTCACTTCGTCGTAATCTGCCGAAACTTAATCAACCAAACACCTTGCTCAAAGTTCCTAAGCATGTAACTAAGTTATTAACTAAACTTAGCTTAACTAAGTTCCTTCTGAAAAGGTCAAGTGAAGTTTCATACACAAAATGACAACATACAAGTTGTCTTAGCTAGTCTGGGCTTTTAATAGTGAAGTAACTACATACATATATTAAGCAGATTATTACGGAGCTAAGAGCTACTTCACATTTACTATGCATTATGAGAATTTGTATTAATACAATGTAAAATGGGGTTGAAACTCTGGGGCCGTGGGGTCCGAGTGCTCACAGCCTTTTTAAGGAAATTTCCAAGCGCCTAGTTGACGCTTCCCGTGACCCAAGGGCTGGCTTTTACCTCGGCCAGAGGCTAAGTGTTGCCATACAACGTGGCAACGCCGCCAGTCTCTTGGGCACATTACCGGCTGACAGCGTTGAGGAGGAGTTTTTTGATACCCTTTTATAGTTTGTAGTTAGTTTATTTTAGTCATTTTAATTATTATAATGTATATAGTTAATGTAAATAAAGTGTTTATACGTAAAATGTCAAGTTAATTCTTCTTCTCGATTCAATGACTCAAGTTTTGTCAGACCTTTACTTAGCGACCTGGACAGCTGGCGTTTGGCTGGCCTCATCCAGGAGGGTACAGGTGGTTGTGCACGACGGACAGGAGAGAAGGTTTTGGATATCCTGTGTAGTGGGGCTTTCCACTTGCATTGCGTTTGAGCCGGATCGATTATAGTCCATCTAGCTAAATAAAGATAAACATATCTAGAACGAGCTTGGAATAATGTCCCATTTAGTAGCTAAATTTCGGAAATCTGAGTAGATAACGTAGTAAAGGAAAGCGAGAAAGCGTTGCTTCAGCTACACGTTTGCTATGCATTAGGTGATTTTGAAAAATGAGAGAGCTAACGTGCGAAGGATTTCTGCAACCAAATCCTAGTCGAATTCGATTTCAATCCGCTCCTCGCAGCCATTTCCATTATTCAATCGGCATATCAATCTATGTTGATTCAGTTACTGACGGTTGAAATGCGCCGATCACAAAACTCGAGCCACACGTTTGATTTTTCAAGTTTTATTTTTTCGTAGAAACTGTAGTGTAAATACGCACATGTCTTGGATAATTTGATATAGGTAGGTTTAAAGGAGGAGCTCATGACTAAACAACAACAGCCGTTCGAATCGATCTACAAGTTAACCACGCTTGCCTAGGTTTGTTCGTGGATGGGTGACCACCTATTAAATACACACATTTTCATTCCATACACTCATTACATACAATGTAATATGTATATAGATTGAATGTCTATTCAGACATTGATATTCACGAATATAACTTGAAAGGCTCTTCCAACATTCGCACTACGCACTCCCGACATTCAAGCGCTGTTTGCCCTTACCGTAGATATAAGTTTAATCATCTAAATCGACTCGACTCGATCGACTTTGCCAAAAATGTAACAATAAAAGAATATCGGGCGTCGTGGAGACGCACACTACATTTAAAAAATATTTGCCAGATAGAACAATTCGAAGAGTCAGACTTTTAATCTGCCGGGGGTGACTAAACTAGGATAATAGAAACAATGGAAATACCTTTGTTAATACCTTGTTTATTATGTCAGTAGCTTCCTTATTTTACTTTAAATATTAAATTACTATTTTGATATTAATGTTTTATCATTTATTACTAATTTGGGGTTATTATTATTGCATCTTTTTGTGAAGAAAGTAAATTAAGTTTGGGCCAGATGTCTGGCTAAAAAAAATGTTAAATTAGACCTCAAGATTTCGGCGTCGAAGGTGAGAGATCCAGAAAACTAAACTGAAGATCAACTTGAAGATCGAGTAAACTGAAATTCAGCATTTCTTGTTGTTTAAAGATTGTGCTATTCTCATTAAATATATATGCATCTGGTTCACTTCTTTCTATAACTATTAAATAGTAAAATTTTGTTTCATAATCGTAACGAAAAACCCATGTCGAAAAACCCGTGTCAACTTTCGTAGCTAACCGTGCCTCTTCAAAGATATCTTGCAACGATTTCCCTGAAACATCAATCAAGGTACGAAAATAATCGTTCCGTCTTGTTTGCAGAACGTTCACCCTCACCTGGCCAAGACACATGTAAGGAATCGGCTGACGAAGCTGACTGAAGGAAAGGATATCGATTGGGCGACTGCCGAGGCGTTAGCTTTTGGTGAGATTAGATCAAGCGCGATATTCAAAATTATGTTATACTAGCGACGCGCCCCGGCTTCGCACGGGTGCAATGTAGATACTAATGTTTTCTCTACTATAATATGCATGTATTATACATATTAACCTTACTCTTGAATCACTTTATCTATTAAAAAAACCCGCATCAAAATCCGTTACGTAGTTTTAAAAATCTAAGCTTACATAGGGACAGACAGACTGCGGGAAGCCACTTTGTTTTATACTATGTACATGAAACTGCTCAAGGAGATCGTGACGAAATATTAACAGCCACTCTGGTTGATCGTCAGGTTAAGCCGCGCTTGCCTGGGTTGGTCCGTAGATGGGTGACCATCCATACATACCGAGTTTCCTCCGTGCCTCGGAAAGCACGTTAAGCCGTTGGTCCCGGCTGTCAATTGTAGATCTTTGACAGTCGTTACAGGTAGTTAGTGACGCAAAAGTCTGACAATCAGTCTTACCTAGGGGTATCGTATTACCCAGTACTAACTGGGTTGTGGAGGTCAGATAGGCAGTCGCTCCATGTAAAATACTAGTATGGAGCTGTATCCGGTTAGATTGGAAGTCGACCCCAACATAGCTGGAAAAGGCTAGGCAGATAATGATGTTATAAGTACATGAAAACGATGACCTTTTGTGTTCTTCAGAAAGATCAGGTGCGTACACGCAACCGGCGTGCGTGTATGACTAAATGTATGAACTTGGACGAGGCGCAAGGAGTTTGTAAGGATCGTATCAGGTGGCGTTATGTAGTTTCTGCCTACCCCCACTGTAAAAAGGCGTGAGTTTATGTATGAATGTATGTACGTGAAAACACAGCATAGTCCTCGAAGCATTGTAAACCAAACCGTTTAAATATTGTTTTATTTTAAAAATTGTCTTCCTTTATTCATGCAATTGCTTACCACTCAAGAGGAATCCCACACAAAGACACAAATATACACGTGTGAAAAACATATCCCTGTCTTGAGGTAATAAGGATCCAAAATCGCAATTTACACAGAAGGAAGCTGTTACCTAATTATTACTATTACAATAATTAAAAATTATTATTCAGTAATGAAGGCGGAAGTTATGTGCCTTAAAAAATATGCAGTAACTAACCAAATATTTGAAAGGCCTATGTTAGGCAATGGACAGTATTAGGTTGAGGCTGGAATTGAAAAAATCAGATGTATAAGCAATCTACTGAAACTAAAATAATTGAAACTGTTAAAACTACATTTCACCAACTCAAAGTGCCAGTGTTGTAGAACAAAAGCCTCTCTAATTCACTGAGATCCTAAGTAATTTCTCTGTAGAATAAATACCACAAGAGATTACAGTTAAACGACCAATTTAATTGAAATGTTGTAGCTTTTTAATTAAATTGTATCCTATCTGTTCAAATGATGTCTATCTCAAATAAGGCTGGCTTAGATTTATTCTATACTGGTTTTTAAACTCTGTTTGGTGAGTTCAATAACCTTTTCAGATGTATTCGTTTATATTTTTTTGGAAAATTTAAGGAAATTAATTGTTATGCAACTTGAGTACCAACTTAAATCTTACTAGTTACTACTATTATAAATGTTAAAGTTTGAATGGATGGATGGATGATTGTTACTCAATAACGCCAGAACTGCTGAACGGATCTGGATGAAATTTGGCGCAGAGATAGAATATAGTCTGGAATAGCACATTTTTTTCTCACACATACACTTCAAAATTTCCACGCGAACGAAGCCACGGGCGACAGTATGCGGAATATTAGATTCCGCATAAACCAATCAAAACTGTAATTCTTAGTGAATGAAGCTTTACATATGAACTTCCTTGACGGTACATTCATAAGAGCCTCCGAGTTGCCGCTTACTTTTATTAATAACTATAAGTGAATACTTCGACTTTCAACATGTATAAACATCCACATAATCCCCTAGTCGATAACTATTTATCATTAATATGCGTCTACACCAAAACTTGGACCTAAAGACCGTAACAATAACTTTTTCTTTCGAGCTCAGATGTTTATTTTGTCTTAGCCCAGATTTTTTGCGTGAAAATAAACGGCTTAGTCCCTGAGTACCCCGATCCCCGAGGCACCCGTACCGGAGGACCCCGATTTATTTTTATCTTGAGAAAGTCAATCAAAAGTCAGTTTTTTAAACAAGGTGCAAAATATGCTTTTGTTTTAAAATTTCACTTTAAAATCATATGATCTCTCTTTATATTTATTTATATACACACAAAACACACATTACAGGAAAAATACATAAAGACAAAAGAGCACAAAGGTACCGCTTATTTCATTTAGAAATCTCTTCGATGCGAGAGGATAGATATAAAAGAAACGTAGACACAGCGTGTAAGAAGAATAAATTAACTATAACATTAATAACTTAAACTTATATAATAAATATCAAAGAGAAGAATTCTATATCAAAGATCAAATTAAAATTTGTGAGTTTTATGTATGTTGTTTTTATAAAAGTAGTCATCATCATCTGCCTAGCCTTTTTCTGACTATGTAGGGGTCGGCTTCCAGTCTTACCGGATTCAGCTGATCTGACCTCCACACCCAAACAATTACAACAGTATTTATAAAAGTACTATTGCTTTATTTTAATTTACTATTCCTCACAGGTTCCCTTCTAATGGAGGGTCGCCACGTGCGTCTGAGTGGCGAAGATGTCGGCAGAGGCACCTTCTCACATCGCCACGTGATGCTCGTGGACCAGGAGACGGAAGCCATTCATATACCTCTCAACCATATTCATGAAAAGCAGAAGGGATTCCTTGAAGTAAGAAATTAATTTATTTAAATTTCGTCATACAACAAGTAATTCGTTTGCTACGCAGTGACTACGCGGCGTAGCAGAGCTCTACGAAGTTTCCTCATCTGCTACGCGGCTTAGCAAAGCTCTACGACCCTTCCCGTTGGGAGTCAAATACCACCTAATTTAATTAATTTATCAAACTCTTCTGTTTCTTTTGTTTTGTGGTATCTATTTGTCAATATAATGTTTTGACAATTATTTTTCACTTACGAAGCAGCCTTTCAACAAAAAACTTGTGTTCTTTAACTAAATTTTCTAAGTAGCTTTTAAGTTTCTGAAAACGCAAACATTGTTTATTCGACACTATAAAATAACGTCAATAGTAAACTTCAGTTACCTTATGCTTTGCATCGGTTGAAACAATGCACCCTAAAAGATTTATGCTCACTGCTGAGGAAAAGTGACTTTTATTGATTCCGACACGACTATACTGTCCGACTACTGCACGACTATGTTCCCACATGATCCTGGCCTATACAAGCGGTACTGAAAATATACTAGCTTGGCTTACTGAATCACCCTTGGCAGACGCCTTATCTAAAACAGATAGAAGAACATTACCTATCTGTCTTCTTTTTGTCTTATTCCATTATTAACGTGGACGAGGCAAAGGAGTATGTAAGGATCGTAGCAGGTGGCGTTCTGTGGTTTCTGCCTACCCCATGGGAAAAGTCGTGAGTTTATGTATGTATGACAACAAAAAATAGGTAATCTCGGTTGACTAGTCCTTGCCAGGAAACAAAAATACCATAAACAAATTCTAGTTTCTCCCGTACCCAAGACCATGTCGGTTAGTATAAAAGCACCCGTAACCTTGTTATCATACAAATGCGCTTCCCGTTTCAGGTGGCCAATTCGATTTTATCTGAAGAGGCAGTGCTGGGATTTGAATACGGTATGGCGTACGATTCTCCCGATAATCTGTACCTCTGGGAGGCCCAATTTGGTGACTTCTATAATGGCGCGCAAATCATTGTCGATGCTTTTATTGCTTCTGGTGAATGTGAGTATTTTTGACATGATAGATTCACTTTATAGTTTTATTCTGTAGGAACGAATAACCCCTTTGTTAATCCAAATTTAATTAAAATGGCTGCATTAATAGTTACTCCTTTCATAGGAAGCATGAGTAGTTAAGCAAGCAGGCATTAGTACCAAATTAAATAAATAATTTTTGTTTAACTTTTATAACCACATGCACCTGTCTGTATACAGTCGGCCGCACGTGAGTGGTAAACAGGCCAACATACGCTGGCTCTTGGTCTATTCTGAAACTCCGTACCGGTAGGTTACCATGAAACAGATCATGGTAACCCACCCCCCCTGGTCTTCGAGCTCAAAATCAAAATGCTACCACAAAAATGCGGTTTCTGTCTCCTTAATTTTATTCAAAAGATTTGAAATGAAATTGCAGGTAAAAGAATCAGAAACTCTATTTCAATTTAATTTTTGCAGTTCAAGAAACCCATTTCCAAATCGTTGTCATAACTCGATAGTAAAACAATAAAATAAAATTCAATCAAAGAGATTTAACGTTTTCTTCAGCTGTCGTCTCGTCTATGAAAGATTAAAAGTCTGTGAGAAATCGTGAAAGAATTTAAAATGCATTCACGTGAATCGGAACGATAAATCTTTTCAAATCAATCTAGCTAGCTGATGCATAGAGATACGAACAACATTACTGACAATGACAATTTATGAAAATTGTCGTAAACACATTATTACATTTTTTTAGTATACATGAACACGTTTCTCTATTAATTCTCATAGCTTCGACTTTCGGAGTCATCACGAAAACGCGTAGAAATTAAAAGTTTTAAGTAAGTCGAGCCAATTAGAGCAGTTAACTAGATGCAATTTGTATCACTGCAAACTTAAAAAAAAATAAAACACTAAGTTAATGACATTTGGAGCGGGCGCCCGCATCTTCTAAGATTATGGCAGTCGGAAATGCCGATTACCTACAACCGTGAAGACGACCTACTTTTGATAAAATTAAACCAAGAATAGTATATTATCAGTCGCAACAACGTTGCTGGGGTTTTTGACGGGATGCTAACATGACTCTTCGAAATATTCGTCATCGTCATTCTACTCCCCTTATCCGCATTTTTCTTGGGGTCAGCGCAGCATGTCATCTTCTTCCACACTTCTCTATTACTCATCATCTCAGCAGTCACCTCCATTCTAACCATATCATCCTCCCTTTCAAATGTCCTTTTCAATACACTTCCTCGAAAACTGGCTCTTATTACTCGCACTATGATTAGGTTCAACATGCAATGTATTTCACACTCGTGGCTTTTTTTATTTATCTGCACTAGTGCGGAAATAAAAAAATCCACAGCCAGGTGGCCCGCGACCACCGTGGGCAGGAGTTTTTATTTTTGTTATTTTCTTTTATCAAACAAAAGTCCAAATTGGTTCAATTCCTATATTCGGCGGTGATTGTTTTTTTTTATATCTCGGCAAAGAGATATGCACCTTTATGGCGTATATATTTTTTGAATATTTAAATTGTGTTTATAAACGGGATATCTTAATTAAACACGATTATTTAAAAATAATATTAATTCAAAATATTTTTTTTTTGCATTGGGCTGTTTAGAGGCTTCATACCTTTGCTTTTCCTTCAACCTGAGAAAGCAAAGCGCGGAAAAGAGCAAATTAATTCATGGCAAAAAAACTCGTTTTTTGTTTTATTTCTTCGAAATTTTATTGAACAACGTCGTTTGATACACGTGGGCATTTGTTAGTGCAGTTCTGGGCTCCATAACACCCTCGCCTGCGGCTCGGGCGCGAATTTCACCTCGGCTGCCATAACAAGATTTCCCCACTTGTATCAAAATGTACTATTTTCCTTTTAGCCAAATGGGTCCGCAGCAACGGCTTAGTAATGCTGCTCCCCCACGGGTACGACGGCGCCGCGTCTGAGCATTCCTCCTGCAGGATGGAGAGGTTCCTGCAACTCACGGACAGCAAGGAGTCAACACCGGACTCCGAGAATGTCTGCCTGCATGTGGCTAACCCTACCACACCGGCGCAGTACTTCCATTTGTTGAGGAGACAGGTAAGACCATATTGAATTAAGGTAAACATCAGCATAGACTCCTGCCTTGATAAAATTTGGCCAACGCTACAGACTGTTCGAAATACCGTCCAGACGCAATATCGTACTATTTCCATTACCAAACGGATGGTATGGCCACATAAGGACACTTTTTTGCAAAAAAAAAACATAATTATCATTTTTTTTTTGTTCCCTTTCTATGACTTTCAATCACGCGTTCATTTTTAACCCTTTTTGAACCTTTAAAACCCCAGATGCAGATGTTTCTTAATTAACGCTTATAGTAGGAAATGCCAGTACCATTCAGCCTAAATAAATTAAAATCGTTTATAAAACGTAAACTATGTCTAAAAGCCTACTATAACGTTAATCACTATCTCTAAGATAAAAAGGCTTGGGATTAAGCTGCTCCAATTAAGTTTAAGTTTTCATTTGTTTATTCCTTTCTTTTATACACTTTGTCATTTAATGATTGTTAATTATTTTATTATTATTTTTATCGATTTTTTTTAAATTATTGTGCCATGTAATGATTTTTATGAACATTTATTTTGTAAGTATTATATTTTTTTTATTTGCTTGAATGTGAGTGAAGCCAGGTACGAAACACCGGACTCATCTAGTTTTAAAAAGAAGACGTGTAAATGTGTTTGTAAAAACCTATTTGCAAAATAAACATCATTAACTCATTTACCTAAGATTAACAAGAAGCCTTATAAATGTTTAATATTAATAACAATCAATTTAATTAGTTCCGAGAAATCGCTCAAGTTCGCACAAGTTCCTTTTCTTTTCTATTTGAGTTATATAAATAAAATCAAATCGTTTATTGCAGTCCATAATGTACACACAAGGGTGGTTGGTAAAAAATAAAAAAAAATATAGAAACAATTATGGCTCTATCGGGTCAGCAAATTTTAAATAATCGGAGAAATGAAGAGCGCTTTATTAATTTTCCTTGTTATTAGTTACATTTATTTTATATTTCCATTCATCTACTAACTATTTCCTAAATTTTAATTAATATTTATTCATGAATTATTTATTTTATTATATTACTATTCCTTTATTCATCTTTTATCTTGTTTTAAACATTTATAAATATATCTTAAAAAAAAAAACATTTAAAAATATAAAAATATAGTAGCCCACCGGCACCGGGAACAGGGTCCGAGCTACCGGTGGTCAAGGCTTTTGAGAGAGGAACCTCCTAACAATACGCGCCGTGTCCAGAAGTACTGTTTTCTGAATCAAGCCTTTGATCCAGCTGCCGAGCGAGAGCCTCCTTAGATGTTGGTCGAAGCTCTTGGCTATTAAGCCATTGGCCGACACGACTATCGGCACAATGCCTGCCGTACTCATATTTAATTATATTAAATATTTATTATTATAATAAGGTCAAAACCATAATTATAACAACCCTGTACCTACCATAACCTACGAATATATATTTGGGTGTGTGATATTCAAAGGGGTGAAAAGGATAGACCTAGGTCACTAACTAGATTAGAACTAAGAACTATTGTGACGTTATGGCGATCTTATGATTATTGCGATTTACCCTACGCCATGAGAAATGAACTTTACAATGGATTCCAAAAATAAAATGTATTGTTTCAGGTAGCAAGAAATTACAGGAAGCCTCTGGTGGTGGTAGCACCGAAAGTATTGCTACGATTAGGAGATGCTGTGTCACCCATGTCAGAGTTCGCACCAGGGACACATTTCAAGAATGTTATTGGTAAGTTCCGTTAGGAATATAATGTTTAATTATTTTGTCGTGAGAAATAAGACACGACCGACCTGCCCAGGACCTATCGAAGAGAGAGAATATGAACCTTTTTTCAATATTGTTTATCTAATATATAAAATTCTCGTGTCACAGTTTTCGTTGCCATACTCCTCCGAAACGGCTTGACCGATTTTGATGAAATTTTTTGTGCTTATCCGGTATCTATGAGAATCGGCCAACATCTATTTTTCATCCCCCTAAATGTTAGGGGTAGTCCACCCCTAATTTTTTTTATTATTTATATGGCAAAACAACGTTTGCCGGGTCAGCTAGTTGTCTTATAACATTACACATGTAGAGTGTATAAACCAGTACAAGTTCCATCATTAGGAAACGCTTCCATTCATGATATGTACATACAAATACATAAACTGTCTAGTTGGTCCAGTGATCGCAAGCGCGACTGCTAAGCATGAAGTCCTGGGTTCAATTCCCATGTCGGGCAAAGTGTTATTGGGTTTTTCCATTAGGAATTTCTCAGTAGCAGCTACGGAGTCTGGATTAGTGCCCGGTTGATGGCAATAGGCTCGCCCCCTATTACATGGGCCTTCCAGTAACTGGCGAAATGTGGGTATACTATTAGGTACACCTCTGCCTAACTGTTCGGGGATTACAGGCGTGATGTTACGTATGTATGTAAATACATAAACACAGAAAATATAAACACAAGAAAAAGCAAATACCCATACACAACTAAACAAAGAGTAAAGGAAGAAAATGTACCTCTTTCTCGTTAGTGCGAATATCCGGCAAATACACCCCACGGGAAACGTGCGCAGTTCATTATGTTACAACTGAACAAACAAGTTGATTTATAAATGCTTGAAACGTAAGTTTTGGTAAGAGGAATAAACCATTTATCTCATTGTTGTGTACTTTTTCGGAAAAACAAAAAAAAACCGTGTAACAAAACGTGCATCTCGTAAATTATGTATTCTTTCTATTTCCGTGATTGAATATGGTTTGAATCGATGCTTCCAAAACGCCTTCCTATTTAATATAACTTTTACTACACAAAACGGATTTTATCGTAACAATCAAATACTCAGCTGACAATAATTATTATAGGCTTCTCGTCTACTTAATTTCACATGTCATAAATACATTCAAGCGAGAACCGTAGGTACTCAATAATAGCTTACTTTCAGGTGATACCTTAGCCGACCCGCTGAAGGTCAAACGCGTGATCCTCGTGTCTGGCAAGCATTACTACGAGCTCAACAAGGAGAGGGTTCGGGCCAAGATTGATGACGTCGCCATCGTGAGGGTTGAGGCCCTCGCGCCTTTCCCTCTTCATGAGCTGCAGCTGGAGCTTGCAAGATTCAAGAATGCTAGGAGTAAGTTTATCTAAACTAATATTATAACCGACTTCCAAACAAGAACACTCAAAAAAGTGGAAAATAACTTTACTTTCGGAAGACGGTGACTGTTTCATAGACTTTTTTGCCACCGACTTCCGAAAATACCATAAAGTTATTTGCCACTTTTTTGAATGTTTTTGTTTGGAAGTCGGTATTTTTTTTTTTGCAAAAAAGTTTTTATTTTACCCTGTTAATAATTATCGAATCGCACGCAAATCCTTGTCAAGTATCAATTTCGCAATTTCCTTTACTTGGATTACATATTTTTTCCAGATATTTTTGATTTAAAAACCAAAATACTGAACCGATTTTGATTAAATTTCTATGGGACCAATCGGGAAGTATGTCCTTTCAGATAAAAGAAGAATTTTTCAAATCGGTTCATAAATGACGAAGATATGAGGTAACAAACAAAAAAAATACAACCAAATTGAGAACCTCCTGCTTTTTTTAAGTCGGTTAATAAAGTGGTAAAGTTTGTATCTGTGTTTGCATATAGGGAGTAATCTTTGGAACTGCTGGTTCGATTGCGGAATTTCTTTCACTAATGGGAAGCTGCATTAACCCCGAGTGTCATAGACTATATTGGCCAAACCGCAGGCAAGAGCTAGTGGGCAAATAAATGGAATATTCTTTAGGTACTCCGACATTTGAGCAAAAGCTCCTTTACGAAACCTTGATAATTATTTAGGATAAAACGGCGAACTCATCGCTCATAGCTAGATCTACCAGGTAATCTTTGAATGAACATGGACATGACGGGGAGGGGTATTATATTCTATACACAAAGTATTTTATTGCATCCTAAGAAAGTTTAAAAAGGCAAATACGAAGCTACCAATGCGTCAAACGGCTCTGTAAACCTATCTAAACCGCTAGCACAACGGGTGAATATATCTTGCAGACAGTTCTGACTATTACACGATACGGATTCCATAGCACGACACAGATGCAAATGTAACGTACACAAAGTGACATGAGAACGTGACTTTAGTGTCCTACTGGTAGTCCATTCAATTTTGCTTCTGTAACAAATAGTCTTTCAGCGAATATCAGTACAGCTAGAGTTGTGAACGGGGTCAAATTAAATTGGCTAGCGTAACTCCAGATGGTATGAAAACTTATTTTTTTTTTAATAAAGCAATAGAACTTAGGAGAACGTAGGAGATGGCGGGACGAACTCGACTCTTTTCACAAGGATAGGCTAATAATGGCTATGGATAGGGATGAGTGGAAAGAGCTTCCCTTCCCGGGGACCTTCGGCCTGCAGTGGGACACAAAGATGGCTAATAATAATAAAAATAACTCATAATTTCAAGACTACACTGCCTGCGGCCGTTGACCCCGTACCTACACAATTTATGTTTCTAGTCAAATCCCGACTACGAGTATACGTCTAGAAAACGCCTTATGTGTTGTCAAATCCTGAATATTATTGTAGATATTATATGTATATGCTGCTATATGTTGCTCTATACAGTATTACATATTATTATTTTATGTTGCTATTACAAGCCCATACTCTGTGCTGTTATTGCTTACAAAACTGAATAACTTAAATACTTATTAGTTATGGTTTATTACTGAGAAAGTTTGTTACAAAGTTCCAATATAAACAGGAATATTAATGTGCCCCCACATAATTTGGAACGAGTTTTGTTCACTTGTGCGTGAAAAGCTTGAAACTTTTACACTTTGCTGTATATACGCCACATAAAAACAAAAAGGATGAACATATTTAAAATCTTTTGACTGCCTCGTTGGTCGACTGCTGAATATGAGGTCCTGGGTCGGGCAAAGTGTTATTGGGTTTTTCTATCAGAAATTTCTCAGTAGCAGCCACGGAACCAGGATTTGTACTCGGTTGATAGTAATCCCTATTATATGGGACTCCAACATAACCGGCGAAATGTCGGTGTACTATTAGGTACACCTCTGCCTATCCCTTCGGGGATTACAGGCGTGGCCTTATGTTGTACTACTACACATAATAAAATGTCAAATTTTTCAGAATTTATATGGAGTCAAGAAGAACACAGGAACATGGGCGCCTGGAGCTTTGTCAAGCTTCGTTTCGAGAACCTACTAGGAAGGAAGGTAACACGAGTTTTGAGCTTATTAAGCTACCCTTAAGGGAAACTGGGATTTGGTATTAGGGCTTCGTATTTTACTTAGTTTTGTTTAGGTAAATATGTATTCCTTTTAGCCTTTTTTTCTTTCACCGAAAATCATTTTTAGTCTGTCGGGATCAACAGATTCGAATCATTTTTCAGGATACAGTTCGTTAATTTTATCCTTAAAAGTAAGATAAGATAATTTTATTTGTCCAAAACATGCGTATACAAACACATAGCAAGCAAGATGCTACATCAAATTATAATTAAAACAGTCATGTTTTGCCTGATCGGCGTACAAATATAAGATGTCGGACGCTACACAGTATCAAGTGATTTTAAAAATTCGTCCATTACACACAGCAAATACAGCAATTAACAATCCAATTTAGACCATACTTAAACTGAAACGTACAATAAAATATTTTCATAAGCTCATCATAGTAAATAATACAAATAAAAAAAGTAAGTAGTAGGTAGTAAGTATTCAATGAGATTATATTTACGATGTCCCTAGATATTTGTAGCAAAAATAATGATTAGGTACTTACAGAACAATAGCAATAGCAATTCGTGGCATCTAAGATGTTTAAACGGAACGAATCTAAATCAAATATTCTGAGCTTTTACGATTTCTGATAAAACTAAACATCAGATTCGTATGAACAAATGTCATCATTTAGATCCTGCCATCGTTAGTTTTTATGAACGTAGACAGTTTTATCTTATCAGAACATTTGGATCCGATTTCATATGTGATGGGTATATGAGCGGAACGACACTTGCTTCATTAGGGTAGCGAGAGGTCTAAGTGCTCATTACTCGAAATTATGAATGATGGGTGTAAAAATACCCTTAGTGAAGTCAAAGGCACTTGTTCGCCCAGTCACTGCGATATTTTTTTTTATTCTAGAGTTCTAGACAAAACCATAAAATAAAATAAGAACCTACCTCGGAACCACGAGAGGATAGTTACGGAGATATTGGGGGAAAGTTCCAACTTTTTCATAAGTTTTTTTTAAGTACAAACCTTGCTTCATTTGGGTAGCGAGGTGTGTGTGTGTGTCATAAGCACCTAGCTTATGACACACACACACACACACACACACACATCCATACATACACACTCACGTACGCACACACATACACACACCAACAGACTATTGATAATAAATTAAATAAAAAAATATTAATTCATAAACTTCTGTTTAGTTCATGTTACACTAATTGTAAGACATAAAAGAGCGGCGCCTCCTGGCACAGGCATCTATATGCTTAAAAGGAGACGCCACCAACTGTATAATGTACAACGTGTAATAATGAAATAAAACATTTTTGATTTTGATTTTTTTGATTTTTTTTGATGACCTGAATTGGCTGAAATTATGAATATATCCCTCCCATTTTTTTTTTAAATTCGCTATTTGTCCTTGTCTACATTTCCCTGGGTTATTAAAAGCTATTCAAACTCGTGCCATGGAGATCAGCCGCTGGTTAAACAAGGAACGAACTTTTTCCTTTGGTTTCCCGTTATACTGCCGAAACGCGGATCCAGGACAAAACGACAACACGCCTTTTTTTAGATAACTTTAGTCTACACGTTCCGGCCATACCAAAAGGTTAATGAAGGGTAGTAGTATATGAAAGTAGAATATGAAAAAATAATCAGATGCTCCCTACATTTAGCTGATTTTTTTCAATTTCAGATTTCAGAGCTGTTCGCTTAGTAAAAAGTTGTTCATTTTCATGATCACCATACAGTCATGAAAATGAACAACTTACTTAAAGTATGTCCCTTATTTAACCAGACATGGTGTAAAAAGTTGACCAGTTGGACTGACTACTAAAATTAATATTCGGAATGTAGCCATCGGTAACGTTGATATTTTAAGAAATACATAAATAACTCCTTGCCTCTTTTCAGTTGGTGTACGCCGGCAGGGTAGAGGCACCAACACCAGCAGTAGGCGCTTCAGTGCTACATCGAGCTGAAGTGGAACACATATTGAAGGAACCTCTTTATAATATTAAATAAATTTATTATAAGCTAAATACTGTTTTACATTGTGCATTTACAAAACTATGTGATTTTACATGAAGGCTACTGCCAGGTTTTATTTTATTTTATAGTATCTTTTGTAAATATTTGTAATTTATTTTCTTTAATAAATATTGTTTCTGATGTTGTGAGCCTTCATTTTCGTTTGTCTTATTTTTAAAATAACTTAACTGACCTTACTTTAATGAATTCACTGAGAAGTGATCTATATGGTATCAAAGAATTTAAAACTAATCATACAAAGTCGTAACCATACCTAACAAAAAACGAACAACGAAAATTAAATTTCTAAAAAAAACAGCTAACGCAACTTACCCCAATTTTTCGCATCTTTATGCAAAAGCTAAACCCGTTTGCTGGGAGGACATCCCAAGGCAATATATTACCCCTCTTATGATCAGCAGAGGTGAACAGACTATCTGGCAACGAGCCAAGACTCGTTCCATAACCATTCAGAAAGTGGAACGTGAGGATATGAGGACCTTCCCTCGCCTCCCCCCCACATCAGAGAAAGGGGACACGATTACGTTTGCTCAAATATTCTAGGTAGTTCCCAAACAAGGCTTACTAGATTAGTTTTGCGGAATTTCTGTAGTTTGGTGGCCTGTGTTGTAGTTTTAAAGGTACGTTAATTTTTAAGTTGTTATTCTGTGATACAAATTATCTCGTACTAAGTTCGGTGTTTATAAATGAACCTATTTTCAAGTTTAAAGCGAACACTAAAGTCAGATAACAATTATGTATATGAACGAACACTACTAAAAAAACTGAAGACATCTTAGTCTTCAGTTTTTTTTACGATATTTACCAAATCGAGAAAGATATGCAGGTTATAAATGATATGTCGGAAAATTTTAGGTGTTAAATACATAAAGGTCTTTGCTTTTTGAAATTCCGTCGCCGAACTTCCGCGGCGGAACGCCAATACATGTTATTGCATATAAAATACAAATAGCGGGCACACTACGCGGTAGATCGGTCGTTCCGTCGCGGACGAGAGCGGACCGCTCACTCGCTCGCGTCTCCTCGGTCGTCCGCGCACCGATCTTCCGTCAGCGTAAGATCGGCAACGTCGCATTACAGGTATTTGTATGCTATAAGTAAAAATGAATAAAACTTTTTTTCTAATGTACAAAAACATACATGCCACTAGTTAGTATGACATAGTTAGTCAAACCAACGTCAGCGTCAACTCGAACTGAAAAGCCTTTGTTAAATCAATATCCTTCTTCTACCGTTGTTAACGTTACCAACCAAACCTGAAATATTGAAACAAAAACACTGAAAAAATGGCTGGCAAACCAAAGAAAGACGATGACGATGGTGATAGTAAGAAGGAAGAGAAGAAGACTAAGAAGAAAGGGAAGAACAAAGGCAAATGTAACGTGGACATGCTGACTGATGCGGCAATGGACAATGTGTACTACGGGTGTCATAATGTGCAGGAATTACTCGCTGCGAGGGGGTTCCATCCACCGGACTTTGTGAAGAAGAAGAAGAAACGTTGATATTGTGTTTTGAGGAGAGACGTTGTTATAGTGAAAAGATACCTATCATGTGACACGTATGTATGTGCGTATGTGTGTGTATGTATGTATTCAGAATTATGTTTATGTGTGCAAAGAAGTAAATAATTATTTGAGAAGCTAGTCGTGTTTTATTCTTGAATATTAACAGGTAAACTTTATATGGTATGGTAATACGTCTATTATTGACCATGATTTTCAATTTATATTAGGTATACTACACAATATTATCGTGAAAAAACAGATTTTCTGTTATCCCTTAATTGCCACAGCTCAAAACTGACACCTAGGTAGTTTCAGCCTAAAATGTCTCAAATGCTGGGCCCTTATATGTATAGAGTTAAAGTTTGTAAGATTGCATGTAAAATTTAAAAAAAATACTGGTGGAAAGCTGCGCTATTATCGAGTGGTTACAAGTCGCGGGCAAAACTATAGTCTAATCAGGGGCGGAGCTACCGCCGCGCCGCGCGCCGTATCGAAGATACGGGGTCCCCGATTAATAAGGGCCCCTGACGTGTAGAGAAAAAAAGCCACAAAATCTTCCTATAATCTCAAATTCTTATTGATAAAAGGGTCGTCACGAATATTTAATGAAAATTTAACTTATCGCGGCACAAAAAGCACAATTTTATCTCTCTCGCTTCTCTCGCTCTTCAATTAAGACTTAGGTAATTTATCGCGAACCAGAAAGCTGCAATTTTTCGAGCTAGCTACGCTCGCTCTTCAATAACAACTGTCCAGAAAGCTTTAATCGTCATGTCATAACCTCTGTTTAGGCTTCGCCGCACTGTGATTCAAAGGGCCCCCAAACATTTTTGAAATAGCAACGCCATAGGCGAATGGAACGAACTGGATCGAATATACGGTAACTAACGACTGACGACAAACTCTTTACAAGAAGTCAAGAAGAAAGGTACTGGCTAGATTCTGTAACGACAATTATTGACTACCAAAAAGAAATGTCATCATCAGTCTTGTCAAAATCATGTGTTCAATAATTTCAGGAAATGTAAATTAAAATGTACGTATGTGATTGATTACAACAAAAAATGTGGTTCCCCGTTTTTAGAGAAAGATCTAGTGTTCATATTTCGTTATTGATAAATCAAATAAATAAAACAGAGTAATGATAAAAAATTATATGAATGAAGTGAATCATGGGCATGATAGCAAGTAGATAAGGTAAGTTAATTGGTTTTCAGTGATCCATTGCAAGCTAACGTGCACTGAATAATCCTCTGCTGAGGCCGTCGTTTCTTTTCTTCAAACGTAGATAGGTATATAAGTTTTAGACATCTCTTAATCAGATATTTTATCATGTCGAAACCCCAATGCACTTTTTAGTTGCTGTTTCAATCACATCCTCATATATTATTCAGCATTAATAGGTACCTACATACAATATCCTGAGCGTCAACTCAACAGCTTCACAAGAAGAAAATCTGCGAAATGTAAGATAACGAGTGTAAACGTCATCATCACGATTGCTTGGTGACTTACAAAATTCCTTTTTTTATTTTAATTTCCCGCAGCTATCAGAATTGTAATATGAAAGTGGTCAGTAACAGTGTTATTGGGTTTTTCCATTTGAATATTCTCAGTATCACCTCGGAGTTTGGTAATTGGTGATGTGACACCCGCCGTGCCTCAGGAAGCCTGTAAAGTCGTTAGTTGTGAAATATATCTAAATCTACTTAGCCAATGTTATCAACCAAGTTTACTTTGAATCATTGCCTTATCCAAAGCGAAATCTATCTCCAGTTGACTTATCAATGAACTCATCAGCATCAATCCGTATTTGTATTCAATTTACCCCAAACTTACGTCGGTATACTTATATCGTCAAGTTCCCCTTCTCAAATCCGTTCTGTCGCTTCAACCGACCAACTTCAACGTAAATTGAATTTAAATTGTCTTCCAAAGTAAACGTTCCTTGGTCTTTAGGTTCCTATCCCACCGCGCCAGGAAGCGAATAGCTATCAAAAAATTTTTCGCACAAGAAATGTACCAAACATTGTAGGACCCATGGCATTAAAACAACGCTTAACCTTTGGTATGCTGCGTATACTGCCGGCTTTTTAGATAACTTTTGATTAACACGTTGCGGCATATCAAAGGTTAACTATATCCGTAGTTTTAAGGTTTTTATGAACACCAATTTATTATTGTATTTTATGATAATGTATACAGGTCGTTCTTTTTTTTAAGTTGGGGCAACATATGGAAATCCGAATCCAAAATAGTTTTCATAAAAAAAGAGCTAAAGTTTCCTAAAAAAGTACGCGGTATCTCATAATATATGGATTCGGAGAACACCTTGTAGTCCTACTTAAAATATTCATCGCTAGCAGTTCACACCGCCGGCAACAATACTGTCAAATAAACAACTCGTTTTTAGTAGCTAGCTCTCCTCGCTTCTCGCAGACAGTGGACCATGTGCCTTAAACGAAAATACATTGGAAACGTTTTTATTCTTCACAATTGGAACTGACTGGTTTGATTAGGCGAAACATTGGGGCTTTTGAATGGACGATAACTTTCTTGAAGTTTATTGCTCGTCTCTGACTAATGAATTTTACAATTTGGCCACTTTTATTGGTTTTTGCTGAAGAGGTCTGTGATAACAATTTACGTGCTATCTTTGGGTCGACATATTTTTAGGACGATTGATTTCCCGGGTGAAAAATAATTTTCAGTGTCGAAAGCCAAATTATTCATATAAATAAGGTTATTAAAAACATTTGAATGACAAACTTCATGACAATTGATTCTAGTTGCCCTATTCGCAAAGCTAGTTTCGTCTGACCCCAATATTTGGCAAGATTATTATTAAGTACTAGCGGCCCGTCCCGGCTTCACACGGGTATTTAACAAAAATTTGACGGGACGGGATAGGACGGGATAAGACGAGACAGGACGGGATAGGAAGGGATAGGACGGGATAGGACGGGATAGGACGGGATAGGACGGGATAGGACGGGATAGGACGGGATAGGACGGGATAGGACGGGATAGGACGGGATAGGACGGGATAGGACGGGATAGGACGGGATAGGACGGGATAGGACGGGATAGGACGGGATAGGACGGGATAGGACGGGATAGGACGGGATAGGACGGGATAGGACGGGATAGGACGGGATAGGACGGGATAGGACGGGATAGGACGGGATAGGACGGGATAGGACGGGATAGGACGGGATAGGACGGGATAGGACGGGATAGGACGGGATAGGACGGGATAGGACGGGATAGGACGGGATAGGACGGGATAGGACGGGATAGGACGGGATAGGACGGGATAGGACGGGATAGGACGGGATAGGACGGGATAGGACGGGATAGGACGGGATAGGACGGGATAGGACGGGATAGGACGGGATAGGACGGGATAGGACGGGATAGGACGGGATAGGACGGGATAGGACGGGATAGGACGGGATAGGACGGGATAGGACGGGATAGGACGGGATAGGACGGGATAGGACGGGATAGGACGGGATAGGACGGGATAGGACGGGATAGGACGGGATAGGACGGGATAGGACGGGATAGGACGGGATAGGACGGGATAGGACGGGATAGGACGGGATAGGACGGGATAGGACGGGATAGGACGGGATAGGACGGGATAGGACGGGATAGGACGGGATAGGACGGGATAGGACGGACTTTTTGTGGATAATGATGTGTTCTGCATAGTCGTAGTACATTATTTTGTTCTATCATCAATAGTTTTAGCAGCGCACGCTATGTAAAGTATTTTTAGGTCATTTTTTTACCCTATTTTTTTTTAAATATAATATAGCTTATGTCACTTGGAGATAGTGTAGCTTCCCAACGGTGAAAGAATTTTTTAAATCGGTCTTGTAGTTTCGGAGCCTATTCAATGCAAACAAACAAACAATCAAATCTTTCCTCTTTATAGTATTAGTATAGAAAAACAGAGAAAAGTTGGTGCATGACATTGGCTGCTTGCAGTTCTACCTGAAATATTTATTTTTTCTTTGACAAACTTTTATGATTTCTTTCTTACATTCTATTACGATCATAGTAAAACCCCTTTTTTAAAATCTCTTGATATTTTCGCGTGGCATGTTTTCAGCTCATTTTCAGTGTACCGTCTAGATATCTTGTTTTTCTTTTTAAACTACGGTGCATTGCCATGGCAAAGTATAACCAGTATGATGTAATTCGTTTCATTCTGTAATTCTGAGGTCATGAGCCCCGCCTTCGAGAGGACATACAGTTTTGCTGGTAAAGTCGTGTCGAATAGGTTGTTTAAGTGGTGGGGAATCTGGTGTTAAGTTTTGAGGTAGGATCAATTTTTTTTTACATACCTTTACAAAGAGATACAAGTTTTACGTTTTTAGTCAGGTTCAACGGTTTGCCGGTGCCCGCATTTGGCTATGTCCCTATTTTGGTAGAAATAATATCTGTAAGCGACGAAATAACCTTTATTTTTTAATAAAAGCTATTACATTACGTAATAAAACAATCGTCAGACGTGTCTCGGTGTTTCGCCTCTAATTAGGTATTAGCTAGGTATAAACTTTGCTTTAATTTTCAAGATTTCTCAAGCGTAGGCGTCTTAGTACGTAGTTCTTGCTAACCCAGGTTTAATTATCCACAAAGTGACGACGCATACACTTGGTGGACTTCCTCAACGACTTTTAATTAAAGTTAAAGCCCAACAGGATTGAACAGAGAATCCATGTGAGATCCTTTCCTTCATAAACTTCAATTTAACTAGTTCAATGTGTTGAAAACCCTACCTATTTGTAGGATACTGCTCTAAGAGACACTATTTCTCACGGAGTGTTTAAACATTTCGAAACCTTTGAGTAAGTTTACTTAACAATTTGCATTTGCAGTGAGTTTCTAGAAAAAGGTCTTAGGGACCTTACTTAAGGCTTTTATGTGGGTACCTACTTAGAAAAGTAATGTGATTCAACTTTTAACTTTTGTGCGCCGAAGTAAAGTAAAAATACCTTGTTTATACTTTATTCACTAACTTTACGCCTTAGTGATCCCATCGCGCTCGAGATCGACCGCGGTGAAGGTGGTGTGACGACCTAATCACGTTTGCGGGGTTAACATAGCCAGAAATGGCAGAAGACTGAAGTTTGGAAAGAGAATGAGAAGGCCTTTCCTCAGCAGTGGGACACGACATAGGCATATCACTTTTAAAAAATTCGATGTCACCAAAGAATTCTCTCCTCTCAGCGGCTCTTGGAGCTCACAAAGCCTAATTCAATTCAAAACATTTATTTCAGACTTTTCGGCCCATAGAATGATAGAAGTACTTCAAGATAACTTAAAGTTATGTTATTATAACTTACACACATACAAGAGAGAAAAACCGCCTACAATACGTGCAGCCTTATCCAATGCCTCCAAATCGGACTATGGATGCATTCTGCAACTTCACTAAATCTCACTTGGGACTGCCCCTCACCCTTCGCTTCAGCGATGCTGCTCTCTTACGTATAATGGCGTGAAAGCCGTCCACTTGAGCTTCAGCAAACATCGCTGACGTACTGCCGCAGCGAAGCAATCCCATCAGCAACCTGAAAGCATTGTTATATTGAACCCGCAGGGCACTGACGGTTCGCTACGTGTAGCTAGTCCACAAACTACACGTACCTATAAAAAGACTGACAGTATGCCCTAAATAGCGTCGTTTTTACCGCTTATGAGCATCGGGCGTCTGCGTTCTGCGTTCTAATGCTCTTACTAATTCCTCAGTTCCCGACGATGGCGGTGCCAGCAGTGGGCATAGACCTCGGAACCACGTTCTCCGTCGTGGGGGTGTTTCAGAATGGTAAAGTCGAAATCATAGCGAATGAACAAGGCAACCGAACAACGCCCTCTTATGTCGCTTTTACGGATACTGAAAGACTGGTTGGGGAGGCTGCCAAAAATCAGGTACCAATAAATATATATATATATAGACAAGGTGTGGTTGGACTACAAGAAGAAATCCGAATCTATAAAAATACCGGGAAACCTTATTAGAAAGCTTTAGCTCTTTTTTTATGAAAACAATTCAAGCATTCTTGATTTTTAGATCGATCGCATTGTACATAAAAAAATGTGAAAATTACCAATTTTTTTTTCATTCCACTACTCTGTTTCTTGTAAGGATCATTTCATTGTATGAGAAGAAAAAATCAGGTCAGCGAAAGTTGGTCAACCTTGGCAAAAAAAAAACAATAACTTTGTACCAAGGCAATTTGTTTTGTGCTTGTAACGGGCATTTCACTGTATGGGAAGACATATTTTGGACAACAGAGGTGGGCGAAAACTAATTAAATGTTTTGTCATACAAAATCCATCATCTTCCTGCTGTTGTGGCCACATATTGTAAGTGAGTGAATAAATACTGGATAAAATGTTACCAACTTCTGCTACAATGAAATGATCCTTACATGAAAAAGAGCCGATCAACATAAAAATTTCGGTCACCTTCACTCATTTTTATGACCACAAAAGTTAGACCAGGAGGTTCATCTATTGATATGCACTTTTTTTTACTCCAGGTAGCGGTTAACCCAAGAAACACAGTGTTCGATGCAAAACGTCTAATTGGAAGAAAATTTAATGAACCCTGTTTGCAAGAAGATATCAAACATTGGCCCTTCCAAGTTATCTCCGACGGTGGAAAACCGAAAATTGTCGTCGAATACAAACATGAGAAGAAACAGTTTACGCCTGAAGAAATCTCGTCTATGATTGTAAGTAAAATGAGGGAGATCGCCGAAACATATCTTGGTGGAAGGGTCAAAGACGCTGTAATAACTGTGCCAGCTTATTTCAACGACTCCCAGCGTCAGGCCACGAAAGACGCGGGAACCATAGCCGGGCTTAATGTCCTCAGAATAATTAACGAACCTACGGCTGCTGCTCTCGCTTACGGTCTGGATAAAAATCTTACTGGCGAAAAAAACGTACTCATTTTTGATCTGGGTGGCGGGACTTTCGATGTTTCCATTCTGCAAATTTCTGAAGGATCGCTGTTTGAAGTTCTATCTACAGCAGGTGATACCCATTTAGGTGGAGAAGATTTTGATAGCAGAATGGTCGATCACTTCAGTTCCGAATTCGAAAGGAAATTTAAGAAAAAGCTCAGAGATAATCCAAGATCCTTGAGGAGACTACGAACGGCCTGTGAAAGAGCCAAAAGAACGCTGTCGTCTAGCACGGAAGCCAGTATAGAAATAGATGCATTGTTCGAGGGTGTAGATTTCTACTCGAAACTTTCGAGAGCACGTTTTGAAGAATTATGTTCAGATCTTTTCCGGTCAACCCTAGTTCCAGTTGAAAGAGCGTTAAAAGATGCTAAGTTAAACACAAGAGAAATACATGATGTTGTATTGGTTGGCGGTTCTACGAGGATACCGAAGATCCAAAGGTTGTTACAGGTAGCGAATATAACATAGAATAATTAGTAAACCTATGCCGATATTTCATTGATTGATTCTTTATGCATTGCAGGAATTCTTTGGTGGCAAGTCCTTAAATCTGTCTATCAATCCTGATGAAGCAGTAGCATATGGCGCTGCGGTGCAAGCAGCTATTATCAGTGGTTATAAAGACGACCGCATTACTGATGTTTTGTTGGTCGACGTAACTCCACTGTCCCTTGGTATTGAGACTGCTGGAGGAGTGATGACCTGTTTAGTGGAGAGGAACACTCGTATTCCGATAGAACAGAAGAAGGTCTTCACTACGTATTCCGATAATCAACCTGCTGTCACCATCCAGGTGAGTAGAACACTTAGCGACTAGAACGACCATCAACTGTTGCCCACGATGTTTGGAGGGCATGGTTCTTCATACCTGCCTACTTCTCAATATGACAATAATGAGAAGTATGTAGGTATATCATTACGATACGAACAAACAAGAAGACATGACAATTATGCAACAGTAAAGGATAGCTCTCTATCCTTTACTGTTGCATAATTGTCATGTCTTGTCATGTACACTGTGAGCGATTTCGACACATTTTTTTTAATAACCACTTTTAAAATTTATTTCTACGTGATAACGTGACTAATATACTAAACAAATGGATGGTTCTGGAACTAACTTTTATTTTTATTTTTTTGCAGATTTACGAAGGCGAAAGAACAATGACTAAAGACAATAACTTGCTGGGCACTTTCAACTTGACGGGTATACCACCAGCCCCAAGAGGTGTGCCCCAAATCGAAGTACGTTATTCCATAGAATTACAATACAATTATCAAAATCACATTATTATTTCCTTAATTTATTTTTCTGACTTACTTTTTTACATTTTTTTATTTAATTTTATATTCTTGTATAAAATAAAACATTTAAACATATAAAAAATAGTAGCCCACCGGTACCGGGAACAGGGTTCAAACTTCCGGCGGTCAGGGCTCCACTGAGATCCTAATAATACGAGCCGTGTCCAGGAGTACCGCTTTCTGAATCAGGCCCTTGATCCAGCTGCCTAACGAGATCCTCTTGGTATTGGTCGAGGGTCTTGGCAATTAAGCCATTGGCTGAAACGAATATTGGCACAATGATCGCTGAGTTCACACACCAGAAGTCAACAGCCTTTATATTTCTTGGCTTTCACAAGGTTCTCGCCATGCGGGACCATTATATCAACAATAATTGCGCGCCGCTCTATTCAATCCACCACCACTATATCAGACTTTTTGTGTACAATAGTCCTGTCAGTGATGACGGATTACATACTTATTTATTATCATCCCATATATTATCATTATATCATTGAATAATTATCACTTGCTTCGGTGAAACATCGGAAAACATCGTGAGGAAACCAGCATACCTGAGAGAAATTTCTCGACGGTATGTAAAGCCAAGTCAGTGGCCCATGGGCTGCATAAAAAACTGACACCAGGTTAGGCACTAACCACACGATAAAGAAGAAGAATTATTATCATAAATCGTATAGTGTAGTTCAAATCTGATTCATCCTACCGAGACAATTTTTTTTATAATATATCACTTATTTTGTATTCGTACCGCAGAGTGCAGTCAACATATTCTTGTGATCCCTCCATTTGGTATACTTACAGTAAAATAAGCATGGGCTTCTACTGAGTACACCTCCACAGACAGTAGGCCTAAGTAAAGCGATATCTCTATCATCTTTTTTTTATTGATAATGTTTCCAAAATTCACAGGTAACATTCGATATTGACGCCAACGGAATCCTAGACGTGAGAGCTGAAGACAAAAGTACCGGGAGATCAGAACACATCACTATTTCCAACGACAAGGGTCGCCTCTCCAAGAGGGACATAGAGAAGATGTTGAACGACGCAGAGAAATATAAAGCAGACGACGAAGCTTCTAGAAAACGGGTGGAAGCTAGGAACCAGTTGGAGAGTTATTGTTTTGGGTGTAAGACGGTGTGTATCTAAACACCTTTGCAAACCGAAGCGGTAAAATCACCAATACCAACCAGTTGTGTCGTAACACAGGTTGGTTAGTATGTAACTCCTTGAAAAAGCTTTCGAAGGCTTTGCAAATACGTTTTGAAGTCACTGGTAACATTAACTTCTGAACCTGACAGACACCAACAATTGACAGACATGTTGTGTTCAGACATGTTGATGTCATGTCATTGCAATAATATGTAGTTTACCCAAGCACCCGTAAAAGCAAAAAAATGGTGTTTCTTTATATGTGTAAGTTTGTAACTTTTTGTAGCTCATTATTCTCTTCACTGCAACCGCAGAAGCATCGGATTTCAAAACTAAATTATAAAGAGCCAATGATCTGCAGAGGCAAATGTGCAGTTAAAACTACTTCCGCGAATAATCTTGTTTTTATTTAAATTGGTTCTTTGCTCCATTTCATCATCATTATCATGCCCTAATTCCAATTTATTTGGGGTCGGCGTAGCATTTTGTCTTCATACTTCTCTATTACTCGTCATCTCAGCAGTCACCTCCATACCCAATCATTACTATTAAAGTTTGTTTATTTTTTAAAGATGGATCCCTTGTGTAACTGTTTCTTCACAGGCAACAGAAAACGCAGGTACCAGGCTGACAGAAGACGAGAAGAATGCAGTCCGTACCGAATGCGACAACCAATTGCGTTGGCTCGAAGCTGGCGGCCGTGAAGCGAACATTGCAGAACTGGAGAATCGTTTGAAGAGCGCCCAAGCGATCTGCCAGCCCTCCATGATGAAGTTGCACGGCGTAGGGGGAGGGGGCGGACCTAGCAACGCCTAAAGAAATATACAAAATCCATTTCAATTTTTAATGGTCATGATGCAACAAAATTTGTAGATATTAATTTGCCAAAATATAGGTAATTTATTTTATTTTTTACACAGTACTGATATTAAAGAGGTTTTATGCAAATCATTATCATGATAATATAAGGTTAGTTTAGCACGTCATTTTGTTTTATTAAAATGATACGATTTGTGTAATATAAAATGATTTAAGTACTACAAAAATATAACAATAATGTCGAAATTTATAATCATATATTATTTTGGTGATAGTGAGGTATTAAAAATAATGCTATAATCGTAACTTTTGGAGAAAGATGATTCGTAGAATACTTATATCTTTTTTTCGGTTAATTTTATAAATACATCGTCATAAAAAACCGGTCAAGTGCGAGTTGGACTCGCGCACCGAGGGTTCCGTACAAACCTGTGGGTATATAACTTTTTTTTATATGACGAAACTAAAAATTTACGGTTTTCGTAATTTTTCCTATATCTGTACTATAAGACGTGACTTCGTACAAAATTTCAAGATTCTAAGTTCACGGGAAGTACCCTGTAGGTTTTGATTCCCGTGCGAGTTTCGAAAATATCTTTTGATTGCGTTGACTTAGAAGGTTGATTTTTCTACAGCTTCCAGGGACAGTAGAACTAAGTATCATATAGAAATTTCAGTTTGATACCTCCACGCGTTCCTGAGAAAAACGGTCTTGACAGACGGACGGACGGACGGACGGACGGACGGACGGACGGACGGACGGACGGACGGACGGACGGACGGACAACAAAGTGATCTTATAAGGGTTCCGTTTTTTCCTTTTGAGGTACGGAACCCTAAAAATCTTGCAAATGAATCGCTTAGATTGTGTTCAATTAAATGAGTCCTTTCTTTTATCGTGTGGTTAGTGCCTAACCTGATGTCAGAGTTTTTATGCCGCTCATGGGCCTCTGACTTGCCTTTACATGTCGTCGAGAAATATCTTTTAGGCATGCTGGTTTCCTCACGATGTTTTCCTTCACCGAAGCAAGTGATAATTATACAATACGCACATGATTCCGAAAAATCAGAGAATTGAATGAGTGCAATTAGGAAATTTCACCCTCGATGATGGAATTTATAATGTCGTAAGGGAACATTGAGGGTACTGTTGTATTTTCAACTTTAGCCGCGGAGCCGAACGCGCACTGTCTCTTACAAGATTTGGAATTTCCTCCGTCGCCCTATAAATTACACTTGACTAATAAGGTAAAATTAAACGTAAATTCATTAAAAAACAATATTTAATATTATCATCCTATAAATCACATAGAATTAGCGAAAATAACCCACCACAGATAAAAAATAAACGGAGACTATTTCTTAAATGGAACAAGATGCTTCAAGCAGGCACGAAAAAATACACTTTATTTTCAGTGACTTAAGTGGAAAGTCTTATGAACATCGTAGCTGATATCAGGCGGCTCTTTGGGCGTCCTTTTCCCTTACACCTGCGCATTTGCACTTTAAGATACTGACAATAAGTTTTATTTTTCATTATAATAATAAATCTGCTCTGCGCTGAGCCATAGTCTTCAGTCTGCCAAACTTCACATCGTATCACGTCAACTAATATAGTGAAGTCAAGTTTTTTTCTAGAAATTATGATATGGGTCTTATGCCCGTTTACATTAACAGTGAACGAGAGCTAAATAAACGTCTGAATAAAAAGACGCTATTGGATTTTCCACGCTCAGCTCAATGCCAAAAATTGAAAATCCATCGGCATGTCTTTATTTAAATTGTTAGTGAAAACGATTTTGTGATTGGATGAGATGCCTAGCTTTTACAGAAGGTAACACCAATTTACACTGTTGAAGGCAACACTTTCGCTTCTGTCATAATTTAACACTTTCGGTGCTAAGCCCAGCATATGGGTCGTACAAGATTTGGTTCCGAACCCGCCTCTCGATTCGTAGCTATACGTAGCTAATTATAGGGATCTTTATTACGTTTACAATAAGATCGCTATTAGACTGCAGCAGCTTAGCAGCGAAAGTGTTAAATAATACATATTTCATTTTTGAACTCTTGATTCAATAATGCAACCTGCTTAAAATATTTAGCAGTCAAGAATATACAACTGTAATAAATAATAATATTGTATCTATGCATATTTAACTTAAGCTCTGTGATTAATAAATAATAAAATTATATAAGTGATATTACATTTGTTTACAAATAATTCTTTAGGTAACTATGATAATTTGTGCCTAATATTATACAGCTTTACACTTGTGAAACTTATAAGTATGTACTTACAAATTTGTTCGGGTCAGCACATTCGATTCAGCAGCATTATTGGAACAACAAAGCCGACCCGAAGCAGTTATTACACCTATTTGGCTTTCATTTGGCTTATACCGATCGGCAAACTCCGATTGCCACCTACCATCGCTGAATTCGAGTCAAACGTAGGTACGCGTGTATCTGTTCCATTTTGACGCCTGGCTGTGCCGAATCCTGCAGACCCGGACATGTGTGTAACGTTTAATATAAAAAGTAATAGACAAAATTGCTTCTATGTTGATCATGAATCTTCACGACCGGTTTTTTTTTTAAATTTGATTTTATTGTCAGTCTGTGTGCCAAGGAGGTTTGAATATTTTTGTATAAACCCTGGCCTATCTAACTGCCGCCATTATTTTTTTCGTATCGAAAATAACAGACAAAGCTTAAAATATATATATTAATCAATAGCTGGCATCATCAATTCAAACAAATATTGTGAGAGAAAATAAAATCCTGAGATATTCTTAAATAACTTTCACAAGTGTAAAGGTAAATAAATATCCTTACATTCACTAATATTCGATGTTAATGTAACATTTCCTCAAAGTGATTACTATTATTATCACCCAGGCACTGATTTATAAGCACTATTCTTGCTACGCGACTAAACGTCTTAATGCACATAATTTTAATGTTCATATTAGCTTTTGATGGTGGCTTCATCTGGAACTAGTTTTAGGAAATATAAATGCCTTCATTACCGATATTGGTGCGTTATTTATTATTTACTTGTTCGACGCCAACAGAAGTTTCACACTGTTTTAACTTCTGTCAATACTAAAACACGCTTGGTATTGCTATTCTAAGTAAATATTCGCCGAGTATAATATTATAATTATTCTAAGTATTCGATAAGTTCATAAGTTTCAATATTGATCATTGATTTAATAATGTACTAAAATGACGGTCTTTATGGCGGCTCGGAAGTTAGCTGCGAGTGACCGTCTGCGCATTATAGTCAAGACGATGAATCCTATACGCTCCGCTGTACGCTGATACCAAAAATTGTGTTCTGCGCAGCTTTACGTTTGATGTTTACGTTTCGAGCCGCAATAAAGTTCGAACAGTTACCTGCGTAGACCGTCACTCGCAGCTAACTTCCGAGCCGCCATAATGTTTGAACAGAACTATAAACCCACTCATTAATGCAGGTCGTTCTTGAATCATGTACTGCACCTTAATAAAATTTTATGACACCATCCCCTTTTAACGTGTATTTCAGGTCTGTTCAACTATATTTTCTGGTGCATTAAATCAAATTCATAAATCATGATTCTATTCGAGCTGTTTATGACTTTAACATTCTAATTAAATATTTATAAAATGTGCAAATAATATCGTATTAATTGCTAATAACTCTATACCATCAGGGTCAGGACCAACCGGCTCTATTGTTCTAAAAACTTTTAAGGCCCGGAACTGTGTGGAGAGATTAGTATCACACTAAGCCAATCTTGTTTTGAAGTGACATTTGGCACTCACGCCGGAATAACACTATGGTATTATGAATGCTGCAAAGTAAAGAGGTAAGACCATGGTTCTCAGATCTTTGAAAGGTTTTCGGGGGAAATACCGGACCTTTGAAGAAAATTCTACGCTAGAGAATCTTCTTTTTTATCTATTAAGAGATGCTCTTGTGTACACGCCATTGTAACCATAGAATTAGCAATATTGTAAAATAGTTGTGTTTCAATTTCGATGTGCAATAAAGTATATTCTATTCTATGCATGGAGATTCAGAAAGAAATATTCGAATGAGATTTCGCAATGCGCATACGCAGTTAATATTCGATATGTGCTTTAATCTATTTGATAATAATACTCGTCTACTCATCATCTGCCTAGCCTTTTCCCAACTACGATGGTGTCGGCATCCAGTCTAACCGGATGCAGCTGAATACCGGTATTTTACATGGAGCGACTGCCTACCTGACCTCCACAACCCATATAGTACTGGGTAATACGGTGCTTTTTGGTAAGACTGGTTGTCAGACTTTCGGGCCACTGACTACTTATAACGACTGTCAAAGATCTACAATTGACAGCCGGGACTAACGACTTAACGTGATTTCCGAGGCACGGAAGAAACCCGGTATGTAATGGGTGGTCACCCATCCACAGAACATACTAGGCAACCTAGTCTTGATCAATGAAGATTGATCCGAGTGGCTGTCATTATTTAGCCACTCGTCTTTTAATGATTGATTTTCACCATTTTTGGTTACAAATGGTTTACCTCTTTATTTTGCACTATAACGGATACAGTTTCTAAAGTACTGGAATCTTTACAAAGTAAACACCAAACCGTTAATGATATACCCATTTAAAATAAACCCTGTACCACAAAACATCCGTTTAACATAAATCACAGACTTGCACCTAAATAAAATGTGGGCGGGAATACTTGACGACAGCTGTTAATAGCTTGAATTCTTTGACTTCACTTAAAGGAACCTCGTGCACTACGACTACGACTTGTCGCATGACCGGCCGCTCACCATTCTCCTGCCCTTATCCCAATTCATTTGGGGTCGCCGCAACATGTCTTCTTCCTACATACATCTCTATTACTTGTCATCTCATCTCATCAGATACCTTCTTTAATAATAAATAATAATTTATTTTCAAAAACAGGTATTTATATATTATTGATGGGTACTTAATCTATAATATGAAACATGTAGTAGGTTATAACAAATCTGTGGGTGTGGTTCTGTTCTCCTAGGTAAGTTGCAACGCAACCTGTGTTTAGGAGCAACAGTGTCTTCCCCATGTTTGGATATCGAACAATGAATAACATGTTACAAAGTATAGTTTATCGAGGTTAAGTAATTTCAAGATTTTTACAATTTAGAAAAATTAAGACAATCTAAATTTGAGTATGTGTGTTTAAATGTGTGTGTGTTATGTATTTGTGTCTGTTTGTTTGTGTAGCGCATGTTTATGAATGTGTTATGTAATGCACGTATTGTGTAAAGTTACGCTGTATATATTTTTGTGACTTGACCGATTAGCAACAACAGTAATAAATAAGGGACTAAATAGGGCTTAACTTCTTGCCATATATATTCAACATCATCATTCTTCTTGCTTTTTTCTTTCTAGCCATATCATCCTTCACACAGTCCATCCACCGTTTCTTTGGTCTTCCTCTACTCTTATACCCATCCACATTCATACTCAAATCTTTCCTCACGACATTTTCCTCATTCCTCCGCATCACGTGCCCATACCACGACAACCGATTGCCATGCAACTTTTCAGTCACCGGCGTCACTTTCAGACTTCCTCTTATGTCCTCATTTCTTATTTTATACATTCCCGTAACACCACACATCCCCCTTAGCATTGTCATCTCAGCCACATGCAAATGCCTTTCATGCATGACCGACCGCTGTATTGAACAAAACTGGTCGGACGACCGGTCGTACGACCAAACTTTCTTCCTGGTCGGAGCTTCTTCGGCCAAAAGTCGTAGTCGTAGCCGCGAAGTGCGTGAGACCTAGAGTATAATTTCGAAGGAGTTCCGCAACTGCAAACTGCAGTGGCATAGCATTACAATGACAGATAGCTGTCATTGTGATTTGCTGTGGTTTGCGTTTGCTCCTTCAGAATTGTATCTTTAGACGTCTCTAGTGTTTCTGTGTCAAAACTGCTCTTTAACCCTTTAACAGGCGTAACAATTTAGCAATCGGAAAATAATGCTAAATAGGCATAAGTATTATTGGTAGATAATAAATTTCAACTTTTTTTACATGTTTTTATTTTCTTCAAGTAATTAGTGAGTGATTGAAAAGTCTTGTAATAACTTGTGTAAAACAATAGAATAACTAACAGGAACACATTATTTAATTATTCAGCTGAAAAATATGGTGGGAGAAATATTCCCTTTGCCTGATAAAGGGTTAAAGTGATAAAGACAGCCAGAAAATTCGGCCGGATTACCCGGCTCTAAACGTTGAAACCATTACTAGACGCCCTCAAGCCTTACAGATACGTAATTTTTCCACAAGTATTCCCACCTTATAAAAATAGTGTTTCATAAATAATACGGAAATAAATTGGTCTAAACTGAAGCGAACTTTATCATTTTCTGTATAAATGCTGACTGGATTTCGTCGGCCCTGGAAGGAAAAAGATGTGCGTGTCAATAAAACCTTTAAATTGTTGCAGAAAACAATTACATTCTTCAACATAACTTCCAATCCATTTAAAAAAATAAGATTCAAACTCTAAACTCCAACTCAAAGCATTTATTTAATTTAGGCCATTACAAGCATTTTTGAACTGTCAAGATGAAGATGAAGCTACAGTCCCAGTTACAAGGCATAATTACTTGTTGAAGTACTGTAGTTGCCCATTCCAGAGCATAGATCTCTATGGAAGAGAATGGGCAAGAAAGTCTATGGCCACTATTTTAAATCAGAATATTGTTACAAAACCTAACCACATCATTCATTTTTAGATATTAAACTTACTTGGAACTAGTAACGGTATGCATCAAGTTAATGATGTATCTGGGACAGACGTCTTCGTGCATCACTCGCGCGTGGAACAGCAGACCCTGGCAGAGGCAGTACAGGATCTCGACCAGCGGCCAGTTGGCGGGGATCATGCCTTTCTGGTAGCCCCAGGAGCCTAGGATCTGGAATGGGTGAGAATGGTTTGTAAATGGATATAAGAACCTTTTTTGGAGTTTGTAAAAGCCAGAACAATGTTCAATTAGAACGGTTTCGATAGACATAATGGGTGTAAAAAGACCCTTAACCAAGCTGAAAGGCACTTGTTCTTCCTGTCATTGCGATCTTTTTTTTACTTTTTTGGACCATACCTAGGAACCTCATAGTTACGGAGATATTTCAAAAATCAAATCAAATCAAAAAATCAAAAATGTTTTATTTCATTATTACACGTTGTACGTTATACAGTTGGTGGCGTCTCCTTTTAAGCATATAGATGCCTGTGCCAGGAGGCGCCGCTCTTTTATGTCTTACAATTAGTGTAACATGAACTAAACAAAAGTTTATGAATTAATATTTTTTATTTAATTTATTATCAACAGTCTGTTGGTGTGTGTGGATGTTTTATGCGGATGCGGTTTTACCTCATAATTAATAGAAGATTCTCTACTTCATCGTAGCATAACTTGTCTATCCACTTAATCAGCAACGATTTGCATTCTCTAAACGGTTTAGTGTGTATGTCTATTTGTTTATTTATTTTATTATATAAGACCAAAGATAGATAAAGATAGATATTTGAGACCAAAGTTCCAACGTTTTGCACATTTTTTTTTTGTATAATTTTTAGTTTTTAGTGATAAATAACTTTACTTTAAACTTATCCTTGTACTGTTCAATGCACCCACCAGCACAATGTTTTATGTGCGTTACATTGTGTCCTACCTACCGTAAAACGAGATTTTTATCCCAAATAAAAAAGTAATTTCACACACTTGCTTCAATCGTGTACGTTACGTTTGTACGCAGGGAGCATGTTAGCTCGCTGGCAACGTGCACGTAATCGTCTAAAAGTACGTTTTAGTGGTTTAGACACTCTTCCCACACTTTATGGCCACTCTAGAACCCATTTGTTACTTATGATAATTGTGTTATTATTACCTGTAAGGCAGAAGTGAGAGGCGCCAACGCGATGGGTAGCGAGGGCGCGGATCTGAACGCGAGCCCGGAGAGGAAGCCCGCTGGTAACGCGTACATCGCGCTGTCCTTGCCGTGCGCTCGACATAGTATGCACACTACTAACTGAAATATAGATAAAATATCATCATCATCTGCCTAGCCTTTTCCCTACTATGTTGGGGTCGGCTTGCAGTCTAACCGGATGCAGCTGAATACCAGTATTTTACATGGAGCGACTGCCAATCTGACCTCCACAACCCAGTTAATACTGGGTAATACGATACCCCTTGGTAAGACTGGTTGCCAGACTTTCGGCCACTTCTACTACGACTACCTGTAACGCCTGTCAAAGATGTCCAATTAACAGCCGGGACGAACGGTTTAACGTGCTTTCCGAGGCATGGAGGCAACTCGGTATGTAATGGGTGGGCACCCATCCACGGACCAACTTACCAAGCGTGGCTTAACCAGACAATCGACCCGAGCGGCTGTTATTATTTAGCCACGAGCTCCAGCTTCCAATAGAGATAAAATATATTAAGGTTAAATGGTCATCTAAATACAGTTTAATCACAACAATTTATAAGTTCTAAATAAATAATTGTGATAAATAAAGAGTATTATATTTTTTTTTATAAAATGAAATTTTGCTCTAGAGTTCCAAAAATGGCGAAGCACTTACGAAAGATTTTTGAATATAAATACCCTACAGGGCTTAAGTACGAGATAAAAGTGTATATACGTCATATTTGCCGATACAACTAAAAGATCCTTGTACATATGTATGATTAAGAATGAACACAATTGGTATAACTTCAAACTCACCCTATAAATACCGATGTATCCTCCGAAGAACAGCCCCAACTTCATGTGTGATAGCCTCAAAGACTTGAATGCTTTGGCAGGAGTCAATATTTTAGGTATCAACGTCCGTAGCATGGTCATCGCACAGCCAATCCCGAACAGTTGCGCTGTGCCCTGAAGTTGAAGAATATAAATTAATTAAAACAGGTTGGATGCCACAAACATGATTGGAAGAAGTATTCTGTTACTCTTGTTGAAACGCACGCACGCTCACAAACACACAAGCACACACGCAAACACACCAAACTCAATGCAGGCTTCCAGGAACTGTTTTTTTTATCATACTCTTTTATTTTTTGTTCGATGTCTTCCTGGGAGAGAGAACTGGCTCTTGTAACACAGGTATATCTCCTAGCACAGGAGTCAGGGACTTTACACAATTTGTAACCACTTTCTTGTGTAATAAAGATTATTGATGGATTTTTTGATTGATTGATGTAACTGTGTGGTTTAATAACCGCTCTGTACTTTGTAGGTACTTATTTGAAAAAATACTAAAATATATGTATGATAAATTGCCGTTAACTTAAGTTTAAATTCCAGATTAGTTAGTCAACCGCATGACAGTAAAAATAACTTTACCCGAATTTTGTCTAACTAAGCAGTAGATTCTATACACAAATCTCACTCTTATAGCTAGGACGGCAATCATCCACGATCGGATAAAGATCATAGAGAACCAGAGGCAATAACGTGGTCGCCAGTAGCAACATTCTAATTACGAATACCGCCTTTACTGCTACGAAATAAAAACTCTTTCAGGTCATACTTAAACGAAGTAATTTTGTCATTTGGTTCTAATGCACACCTTTAAAATATAATTGATGCATGGTCCCTTGTGTGGGCAGGCAGGACTTCTGCCTTCGATTCCAGTCACCGGCTCACCAACTTCTTTGGATACCCGTGGAGGTGTAAAGAACCTTTAAACAAAACTAATCATTAATATTTATAACACGGAGGGCGTCGCCTCCGAGGCCGGCTCAGAAGGAGGTGGCGAGATGACCTGGACACTGAGATGACTGTTTCGAGGTGGCGCATAACAAGAGTTCCTGGAAATATGTGTGACGAAGAAAGATGTGGGAGGCCTTTGCCCAGCACTGAGACATTAATGGCCAATAAAAAAAAACAATCATTGTTCCTAATAAAATATTTAAAAGAGAAATTAAAAAAAAAAGCTGTACCTCTGCCTTACTTGAGATTAAACATTGAGATAAGGACAGGAGAATGATAATATTTTTAAATTATAATTTGTTAATTTTGTCTACATAACTTTGTTCTTGTATTTTTCACTAGATCTCAACGCTTTATTTGACGAGATTGTAGCAATAATTATAGTACATATGTATGCTACCTTGACCTTCTCCTACTATGTAATATCATTGCGCAAGAGTCTTTTTAATAACTCAGTTGTTACATGAATAATAATGGCAATATACATAAATAATGACTACAGTCACTAAAATCTAAATATTTTAATCACATGTTGCTGAATGTGATAATGAAACAATACGAGTATGTAAATTTTTATGTTTAAAATAATGGCACAAATAAGGGAGTTTTTTTAACAAGGATCACTTTGGCGAATCTTTATATCTCTGCTGAGTGTCATAGAATAGAATAAAATACACTTTATTGTACACCAAAATTGAAACACAACGGTTTTACAATATTGTTAATTTTATGGTTACAATGTCGGTCTTATCGCTATCTGCGATAAGACCGACATTGTGCCATCGCCACAAGCAGCGACCGACCGACCGTCATAAGTAGAGGTGTAAGTATACCTATAGACCTACTCTCACATTCAGCCAGTTTAGTAAGTCCTATGTTTCAGAAGGCGAGCCTGTTACCATCAGCCGGGCACTAATCATGACACTAGGCTGCTACTTGGAAATTCCTGATAGAAAAGCTCAATAGCCCTTTGTTTGACATGGGAATCGAGCCCAGGAACTCATGCTCAAAATAAGCGTTTGCAGACCACCAGACCAACCAGTTATTCTAACTGCACCTTTCTATATTTTTAAAAAGTTTTTTTTTATACTAAAGGCCTTTTTCACTATGTTCGAATAGCCACTACTCACCGAATAAATTCAGAAATGGAACAGAGTTTGTATTAAATTACCTGCCAAGAAAATTAACGGGCACTAAACCGTAGATGGTGAAATAGGCCCTTGGCTTTTAATAGCTAGCTTTAATATTAAATGCGTAGAACATACGATATTGCATTGTTTTACTTTAATTAAAGTGGCCTTTCAGTTAAACAATTGTGATATTTTTAGTACTGATTATGCAATTACAATACTGATTATGCAACTCGTCATATTTATGATGCCTATAATTTGCTGTTGTTATTATTGTCGGATCAAGTTAATACACAGGTCTTGCCCTTTTTATTAAAATGAATATACAGAAAAGCCTCGATTATTTAATTTATTCAATTGAATCCTGGGGTGGGGGACCGCTTAAGTGATAGTGTGGGACGCCTCCCAGCTAGATGGGCCGAAGACCTTAAAAAACTGACTAGTATTGACACGACGCAGAAGGCTTTGCAAGATGGTCTTAGGATAAAAATCATCATACGTTAGACACTACCTAGAGTGGATGACCCCGAAGGGCAGACGGCGGGAATCGGGTTCTTAGGTACCTTCGGGCCTGATATGTCGTTTCATGTTATTTTAGTCATCGCTCATGATTGGACGATTTTAATTACAATTCAGTGAATTGCTTATTTATATGAAGCAGACAGGGCATCGATTAATTTCGATGCAGACTGTGGCCATGACCAGCGCAATATAATAACAATTACAAAACACAATACTTAAAATAATTTTAATATTATTAACCAGTATAAGTCCCGCCACGTAAAAAGAACGCTGACCGTTTACCTGCGCATTGAGTGATTTATCGATAAAATTGGTGGTATGAGGAGGGCGCGACGGGGGAACGCTCCACCGGTATGTCTTGTACCATGAGGTGACCTATAACTGGGCTGTGGAAGTCAGATACGAGACAGTCCAGCTCCAAGTAGCATAAGCATAATAATCAAACCATGAAGTTCTCCCTGCTGAGACACAGGGCTCCACTATATAAGAGGTGGGTCGTCGTAATCCACCGCTCGGGCTCAGTGCGGGTTGGTAGATGTCACCTGGCTTCGAATTTTTGACTCTAGAACATACTATTTTCCTCTCGTTGTTTCTTCACCGTTTTGTTAGCAGTGGCTAGTGGGAATAAATTAAACAAAGTAACGCGCCTATCTGGTTTCGAACCCAGAACCTAAGAATCGGGGCCAATACTGGGTGGCATAGAACCACGGCTGCATCCAGTTAGACTGGAAGTCGACCCCAAAAGCCAAGGCCAAAGTCATACATACCAGAACAAAGGCGTCCGTTTGTCGTTGTCTCTGTCTAATCGCATGAGGTAGAAGAAGATGGCGCTACCGATCATAAAGGTTAGGGTCTCCTTGCCAGGAGACCGCCGAAGCCAGCCTTTCATTTCTAATGTCCGTACCCAGTACTCGAATACCTAAAAAAAATATTGAAACATAACATAACATCACGCCTGTAATTCCCGAAGGGTAAAGCAGAGGTGTACCTAATAGAACATCCACATTTCGCCAATCATGTTTAAGTCCCATGAAAAAGGGGGAGAGCCTATTGTCATCAGTTGGGCACAAATCCAGACTCCGTGGTAGCTACTAGAAATAGATACTGGGAATAGACTGATAGTTACTAGGAATAGATTCCTGATGGAAAAACCCAATAACACTTTGCCCGACCCGGGAATCGACCCCGGGATCAGCTCAGCAGTCGCGCCTGCAATCACTACACCAACGAGGCAGTCAGTATTCAGAAAAAATATAACTTGATCTAAATAAAGCCAGTTAGTAAAAACTAAAAAATAGAATGACTACCCACTATTACACCTGTGCGCTTCCAACGGCAGTAGAAGTAGAGTAGTATACCCACAAGAACATAATTATCACGTTACACGTTTATATATTATATTATATGCTGAGCTCTCACATTATGGAAAGCCAGCTTGAAATGACATTGTTTGTACAGTCACGAGCACCAATATGTAGATACTTCCCTAAATTTAAAAGCAATTTTCGCGAGAATTAACTATCGTAACTTGAAGATAGGATCCATTTCATAAAATATGAGTTCTAATAATGCTATTTTCGTAAAAACATGAAATTTTAATCAGAACAGTAGGAGAAAACCACTTTTGAAAGTTGTTAAGTGTTTACATATTGGTGCTCGTGACTGTACACCTTGGCTAAAGTTTGTGGATAAAACCATACACCTCCTATCGTCACACAGAGCAAAGGTAAGTTCTGAGATACCTTTGCCAAGGTCTGTCTTGAGCTGCTCAAAGCCAATGTGATTTATAATGGGGTTAGTTACTTACTGTCATATTTTTTTTAAGTAAACAAACGACATAGACAGCTTTAAGTTATGTAGATACAGCATTTGTAAATAATATTAGAGAATTAGGTACCTACATTTAATATCAAGAGTTGTTTACAAAAAAATACCAGTTTATTTCGAATGTCGCAATCGCCTAAGTTTTTTTTTGTTATGTCGCGACTGTGTTTGTAAATATAAAACTTGTTCCTCTACTTTAAGTGCTACTTTAAGTAGTTATTAAGCCAAATTATGTTTATTATTGGGATTTCCTACCATAGAGGCTACTATACATCTTGAGTAGTTGAACGTTTTCAAGAGTTAGATACGGATACTCTTGTGTACGATCGATAACTTAATTTTTTTTTAAATGGGCAATGACGTCATTCAATAACAACTCAGGACATCTAATATTTGTTTTGGACGATACATCGAAATGTTGACAAGATATGGAAAGGAAAACATGGTAATCAATACAAATAAATAATCATGAAGTGTCTGTTTGTAATTTCAAAATAACAGTTTTTTACTGAATGCATAAGAAAGTACATAATATTATATACACCTATACGGTATTTATAACAAAAACTTTTTTTTTATTTTTTGTCTGTCGGTCTGTCTGTCCATTTGTTCTAGCTAATCCCCGAAACGGCTGGGCCGAATTTAGCGAGACTTTACTGGCAGATAGCTGATGATATAAGGAGTAACTTAGGCTACTTTTATTTAAAAAAAAGGTTAGGGTTCAGTACAAATAAATTAAAATCCTTGAAATTGTCAACAAAATCCGATTCTAATAAGGAAGCAATATTTTTATAATAATTTCACGCGGACGAAGATCGGGGACAACAGCTAGTGTTCCAATAAAAATAAACACTGATAACAAGTTATAGTTTTGTTGATGATTTACATCCAAATTAAATAATTCGCCTTCGCCTGAATTGTAGTTTAACTAAACCAACTAAATCTGTAAATTCAAACTGTTTCTAAGATATAATAGGGTTTTGATAATGTTATTTACTTATACCTATTACACTTTCAGTTCACCCAACTTACCTAAACATGTGGTAAATTATATGTAATAAAAAGAATGAAGGTGTGCAAGTTGAATAATATTTTAAGTTCCCCTTTTATACTGAATTACTCAATGCTTATCTAAAAACCTTGAACTGCCTATTTCTGCTAAACTTAACTGTTATTCGTTTGTATTAATATCTATTGCTGTTCAAGAATCTGATAAGAACTCAATGGTATTTGGTTTATGAATCAAGAACGTAAAACTAACTTTTAGTTATATTATTTCTCTTTTGTTTTCCATGAAATAGTGGTATTAGTCAAATAAATTGCAGGAATTGATTTATTTTTTACGAAATTCTGTGAAATTTGTAAGAATAATGTTTTTGAGAAGATATTTGATACTCTCGGTCTAGATAAAAGACAATTCTTTGTCTCAAAATATATCTAGTTTAATTTCAGCCCGTCGTCGAGACACGTAGCAGGGCAAAGGCCCGCTTTTCTAGTTTCGAATGCTCTCTATTATGAGGTAAAGTGAACCGATTCTGCCTCTAGGCGTCAAGCTAGTCCCGCCCTCTTCGCCGGCGTCTCCCGCGATGTCACCGGACGTTTTCCGGGACCCACATAGCGGTTGATTTCGAACCGTTCGACATGCATGGCAGAGTTGTCCGGCCCAGCATCCACTTTAGCTGGCTGCTTTTTGTCTCGATTAAGTATTTGTGTTAAAAAACATAATTAAACTTACCAGATTCACAAATAGATTGACCACCATGACTCTTCTGTACGGTGGCTCAAAGTACACGGCTAGTCCACTTACTGTGCATGGTAACAGCACTGTCGTATAATATGAGAACTCACTAAAGAATAGTTTCCTGAAAACATAGTAAACAGTATTCTGTAAAAATACTTCTGTAATCCATTGCAATTGGCTTTCAAAATAAAATATGCATATAAAACATTGGATGGTATCTAGGGCATGTACCCTGTTCTAGAAATACCAAGACAGAATCGGGTAATAATATCCGGTTCCCTAACGGTCTCTTCCTAAAGCACAATCAGAAGGCGCGTAAACCTAGTCGCAATCTCCTCGCAGCATAGGGCTGTCATACGTATACGCAGTACCACGGTGCACCCGGCAAATGTCCCGTTAACCCGGGCCATCTAGCCTTGCTAGAGCTGGCACTGTTCATTTCAAATAATATCTAAAAAAATCTCTTCATAGACCCAGAAGTCATCGACGAATGTATCTAGCCCACATCATGTTGTCATGTAAAATCCTTGCTTTACCCTCCTTAAAAAATTTGGTAAAAAATAGAGGTGTTTGTGACAGATTAACACTAACAGCTGTATCTACTCAAGTAAAAGTAATTATCTAAGATATGATTTTTATTCTGTAGTTTAGTCATTGCTTGAAGTTAAAACTGCCACTTCATAAGTTAGAAGTCTTAGCTTTGCTTTCTATGAAGGTTCTTAACTTCTTGCTTCATTTAAATTCTTGTCTATTGCATAAAAATGTTTGCATAAATAATAACTTAAACTCAAGCATATACTTTCACTTGACTATATGTAGATACGGGTGTATGATTAGAATGTGAATGTTCATAACACCTTGAGAATATCTTCGTACATAATTAAAACCAGATTCAGTCAGAAAATGCATTGTTGGCATTTTTGAAAGGATTAATTTCCTATTGTGCCGGCGGTAGATTGGTTGAAAGTTTTATAATAAATACCTGAATATGCAGTTCAATGTGACAAATGAACTTCCCACAGTCAAACCAAATATGCCTGATTTTAAATATAACTTGAACTGTTCCAGCATTTCCTTTTTACCAAGCTTTTTTCCTCTCATTAATATTTGTATCTGAAACAAAGTTAAATTTTAATGTAAACCTTAATATTAATTTAATTAAATCAAATGGAATTTATTTAGGTTTATTCCTTGTTTAACACTTTCGGTGCTAAGCACCCAGCATACGGGTCGAAACAAAAATTCGTTTGTGTGCCCACAACAGGCCTGTTGAGACGTCGTAATATGTTGCTATAATGACTTGTCCATACAAGTCATGGACAAACAAGACAAGTAAAAATGAATTATTTTATAGAACTTAGCAGAGAATGTTTTTAAAGCTTTTGCTATAATACTATACCATGATACTCTAATTTATGGTATAGTATTATGCTGATTGATAAACTACTATGTCCGCTTCGCAAGTAACATGGAAACTGGGATGAGTCTGTGTCTTAACTCTGTTTAATATTTTTTACTTGGGGCATTCTTTTGTAATATAAACTTGTGTGTCATTTTATGCGCATTTGTTTGGAAAGCTTAATATTTGGTTATTAAAGGCAGATCCAGCCGCCAGCTTGAGAGGATGTCAGACTTCCACAAGCTGAAAGAACAGAAATGATACACTGATAACGCTTGTGGGTACCAGATGTGCTAACTTTCGACACTTTATATTCTAAAAGGGGCTTATATTAATAATATACATATTCATAATTATACAGGCTGGAAGGGACACCGACACGAAAACGGAAACCACATACTCAGTACCTACATCATTCTGAACCCCCCCACATAGAAATTTTATATAGGTTATTAAAAAAAAATCAGCTGTTCCATTTTGACCATGTAGGTATTGCACTTTTGTAGGAAACAACAATTTTTTTTTTAAATAACTGACAAAAATTTTCTTTATGGGGCTGTTCAGAATGATGTAGGTACTGAGTATGTGGTTTCCGTTTTCACATTGGTGTCCCTTCCAGCCCGTACTTACATATTTGTTTATTTTAGCATTAGATATTTTTAAAGGTATATTTTTTAATATACTTGTATGTGTAATTATATGTATTTAATATTTAGGATAAGACATTCATATTATACATGTTATTCTCTTCCTGTTCTCAGACGCTGTCCACATTTAATTTTTCCTCACCCAAGCCTGGTGGTCGAAATTTCTTTAGGAATAAGCTGTGAACTCTAAGTTAAGTTATGAAGTTTCCTTAAGTTCTCTCTTGTATGTACATAAATAATAAATAATACTGTATTTGCAGCTATTCATTTTGTTTAAATTATTTACTGTATTTTCCAATGCTTACCACTAATTAGTAGCTGAAAGGAGGAAGAGGAAGTCAACAATTTAATACGGAAAGATAAGTAGTTATCCTGTCGAGTTGTCTAAGTATTAAAATGCCTATTAAAGAGACACTTACTTTGGTTTCCTATTAACAATCCCGACTTTTGAGTTGAGAATTATCCTATGAGAACATACTAATGAGATTTAAAGTATGCTCTGTCATAACCCAGGTCATAAAGGTGTAACAACAGAGGGGCAAAGTGAGAGTAATTTTGCATTTTAGTATTAGTATCGAGTTAAGTAAATTTTTGGGAATATTAATAAATAAATAAATAAGTATCACAATGGTTCTTCCTGGCAATGGGTGGTGACTTGGTGAGGTAACCCACATAAATATTTGGGTTGCCACACTATCCATTTTCTATTAAAAAAATATATATTCTTAAATTCGTTCGTTTTGCTTGAGAAAAATAATACTATTTACTGACATCATTTTTTGGTATCAAATACTAAAGTACATGTATTTAATGTTTATGAAATCTGGTAAAGTTCAAAGGGCATCATCTGGTCAATTATTATTAGTGTTAAGAAAACCACTTAGATCAAAGGTATGAAACTTGCCGGTATAGAAACGTTCTGTAAGCATACATTAAATTATGTAGTTGCACAAATACTTACAAGGTAAACCATAGCATAGAATTTGTAACTCCCTTTGATACAACCCAGTAACATGCTTGTCATAGCATCAGAACATCGGTACGTCCACGGGTGTATAAGTTCATGGCATCTACAACTACTGCACGCATCTTCAAACCAAAGTTTACTAGCTTCGACCATTTTTAGCTAATACACACAATTAAACACTGCAGCAAATATATTAGGAAGACGAATGTGATTCAATACTGATGATTATTGACACAGTTCACTTAAAAATATTATTATTTGACCTCATAAAAAGTAACGGGTGTTTCCGCTAGGTAAAGCCCGGAGTTCGTACGAATACGAACGAAAATGAAGTGGCCAAAATAATATTCATTCATGTGTTGTGCTGAACAACAATAAAATCTGTCCGACTGACAACTTCCATCAGATCTGACACCTGCACAACAATGAAATGAAATGACAGACCATACATGTTTTCATTCTCTATTTCTTGTCCTTTTTCCTCATGGGCACAAAAACATACTTTTCTCTTCGTCAATTTCTGTTCTCATGTTCAAAATATAACATTTACTTGAATTTACTAACCAAATATGACATTGAATTGCTCATTAAGCTGGTGTACATTATTCTTTTTGACCTCATTTTCACCAAATTCAAATATCATTGACACAACAATTTTAAATTTTCAATTTCATGCTATTTCAATGTTTTTAAAGCCATCATCACAAAAATAAATCGTTTCAATATATTTTAATTCTAAATTTTTTGTGCTTCTTTGACTGCGCAATAGTCAGTGTAAGCTATGCATAATTTCATAGACTCGAAAATAATATTTTTTCATTGCAAAGTCGCAAAGAAAATTCCATATATTTTATCAAAAAGGCTAATGTATTGTGTAGATTAACCTCGTTTTTTTCATTTACACATAAAATAATTTCAGAGGAGAGAGGATGGATCTGTCCATCCTACAAAAAACTATTAAAGGTGCGGTCAAACCGAGTGGACCGTACAGCAGACCGGCTGTGGACACCGAACTTTGACAAATATTTCAGTCAAAACCTGGGCCAAAGTAGTCCGCACGGGGTAACTGCACCTTAAGTCATTGGCTTCTCCATGCCGACACGATGCAAATCTATTTCTCTACATTTAATAAATCTGTAGACGTAGCGCTTCTGTACCTTGAAAATATTTAGAAAAAAAAATATCTATCTATCTTCTATCTATATCTATCTTCTATACGTATAATAAATCTGTACCTAGACGTGGCGTTTCTGTACATTGAAAATATTTAGAAAAAAATAGTAGGGGTGATAAAGGATAACAAACAGAACCCATTTCTAATATTTTTATATTTTTTGTCTGTATGTCTACAGTCTGTGAGTCTTCGGCTGTCGACTTTGTTTGTTTTTATATATCACGTGAAAATTACAAAACCAATGTGGTTAGTTTCAATGCACAAGTATTGTGCGTAACTTAGAGAAGGTATCTTAATCAAAATATATTTAAATTTAAAGTGTTCAAGAAGCAATCATCATCATTACTAAGATATATAAGATACATGTAACGACATCTATGGAACCAAAATGGTACTAATGAATAAATGTACTCACAAGATCACTTTTAAATCGACTGCCCGAGTTATTCAAAAAGTTATGATAGGTACAAAAGGTACTCTATATGGTGCTGCTTTGAAAATCTACATAATTTAGAGTGATTTTTCGATCACTTTCCATTCATTACCTATATTTTAGCAGTTTAACTCCGTGTTCAATAGATGGAGTTGAGCATTTGACACCAGTTTTTGAATTGCGGTGTTAAGATTTTCCACGAATGAACTACGCTCGCGACAGTAGGTGGTCGTATTTGATTGATTAATCTCCTAAATCTATTCATAAACAATAAAAAAAATGTATAAATAGAAAACGATGATTCGAAATGGCGCAACAACTATTGCATGTGTGCTACTGTTCACATTTTGCACAAATATTCCTTTCTTAAATCTTTATTTTTACAAATATTCCGTTTTAGGCAACCATTTGAAGGCTTCTTCAAATAGTAGCCTATATATTCTGCCGTGCTAAACGCAAAAACCGTATCTCAGAGAAAGCCAGTTTCGAGAAAATTTAAGTTTTTAGAATATACTTTGGTTAAAACTCATTAGATTAGTTTTTTTGCTTATTAGTTTTTTTTGTTTTAAAATTGATTCTGCTTTTTATCTAATTTAATTAAATGCGTATTTATTTAAGCTATCCAATGCCATCAAAATCGACTTTAAGATTTTTTTGAGATACCGTTTTTGTGCTTAGTAAGGCAGTATTATCACGCTATGTGCTTGAAATGGCCCACTATGCCCGTATTCTTCAATTGTTTGTCATTTCAGTCATGATAAGCATGAGAACGGCTATTCATATACTCGCATTATATCAACGGAATAAACAGCCTAGCGATTTCATACCGCTCTGTAAATTACTTGGTTGCAAGTACGAGCCCAATATTAATTTCACTTTTTGTGATGTTTGAATATTTTTTTGATGCTGTGAGATTTGCTTTTTTTTTGTACTGGTATCGTTTACATTTCTATTTTTCTTCAACGATTTCTCCATAAAGTAATAGGGAAGTATGGAAGAAGAAGACATGCTGAGCCGACCCCAATTAAATTGGGATAGGGCAGGAGAATGATGATGATGATGATTTCTTCAAAATCCAAAAGTAGTATACAGGACTGACTCTGATAAGTTTACATGTTCTTGCTGTAGTATATATATATTTTTCTTTCTCTCGAAAATATTATAGGTAGTATTTTTCATTCTTCGGAAATGAGCGCTTTTTTATTTTTAAGGATATTAACCGTTGGGTTTGGGACCCAGGATAGATCATGAGTTGCATGTACGACTATTTGCTTTCATTCATAAACTTCTTCGCTTGCCGTTCTTAGCGTGCCGATGGCAATCTAAATTGATTCCCCCCAGAAATTGACTATGAGTTCCTTTAATACTTAAAACAAGGATGTACTAACAGGTTTTAGTTTAAATTAACAGTAAGTCAGTTAATTAGTATATTATTTGTAGAGGATGTTAGGAATATACTATGACTTCACGTTCCCATGTAATGTACCCTGACAATGCCAAAAGAATACGCGGTCACGTGAGCGAAGCTGCGGGCACAGCAAGTGCTTATTATGCTTGCATATTATGACTATTTTTGTAGTTATTGCGTATTTTAGCTTATATCCGCTGATTGCGATCATTCGAGCATATTAAAATTCTTGCATTGTTTTTTTGATTTACCTACGTCTTTGGTAAACATCATAATTAATATCACGAATGATAAATATTTTGTAAAGTAAAATAATTATTTTATTAAGTTTAAAAGATGTAAAATCGAGATCAATATCTACACCGACGCGAAAACACACATTGTAGAAGATTGAGAATAACCTTCCTGATAAAGGAGTTTATTTCACTTGACTGAAAGACGTTTGAATTTAGGCATCTGTTTAAGAAGTTCAGGGATATTTAAAAAGATTGTCATTACTTTGCATTGGTTGTAAAGAAGACATATTGCAACCTTTATTCTTTCTATTTAGACCACTTTTTAGGAATTACTTTCTATATGCCATTTCGTACAGCCAAGTAGAGCAAGCACTTATTTTTAGCACGATTAATAAGTTTAATAAACGGTACTCACTGTAAATAAACACAGATAGGGTGTATAAAATATAACGGAGCCTTTCCCACAGTTCCATAACATGCTGAACCATGCATCTCTGCAACTTTCTGTCCACGGATGCAAAAGTTGGTGGCACGAATATTGAGTTAGTTCACATCCATTTACCATCAGCTTGCTAATTTCAACCATTTTCACTAAACAATTTATAAAAAAAGAAAATATTTAAATAATTTTCCCCAGTGAATTCCGCGTTAATGCGATTTGATTTACCAAAATGGATTGGATGGATTCAGTCCATTGTACTTGTCTCGCGTCGAAAGGACAAAGTTCATTTAAAATTTTAATTTAAAACGTTACTCGTATACATAACAATAGCCAGCATAATATTCAAAAGTACGTGTACTACTAGTATCATGTATTGCATTACATAAGTAATTTGCATTACAATCTGAAAAGATCATATTATTAAGAAAGTATTCGTGTCTCCTAAAATAAATATAGCCAATAATTCTGCAAGGTTTTTTAGGATTTTTGGTTTCAAGTCTCACATTGGAAAAGCGCCCGTTTGTGGAATGATTCCCGAGGATACATGAAAACTCATGCACACACATCATCTTAACATTACACGTGAAGCGGATAGCGAAAAACAAAGTGAGGTTCTGAAATTCGTTCATATTGGACATATTTGTACTTCTCCGGGATATGAACGTATACACGTAATTTGTTTTTTTAATTTGAGTTTTTGTTGTTAAGATATGGGGTTCTATAGAATTCACCTGATTGACGGAAGGCCCAATATGAACACTCATTTTTTTTTTCGCTGGCCGCTTCCCCTGTAATGCCCCATAGGTTTCTGCTTCTACTGATGGTACCTTTGATCAATGGATTTGGTAATATCCTCCTACTTAACGAGGAAGCCACAGACGATGGAGTTCACTTTATGCACCGGATAGTAAATATGACTGGGTTTGGGGAGTTTTAATGTTTATTAAGATAAACTTATTAATAAAACCAGTTAAAATCGTACACTTTACAGAAGTGTACAAACTTTCAAAGAAATAAAAACTGCGTATTCAAACTTTGCGCCACAGACAATGTTTTATCTATGGTCGCCACAACACAAAGTAAAGTTCTAGAATTCGCCGCTAATGTCGATTGTCGCTGCAGTCGGTAAATGGACGTTTGATGTGGTTGTTTGTCAAGAGTGTCCTATTGTCTGTTTACAGTGAATTATTTCCCATAACTATAATCCTAATTGAAGTAAAAGGTTTTAAGGAGTAGATGAAGGTGTGTATTTATTGGTTGTGCATTAATTTTGTAAGTAAAGTTGCTGGAACTGTGAATAATGAATTGGCGCTTGGGGACTCAACTATGGTTCGAGTCGATTCATCTCTTTTATGTCAGCTGTACACAAAGATGCTACGCATTTACACAGTAATCGTCGAAATAATGAATTAAATCAGTACTTTTTCCAGGAAATAGGTCTTGTTTCGTTGTTAAAAGCCCGTTAAGCATGTGTTATAACTGTATTCTTTAGGTTTATCCGCCGTACTACGGAGGTTATGGACTTGTGTTGTCCTTATTTTTCGAAAGAAGATAATTTATCGAAAAAAGTCGTTCTATCACACCTAATGACCCCTCGCGGTGTTATAAAGGTACATTTTTATCACTAAGTACCCCTGTAGCGTATAGATTCGAGTCCATATGTATGAAAACAATCGTATCAGTGTTTACGTAGATAAGTATGAAATATGGATTGTTTTAACAGAAGTGTTGGTCAACGTATCAGAAAAATCAGTGCAGTTTTAGTTTTGTAAACGTGTTGAGTAATATTCATTGTAATGTAGACGTAAAATAGCAAACCCTTCATGACATGATATTTCCATACAAGTATTACTGGTGACTAGACAGATGTTTGGGCTATAGTGTGTTATGAACAATTTCGGTATAGCGGCTATTCTTAATAAACATTATAAAACAACGATATCCCTAACTTAGAAGTCTTCACAGTGAAGTTATGCCTACTAGAGTAAAGGATACCACAAGTTTACTATCCTGTTGCTTATGATAATTTTATCATTAGAAATTGGGTTAAACTGATAAAACATTAATGGGAACTCATTACTACTGAACAGAAAATAACATGAGCTGATTGGAATAACTTTGCAAAGTCATCTGATTGTAGCTGTTTCAACAACCCAATACCAATATGGTTCTAAAAACCAACAATTTACTTTGCTGGCCATACTCTGCCATATCTTTCATATCCTCACAAGTTTCTCTTAGATAGAAACTCTAGAGCCTCTGAATTATTAAAGTATTGTATTTGTTTATGGCTTTATCAGCCCCAAATGTTGCTAATGCTGGAAACACAGATTTCTCTGTGAGGATGGATACTATTATTAAATTATATTACTTTGCATTCATTGGATACTCCCTTGACTTAAGCCGGTATCAGGATGTGTCTGCAATCTAGCAACAAACCTTTTGCAGTCCACAGCTGGACATGGGCACTACCTTAGTAGCCTTTGTACATAGCATATTCAGCCTATAATGATCCTGGTAGATAAGGCTCTCTATGGGAGGGAGGATATTTTGTGTCCTGCTATTATACAGGGTGGGGGGACACCAATGCATAAACGGTTACCAGATATTCAGTAAACAAACTATGGTAATTACCAGAAAAAACAGCTCTTTCCTGCAAAAGTGCAATACTTAACCTACACAGCCAAAATTTGAATGGGACAGTGGTTTTTTTTATTACCGATTCAAAATTATGACGTTGGGGGTTTAGAATGATGTACTGAATACATAGTAACAGTTTGTGTGTCAGTGTCCCTTCCAACCTACCATTGTATGAATACCAGGGTTCACTAGGTATAGGGTACCACTTTAAATAATGCCCGTATATGTTCGTGAGAGTCCCATGCATGTTCATTGCCATTAGGTGTATGTCACTTCATTCAGAAATGTTAGGTCTAAGATAGGCCGGTTTCCTGTGTACATATCTGGCAAAATTACAAGTAATCATTCACTAAGTGATATCAGAATTCAATTTCTCACTATCAATTCCATAGGCAATCAAAACTAACCAAACATGTATAACACAAAAAGAACAAAAACAGCTTCTATTCAAAACTGAAATTTTAGATCCAACTTGAATGGATTAGAAATTGACCTAGTTACATGAAAAATATTATTGTTCAAGATTTTGTGGCCCAGGTTGCATTGTTGGTGTACATTTAAATGATTTTCCATTAATTTTTTTTAGTCCAATTAGCTGGCCTAATATCCTGGTTAAATATTTGGGTGCGTTATTCTATGTTAATGATCTAAAGTTGTGCTACAAACACATGTTGGCTTGTTCATGTATTAAAAATGAGTCACTGTAACCAAAGGTCGGCCTATTTGAACAGTTTTTATTTTCATGGATAGAAAGTATCACTTTCGAGGCCTAGATTTACTATGAACCAACTTGAAGATTGCATGATTTAAGATCCTATTTTTTTATGAAAAGGTCAACATCCTTAATGTTAATCCTTTTGTATGTCCTAAAAATACATGTAGTTTTTTTGGCATTTGAACTTTTGAAAAGTTTCTAATGTTTCTTGTCTTTCGAGTCAAAATTGGCAAACTAGGATACTTTCCCGGGATATAATCTTAGGAATGTTAGGGATAATTATTATGTTCAAGTTTATTTTAAAATGTACTCGATTCTTGCCATATTTCTCAGGATAACACGTTTGCAAGAAGCATAAAAATAGTATTAACAGAATCATATTTTTTACTAAATCATGTGTTCCAGTTATTTTCATTTCCAATATGCATAAAGTTAGCAGTGTGAGGAGTAAGGAAAGCTCATGTCATGAAATATTATTTTCTTCAGTGGATTTTTATTGTCACATTAGTTTTTATAAAGCCCCAATTTATATGCGTAATTGTGTATTGTAACTTGTATCATAATTTGTGTTGCTAGTTGAAATTATTAGTAGAAAGCAATTTTATTTTGTTTACAGATTTGTAAAGTTACTGGTTAAAAAAAAACAATCAACTAAAGAGATAAGTAACCGGCCAATAACAAAATTTTTGGACTTTCGATGCAAATAATTTGCCTTAGTATAAACAACTTAATCCCACATTCAGTAAAATGTTCAGTCAAACTATAATAATAATCGTGATGTTGTTTTTCAACCATGTTGTTACTCAGAACAACATTATACCTACATACCAACCTGCATTGGACCTGCAAGGTGAATTATGACCCCCCTCTCTCTCAAAGAGGGGAGGCCTGTGTGAGCATTTGGAATGCTATTAATAGTCTGCTTCACTGTTCGAATCAATATTAGCCAGTCAGCAAGGTGGTAGTAGTGGGCTGATTGCCCAAGATATGCCAGATTTAGGTACATTAAAGTATTACCAATCATACAGGACATTTACCTGGTTACTTCCTATGTTGACCACACAGTAGTTTGTTGCCAATATCTACACCCAGGGTGCGCAAGACGTACTTAAGATAAATTACAGTATCACCAATCAAGGAGGCTACTCACCTGGTTACTTACCTATTTTGTTGACCCCACAGTAGCTTGTTGCCAGCAACAAGTCCTCAATGATAACAACCTTATTCGCTTACAGGTGACAGTATGTCTCGCAACAAAGACAAGCATGAGGGCGCTAGCGGGCGCACTTACCACATCATGTCGGAAGCGGAGCGAGCGTCCGGCCGCCGTGGTGGCTGGACCACGCTTGAGGTAATTATTTTCATCAGTTAATATGTACTAGCTTATGCCCGCGGCTTCGCCCGCGTGGGGTTTGGTAATTGTTCCACGGGATCGCACTACCGGGATAAAAAAGTATCAGACACACAAACGTTCAGTAGTTCTTGCGTGAAAGAGTAACAAACATACATCCACACAAACGATCGCATTTAGGAGATAAGAGAGATAGATAGAGTAAGATGTACTGTCTCTAGAACCGCCTGCCCATCAGCTTCAAGCTCAAAACAAACGCCACGCGTGTTGCGAGAAAAAAATGAATGACGTTGCTTAGGGTTTGCCAGGCTCGAGACAACCCGACGAGACTACGGCACACTCGTAAAGAAAACCAGCAAAGTCACATCGCAATTGTGATGTGGTCGTTACTGCCTCACCAATTTAGTGGTCCTGCGACCACAGAGGCAGTTACACTACTGGGTTAGGAGAGGACATTAGGAATTTCTCAGTAATACGAGTCTAGATTTGTGCCTAGCAATAGGCTCGCCCCCTATACTTGGGACTAAAACATAACTGGTTAATGTACCTGTACTATAGGCAGGCCACTGCCTAACCTTTTGGGGCAACTGGTGTGGTGTTTATCATCATTCTCATGCCCCCATCCTGATTTCGGGTTGGCGCAACATGTCTTCTACTTTCTTCATTCTTCTTTATTAGTTGAAATCTCAACAGTCGTGCCCTAGCCAGCCATATCAACTTTCACACACTTTTTACAACAATGCCAAGTAAATTGATTATCTAATGGTCACAAAGACATCTTGCAAGTGCACCTTGTCGCTTTACGATGTGCAAATGACATTCAACCGTATATCAGTTACAGAGGTCGACTATACTAAAAATGATACACAGTTACTGCAACATTTTAACAGAGACAAGCATGAGAATGCGAAGGGGTATCATGTTGTAGTTGGAGCAAGCCTTGACCGCGCTAGATGTGATGAATTTATTATCTTCTGTCAGGCTTGATTAATAACTTCTATTCTCTCCCCTCCTTTTTAGTACGAGGGGTAAAGTACTGTCCGACATTGTAGTCTCTGATTACTATCGAGAGAATCTTGACACTGAGCGTATATGCAGCGTAGACGTTGACGCTGAAATGAATCATACGACATTGCGACTGTGACGTTGTATCAAATCTAAGCTGCGTCCGCGCAGCGTCTACGCAAAGTAATGGATAAACTAATTCCTACGCTGTACCAACGCCAGGCATGAAAGCATTGCCCTCTTGAGATAACCACTATGAGAGGCATGCTTTCCAGCAGTTTCCTCTAAGTTGTGATGTCAGAAAATGCGTTTTACTTAGTTATAAACTTTCTAAAACCTGATGGTCATAACACCATCCTATTACTTTCCTAAATGGTTAATTGCTCTAAATTCCTGGGGAATCCTTAACTGCGATGAAAGTATACTAACAAGTTCAAGGCATAGTCTACTATCTAAAATGTTAATTTGTAATGTTGATTTGAATCTGGACAGTAAAGATTTCATTTCTGCTACATCTGCAGTCATTAGACCACACGACTATTTGTTATCAAAATAGCTCATGCTATTATACAGGGTGGCGCCGACAATACGACAGTAAATTAAACCGCGTATACCTCATGACGGTCCCAGTCTGCATACATAAATTCATTCGAATATAACCAGTAGTTTAGTCACAGGACATTATTTTTCATATTCAGAATTTTCTACATGATGTAGATTAGTCTACTGCTAGCACCGACAGATTAACGATCCCCGCATCGGTACAAACACTAAACAAAATATGTTGTCAACTCCCTATTCAAAACACCTTTGCCAAATACGTTCCTTATATGTTATTTCCAGACGCGAATTAGTGCAAATTATACCTAAGGTATGTAACTGTAATGGTGTTGTATTTCGTTAACAGTTTTATGCCATTTAGTTAGTTTGTTTTTTTTTTCGATTTTAGGATTTATTTCATAGTTTAAAAATATTCCTATGAACTCGTATTACCAGTGTTTTCATTTATATTCGTACTGTCGGCGCCACGTGATATAGCACCTAAAAGATAGGCTGATAGAGACACTGCAAAGTAGTAGTACTTAAGTAGGTACTTTGTAGTACTCACTTTTGGAGGCTCGTTTTTCGTAATAAAATTGAATCGATTGTAATTCATACATTTTATGTTCCTACGCGGGAACTGTGGCAGAAGAAAGATGAGGCTTATAACCATGGGTGATTCAGGGCTGATATGATATTCCTACGCTAGTACACTTATACGCTACCTAATTTTATGGACGCGGCTGATAATGAATGAATCAGCAAATGATCAACATAAGCGATAGCACATAAACTTTCTAAAAGTTATCAGTTATTGTTGCTAATTGATTAAAATATTCGTATCGTAATAATATCAATTATTTCTTGCCAAAAATTATTCCTTCCACTCGTATATTTTTATTTATTAAAACTTTATGCACAAGTAAAAGCTACAAGTAAAACTACAAAGGCGGACTTAATGCTTTGGGCATTTTCTACTTAGGGTGATGCGGTGGGTGATATTTTTGTCTATGCTAATTGATTAAAATAATGGTATCGTAATAATATCAATTATTTCTTGCGAAAAATTATTCCTTCCACTCGTATATTTTTGTCAACAGGTAGTTTCTTTTCCATAATAGCCTTTACTAAAGCTCTAGTACCATAGAGTGATTATACCTCCCTGGAGAGAACCTTTTCGGTACCTGTGTGCCAAATACTTAACCCCTTTTTGCCTAACGACTGTCAGGTTCTCGTTTTAAATACCTCATTAGTAAAAGCCCGAGTTGTCAGTATCAGAATAGAAAGGATGTTGGGCAAGCGAGCAAGTTGGATGTAATTATTTTGCCATTTATATGAACTTTTGGTGAAACTTGGACTGTCCACATTATTTTAGTAAAAATACGTAATTTTTTTGATAAATCAACAGTTTCTGTTAATTTAATGGAATAATTAGCTTAATTATTAAGTAATTTATTCAGATTTATGTTTATAGACCATTTTAGATCGACCAGATATTTTTTCAAGGCATTGAAGATAACATTTGAATTCACCAAGTATTTAGGTAAGGTAAATCAGTGCCTATTCGCTGTTTAACCTCAATAAGAGATATAATTTTTCCTTTTAGGCTAAATTTAGCATTTTGTAAAGGTTAATACTTTGTTTTGCTCTCTTCTTACGCATACAATGTAAACGTACAGAAACTGTCATTTTGCATTGCTATGTATGTAATAGTGTCAAGATGCGCCTTCGTAACATGTATTTAAAAAGTTTTCCTTAACTCGTCTTGACGCTACTAAACATTGCGCAAGCGAGAGTGATTGCAGACAACATCCAAATAAGTAATACTTGCATCAATTGAGTTTTTATTAAATTGACAAAGAAACGTAAAGGTTGCCTTAATTAATTTCATTTGCAGTAATGACGGCTTCTCCCGTTATACTTTTTTAAAGAGACTGTAATGTCAATCACTAAGGCAACCGTTACTGCCCCGGTGGTGTCGTGGTCGCAAGTGCGACTGCTGTGTGTGGGGTTCGTTCCCCACTAATGTTATTGGGTTTTTCCGTTAGGATTTGGAAGTTCGCGATGTGATGCCCTCGTGTCTGAGACTGAGATAGTACTTTAAGCCGTTGGCCCCACCCTTGATCTCTCGACGCGACGGTTCTGTAGGAATGCCGTCTCAACTTTTCAATGAACGTGCACCTTTGTCAGTACCCACCCTTATAAACCATTATATCTCCAATATCAATGGCTAGTCTCCGCTGAGATTGGCCGCCATGACCGATGAAATCCTTCTCAACTATATCAACCCTCTTACAATAACTTAATCATTTCCAGGTAACAGGAGGTGTGCGCGCCTTAGCGCCCCAACTGTTCCAATTGACGCACCTGACCGCACTATACCTCAACGACAACTCGCTGCAGAGGATCCCGCCCGACATCAACCAGCTGGCGAACTTGCACACCCTCGACATATCTAATAACAAGCTGAGATCGCTGCCCGCTGAGCTTGGAGACCTTATACAGCTCAGGTGAATATTTATGGAGATTGTGCAGTTTTTAATTATACAGGGTTAAGTTGAAAAGTGATGTGATAAGTGAAGCGAAAAGATTTTGAAATGTGGTTGTAAACTATAGGTAACAGATATACCTCTGGTTAACCCTTCGAGAATCACATTCCTGATGTTAGGTGTTAAAAAGATTTTCTAAGCTCATAATTTCTAGTAACTACATTGTAGGTTTAGTTACTCAAATTAATGTGGTAAGATTATTTTACTGTCATAAATCGACATCATCACGAAGTGAAGTTTCTCTAGCTAATTTAATTTGTCCTTATATTGAAAACCTTTAAACTACAATACGGCATTTTAGGACATAATTTACATTTTGATACATTTCTCAAGTACTGTCCTAATCTTTGGACGTCATAATGGCAACATTCTACTTATTCACATACAATATTGTTCCATTCCGATTTTATGGTATCATTAACAAGATAAGTTATCGATAAAAAACCATAAATTCCTGAATCAATGTTTCTTTCACGAATGATTTGCGTTTCTCCTTACCTTTCAAGAAAACTGACAGTAGTTAGTTACATGAAAGTATTGCCATTTTTATTCAACTTTCTCTTTCATTCAAGAAACGATTTCTATGGAAAAGTTCTTGTAATGAACGTTAGTGGTGTACAAGCTGTTATTTGTTTGTCATTACGGTTTTTAAATCACTAACGACTTTGTCTCAGGGGACAGCTTATTTTAATATCCGTAGGTCAATGATTTTTTAATGAGAAGTAGTTTGATAGGAGTATGCAGCTATCTTTGTTGGCAAGCTATAAAATGTAGTGTGTGCAAAATCCTGCTGATAAAATCGTTTGTATCTCGAAAACGCATTGAATTGCTTTATCATAAGAAAAACAACAGATAATCAGATATTAATTGTTTACTTTTCCAATCAAATATCAAGTTTCCCGATTCAGTCTTCATTGATATCAGAGAGATTGCTCGAATCTATGTTAAGAATGAGATATATTTATTTGTTTTGCCAGATAAAACCTTTATCTAAGAAGGAATCCACGACCATTGACGTATACCGTTTGAATACCCAGGGGCTTTATAAATAAAGTTTATTGCGGTTGTTACGAAGGCTATCCGTAGGTTTAGGTACCTTTTATCTTATTCAAAGGTCAAGATTAAGATATTGGCCCAAACATTTTAAGACCCAATCTTTAACAAAGGTTTCTTTCGCCGACTCATCACCTTTATTAACTACCGATGTCTTAAAATAGACTTTTCTATAATTATACCGCTTATGTATGTCAAGTTTATTCAGTATCAAACATTCTACTACTTAAGTTATAATAAGTCTGTAAATAAATGTTAAAATTAAGATCAAGGTCCCACGAATCCGTTACGATTGGGGAAAAAATGTTCATGGACGATTGTCTTAGCGAAACTTGAAAAGTCTTCGTAAAATGTCTTTGGAAATAAAGTAATCATTTGTTCGATGTTTTGTACTCTGCGGCCTTCGGATCTATGCGAAGATATTTATTACTCAGTCATATCTAAAGATAGCCTGGTATGCCCCTTTTCGGTTACCGTCCCTAATGGCTTTAGTGAGCTGCGCTCTAAAGCATCGAATTGTGGATATTTTTGTACGATCCTTTTACTGAGATCTGATTGTAACGTTCTACATCTGAATTATTCAACTCTTATCTATTTTTTAAGCAAGATGTCTTTTTCTTCCATACTTCTCTATTTGTCGTCATCTCAGTAATCACTCCCTTTCTAGCCTTATCATATTTGACAGTTTACCCATCGTTCATTTGGTCCGATCTAATTTTAACGTTTTTGTATTGGTTTAAGGTTTTAAACTGACATGGTCACTAACATTATCTTTAGCACATAAAGCGGAATATTTACCATGTTTATTTACTATTAATTTTGAGATCCCGATATTACGGCGCTGTTGCAAGCACCATGATCACGGATAAACTCAAGTTATTACAGGTGGGTGTTTATGAGCAGACAAATCGGTTTACCCTCTTTCTTGTTCGTTTTTTTGCGCTCGATACCACTGTTACTGTCTCTCAAATCTCGATTCTGGAGGTCTACTCTCTAAGCACGAAACCCGTAGTTTCGGCCGAAGATACGGGCGTTTCCTACTCCGTAACACTTACGGACATACGATTAGTGAGGGACCCGAACTAAAAACGAATGACAACACGATTGGACAGTTGTCCCTACGCCCGATGTATTTTCAAAACTCATGAATCCGACAATAACAGGGGGTAGGGTTCATTTGGAAGTTTCGATCTACTTTCGTACGGGCCCGTATCTTCGTTGACGGACTTAGAGAGTAGACCCCCTGTTCCCGACACACGAAACTCGCTGTGTCCATTCGCAAACTTTTTCCGGCACTTTTACACAATTGAACCACTGGATTTCAGGCTCTTGATTTATTAGTAAACATGGTAATTAAAATCCCGTTTTTGTGCTAAAGATAATCTTATTGGTTTGTTTATTGACATGACAAAATTGAATTCGGTTTTAAAACTTGGATCAATATCTGTTGTGATAGGTTATTCCTATTTTAGTTAATGGATTACGATAGCTTTTACCGATTTACTGATCAGATAATTGACCTTTCAGACATTGTGGTTATTGGTTAATGTTCTCTACCTACTTTATACTGGAAAGTTTTCCATTACCTACTTTGGTTACTCATAGGTACTCGTCATGACCAGTTTCTTCATCAATTACATCACGAGTTTCTCTCCTCGAATTCAAGAGCAAACAAAGTATATTGATATAACTATCGTGTTATGCTACTTGCATAATATTTTGAAGTGTGGTTGAGCTAACAAAGCTCTTTTCGTCTTTTGTGATCTGTTGAAGGCATTCGATTGTGTTAAGCATCCATTTTTATGCTAGCCGGTATGGGATTCGTGATTAGGATCATAATTGAAGCTTTAGTTGATTTGTGTCGACACGGTAACGACCCTGATATACATTTGCTTTGCATTTCTGATATCTTAGCGTTATCAAGACTCCAGCTCACATAAATCCCATGTAAGCTGTTGAGACGGGTTGTCCAAACAAACAAAAACCGATCATACCTGTTAAAAATGAGATTTATGAACATGACAAATGAAAAATCGAATGGCCTTTTTTCACTAGGGGGTTAATAGAGGGGAGAACCAGATCTTGTGGAGCAGCTTGTGAGAGGCCTATGCCCAGCAATGGACAGTGACAGGGGCATATTTGATTTATACCGTAAAGGGGTTAATTATTTGGTACCCACGGGAAGAAAGAAAATGGAAAATAAGGGTCCATAAGTACTGTTATGGTTTCTTAGCTAATTGTTATTGTTTTTCATGGTCACAAAGGAGATTGTATGTAATACGAATTAATTCCGATCAGTGAGCAATGCTGACCTCGTTTGATATCTCAAACGTTCGACGTGTGTACTCATTAGCTTACAAACCGTCGACCTTTATGCTAATTCGGTGCAACATTGATGGTTTTAATACCATTTTGGTACCTTAAAATAATTATTTTCGATCGTTTTGTTTCAAAAATGGAAGATAGTGTTATTTTGCTTATACGGTTAGGCATCTAAATAATGACTGTAGTATTTCAAAAGTTGGGTAAGAATGTTATCCTATTATCTTTTTTTACATTATGACTAAACTTTTTAATCTTTAATGAATGATTCAACAATGGATTTGCTTTCGATTGTGAAATAAAAAGTCAGTAACTAGCAGTATGGACTGAGTGCATTGTACTTGGTCTTTTCATACAAATTGGTACTGGGCTATGCAAGTGGATCACAAAGACTGAAGAACTATAATACGCTAAAGAATCAGCTACCCAATGGGGATAAAGTCTATAATCCCATTACATATTCCATAATGTAAATTTTCTCCGTGTCACGGCCATATATTGCTCAGTTAAAACATGATTGACTAATAAACATACATTCGGATTTAAAAGTAAACTTTTCAGTTAACTTAGAACTCGCTGCGATTATATATTTTGTGAATATTTTATAAACAAATACACTTGTCATGAAAAATATTTACACAAGTGAATGATATTTTTCAATAGAGTCAAGGAAACTTTCTATTCGTTATCGTCTTAAAGAGTTCAAATTGATAGCACAATGTGACTTGATGTAATCACAACAAACTTCTTTCTAAAGATTATATTATTTATACATTCAGTTTTATCAACCGATAATAATATTTATGAGTTTAAAAACAAGTATATTAAATTTGCATTTAGCTTTGTTGTGTGTTTAATTTGGTATGTATAGTAGAGCGCGTATGCAAAGATCCAAGGTCTTTGACCTCTCGCGTGTATTTTGCCATCGACGTATATTTGTAAACACTAAGTGAAGGCCTGTTTACATTTTGATGAGAAGTTTAAATGTTGGGGTATTGTAGCTTTAGATTGCTGGCTTGGCAACGATAAGTCACATAGATTGTAGGTTTTATGACTTTTATGGTCACCTATACCAAAACTAAGTACACCTTTCTACGTACCCACCAGACCTACATTCTTCCTAGCAAGTCTTTGTTCGCCGAGACTCCAACACCACCGAACAACCTTATGCTGGACCTTACAGTCATACAGAGACACCCATGAAGACGGGCTGAAGAAGTGGGGCTGTCGCAAATAGCGGCCAACGATTGCCCCACCTCTTCAGGCCGTCTGTCACGACGCGGTCACCAATATGGTGATAGATACCCGTGTAGTTGTTGGTATAGGTGACCAAACCCATCACCACAGAATCAATAGCCCTTTTTAACTGACGAAAAAAAGGAGGAGGTTCTCAATTCGACCAGTATATATAGTTTTTTATGTATGACCACGCATAACTTTTTACTGAGAAGTTATTTGAAAAAAAAAACCGGTGTGGATGTTTTTAAGGGAGTAACACAGGGTTTAATTAACTTTTTCCTACTGAATTTTTCAGTTGTGAACTTTGTGTCAGTTGTGAACTCTATTTAAATTGGCCACACATATGAAGTTTTGATGATAATACAAAATATAATAGAGATCTGGATTGTATCTGATGATGGAGACGGAAGGCAGGAGGTCCTCAATAGTTTACAGCAGCTATGTCGTGTTTAGGCTCATATCATGCACCTTGATGAGAGCGTTAGACCTAGCTGGAGTATGAGACTGTCATCGAAGGTCTGACGATGGAGACTGAAGGCAGTAGCTAGAGTTGCGCAACAGCTTGCAGCAGCTATATCGTGTTTGGGCTCATTTCATGCACCTTGATGAGAGCTTTAGACCTAGCTGGAGTATGAGACTGTCATCGAAGGTCTGACGATGGAGGTAGTCGCAAGAGGCCCTCAACAGTTTACAGCAGCTATATCGTGTTTGGGTTCAATTAGAAAAAGCGCTCGTTCATCATGCGGATTGTTTAACACCCTATTTGGTTCTGAATCTAATAATGCAATGCCATCGAGAGTTTTCACTCTGCTCAGTGCCACCTTTCTTTCCCATGTCGATTACTGTGTTATCGAGGGTCGTCCCTTGTAATTTATGTACCGTGACGGCCCAGCATAGAATTACTGGCAACATCCTGCATTCAATGTCACCTGACCCTTTATTCCTTGGAAAGTTGCAACCACTGGAGAGCCATCGCTATCTTTCAGTTTGTTTCCTGTGCTTTCATCGTCAAATTACACTACAATGCAATCTGGTAATTCTCGTTCCTCTAGCTGACCCCTGTGCACTGCGCAGTGTTGGCCATTTACAATTTTTTTTGCTGTACCCATACCACCGTTGACGAGGCCCTCATTGCTGATATGTTATGTCAGCATAACATGAGATTCGGTAGCTAATTTTATCTGAGATAAAGGGCCATTATAATTGTTCACATCTTTAAGTACTACAATATCTGGAGGTCTCTTCCCATAGGTAGCTACTCGAGAGATTTATCGATGGAACGAATTGTAAAGACTCGATTGTGTTACGAACTATGGTAGTCATCTTGCTGCCCCATTGGGCACGTGGTCGCGAGCGCGACTGCTGAGCGGGTCCTTGGTTCGATTCCCGCGTCAGGCAAAAAGTGCATTTTTTTTTTTTTTTTTGGTTTGGGTTTTTAAATTAGAAATTTCTCAGTAGTAGCCCGGAATATGTTCATGATTGCTTTCTTTAACGTTTATGAATATGTTACATACTTTGACTAATCTAATCACACAATAATCTAAGTGAATGTAAATGAGGTTTGTTTCATAAGAATTTCAGTAGTTGATTGGTAATAATTAGGTACACATTTGTATGTACCTAGTATACGTATGTAGAATAATGTACCAAGTAGGTACTAGAAGTATTTCTATTATTTTCTTTTGTTAACGGATAGCGGGATCAATGAACCCAAACGTGAACGTATAACGTTGTATTGTATTATTAATTAAAATGTATGGTAGTTATTAAATATCGCTATCGGCCCGGAAATTGACTCGGCTTAATTTTGTTTATCATGGCTGCTTACTAATATAAAATTCATAGCCGGAAAGTATTCGGGGAACTATGAATGGTTCTTGAGCAATATGTTTTTGTTCTGAGAATCATATCAAAGGCAAAGTCAACCTAAAGATCAAAACATCCATATATTATAATATTGAATTTGAATCCGCACTAGCACTAGGCAAAACTTAACACCGGACTGCGGGTTCTTCAACTTGTACTGAGTTAAGGGCAATATTTAGGTTACTAGCTGACCGGCGCAACTTCGTCTACGTAACATTTTTGATGAATGCTCCGCTCCTATTGGTCGCAGCGTGATGTTTTATAGCCTATAGCCTTCCTCGATAAATGGGCTATCCAACACTAACATATAATTTTTCAATTCGAACCAGTAGTTCCTGAGATTAGCGCGTTCAACCAAACAAGCTCTTCAGCTTTATAATATTAGTATAGATCAGAAGATTCAAAGAACCAACGAAAGACTTATGGTGCAAGGAAACCATTCCTGGACATGCAATATGGTCCTAGGAACCGCTTCCTTATCCCACCAATCTATTTAAAGTTCTGAAAACCTTAGTTTACTGTTTTTTTTTTTAACATACTGAATCGTTCTTTTGAATTCAGTACATGTTCAACACCACTTAAAATTAACGTAGTGTTTTATTTTAATTGTTGAAGCATTAAAGCCCAATACCCTGGTACTTCATAGCTACGAGTAAATACGGTACACTAACATTTTAAGAAGTACAGATCATTTAGCATTGCTCAAATATCGTCATAACCATAATAACTTTGTAAATATACAATGTACTAAATACGACCTAAATTAGTTTATTGGCAGGAAGTTGCAAGTTAGGCGAAATTGCGTGAATCTAGACCTAGCCAAATGCTTAATGCGTAGTAGTGGGTGGTAAAATAGAACTGCCGGAGAAATCCTACCACCCGTTTTGAGGTCGCTAATTCACAGATTTAGTTGACATTGGGTTTTCGAATGTTTGAATTAAAACTTAAATCAAACCGCTCAGGTTTACTTTGCTTAACTTTATAACATCAGATTTCAATATATTTTTTAAAATTTATTTGGTATTAGGTAATAAGACCAAATTTAAAAGAAAATTGAAAAAAAAGCAATGTGTTGGTTTCGAGCAAGAACAAAACACAGCTTTTTGAAGTCCTCTTAATTTAAAGATGAGATTTCAATCATTTTCATGCTTGATGAAGTTATGGCTAAAGACAATATTCTGTATAAGATAAATTGTGATTCGCTTGATAAAGTGGATTTGCAGTTCACCAAGAATGTTAATTATTGAAATCCCATCCTTTAAATGATTGATTCCCATCATGACATATACTGTGTATCAAGAACTGTATAAATGGTCTCCGTTTGCTAAAGACATTATCGTTCCAAAATAACAACCGCCTGTCCTTCCAGAGAACTGCACCTGCACAACAACTACCTCAGAGTGCTTCCATACGAGCTGGGCAAGCTGTTCCACCTTCAACTCCTGGGATTAGGAGGAAACCCTCTAAGCAAGGAGATGCTCTCGATCTACAACGACAACAACGGGACCGCGAAGCTGTTGACGTATATGCTCGACAATTTGCAAGGTAAGTGCTTTTATTATGATATCACAAGCCGTTTGGTGTGATGGATGGATTGTGTTCTAAAGTATGCTGTCTTGCTTTCAGAGTACAATAAGGAACGTCTGATATGTCTGCCTAAAGATTTCGGTTTTCAAAAATCAGATTTCAATGAAAAACTTAGATTATTTTTTTAGGATACATAATCGCATTTGTGACCTGCCTAAATCTAAATGTCATAACGCGACATTAAGTCACCCACCCGGTCTATCTACCCGTGGGTCAGACAAAAGCAAATAATGGTTCATGTCCCGAGTAAATAATCCTACTAGATAAAACTATGCAAACGCTCTTTAAATTAGATAAGACCACTCGTAAACCTACGTTCGGGTTGATCCAGGTTGCTCCCCTGGGAAACAAATCGCTGCCGGCGAGGGCCTATTTTATATCACGGAAAGCATCTTCTGTTCAAAATACATGATAAATACGCAGCTGTTATAATTTAGTTATTTAAATGCTATACAAAATTATTGTAAACAGAAAAGAAATTGTTTCTTATCTGTTTACTTTAATGTTGGGTCCCCTCTTCAATTTTACCACAACCAACGCCATCTATCCGCGCAAGGCAACACTAATTTAGTGCTCGTGTTGTAAGCTAGATGTCGCTACGAGTAGCGTTCTAACTTTTTTCACACAAATAGCCGTAGCGCTAATTACCTACTAAATTAAAACTTGATTTCATCCTCGAGACTTGAAGTCGCCGTAAATTCTTACTGGGTTAAGTTAATTTAAAGTGGAAAGGTCACCGTGACGGCGCGTTTTTTAAGCGTATTTATTTTTTACTTACTCTTTTGTTGTTTTCAATAAGCTTTCGAGAAGGTTGTCACGGTAGAAAAGTTATGGCGTTTCTATTTATCGTGCTCCAGTTTTCAAAAAGGTATGCTCATTGTTACAGTGGGATAGGTTAAGACAATCACGATTTCGTTTAAAAGTTTCACTACAAAGATTTTTGTTTGGAGAAAGTTGGATTAAATTAAGATTGCGTAATGTTTTCAAATGCAAACAGGAAATGTATTCATAGAATTGTTATGAAAGGCCGAGAGGTAATTTGAAGTTTGAATAAATTACGTTTCTTGAATTTGCAAACGATTCTACAAGAAAATACGTGACTTGAGCACTATTCGAAAAAGGATTGGGGAACGAAAGTTAGAAAATATAGATAGAACATGAAATAGGATTCGAAATAATGGATTTTTGGGATGGCAAGCATTAAAATTTATTGCGTATCCAAAAAAGTGGATATCAAAATATAGTTAACAGAAAAAAAAATACAATGCATCGGTAAAACACCTAATCCGATGAGTTGATATATGGTAGCTATTATTTTTTAACATTGGTCCAAATAAAATAGCAGGTAATCGAGTTGTCATGAAAATGATTCACGGGTCCATAGATTCTTTTGTTCGATCCCCATGTTTAGACATGTTCGTATTATGTGAATCAGATTGTTTAGTATACAAATAAAACTTCTTTGGATGGTACACAAATATTCTTATTTGTTGATAGAATTAGATACCTGTCTAGACTTGGGGGCTTTGGACTAAAACATTTTTATCCGTAGTCTGCTTTACGTCCTTATACAAAACAAGATCTATCGTTAGACCAGGGTTTTGAAACCTCGTTAGTCCTCGATTTGAGCCCCTTTGCGTGTTCCCTAGAAGTTTGTATTACCTATTTACTTCACTAGCTGTGTCCCGCGGCGTCACCTGCCACTAGGCGCCTAAGAATGGTAGTGTGATGTAACATAGCATATAAACTCCCCGAATCGGGTTTTCAAATACGACCCGTGCATAACAAAATAAATAAACTCTTAGCTTTATTATGTTAGTAAATATTAATATCAATTCATGAATGATTCGGATCTTTAAATCATAATCCCTAAGACAGGGTCCTCTCTCTTGGTTAATTTTTTTTTAATCATTTTGCACATACAAGAGAGAGGCGGAGAGAGTGAGGAGCTCGTGGCTAAAATAATTACAGCTGCTCGGGTCGATCGTCAGGTTAAGCCGCGCTTGCCTGGGTTGTTCCGTGGATGGGTGACCACCCATTACATACCGAGTTTCCTCCGTGCCTCGGAAAACACGTTATGCCGTTGGTCCCGGCTGTCAATTGTACATCTTTGACAGTCGTTACAGGTAGTCAGTGGCCCAAAAGTCTGACAACCAGTCTTACCAAGGGGTATCGTATTACCCAGTACTAACTGGGTTGTAGAGGTCAGATAGGCACTCGCTCCATGTAAAATACTGGTATTCAGCTGCATCCGGTTAGACTGGAAGCCGACCCCAACATAGTTGGGAAAAGGCTAGGCAGATGATGATGTATGTACATACAAGAGACAACATAAGGAAATATCATAACATAACTTAGAATACAAAGGCAAAGCTTATAAAAAAAATATCTACCATAATTAAATATTTCATATTTTTAAAAGTGACCTTTCTTATGAAACTTTTTATACTTGTACGCTGTAGGCTCAAATAACAATGGCAAATTAACTCCAAAAAACATCAAACAATGTGGATATTTATTTCTGTAACGAACGATAAAAGATCTTTCCTCATATTTGCTAATAGGAAGTATGGTAACACTGCTAATTAAGGAAATATGAGTTAAAATTATAATAAACGCAAACCTAAGTGCAATCAACTTTGGTGATAACTAGTGATAATTGTATGAGCAAACGTTCGATACCATCATACATGTGATAGGTACCTAACAGGCTGAATTACTATTTGTTTTAAGTCAACCAAAGAGTCCATGGAATTATTGGCAAATATGTTATTATTGTGCGTTTTAATATTTTCGATTCACTCAGGCGATATCAAAGATTCGCGTCACTATTGAACAAATAAGATTTTTTTTTTATATTTGTATTTCACAGTCTGAATACTTATTTTTATTGATAACACCATGTACTTACTTTTACCTATGTGTCACGATTAAACATATGTATTTGAATTTAATGACACTTTTGTTGACTGTACCATACGAAATATCTATACAAGTTAGCATAAAATATCCTAGTACTGTTAATTTTAAAAGTAAAAACCAGATCGTGTCGTCATTCAAATCTTGCATAATAATAAAAATAGAAACTAGCCATTTCGATTGCATAATGTCTAGAAAATGAAGCTCTCGAAGCTTGCATAAATATCTCCAAAAAATTAAGAAAAAAAAGAACTTGCGTAGTCTACATTATGGTACAAAATAAAGGCACGCCCACGCGACGTACAGCATATCGCTATCCTGTAGGTATTGACGCATCCAAATAAAAAGAAACTGGTACTGATAACCGCGACATACTTTAAAACCTGAACTTAGTACCAGTCAGAAAGTTGCCTTTCGTAGTTGCATTTGCATTTTTTCTTTTTCGTTTATAAAAATAAAACGAATGTTTTTGAACATCGTTCTGGCGTTGGAACTAAAACCCGAATACTCTACAGAAAAACAACGCTACGATGAATTTGAAACCTGTTTCTAGAGAAAAGCTAGTAGGGGTATTTTTTCTAAAGAAATGCTAACCTAGTTACCAGTTCTAGTCTGAATGGTCGCAGACTTACTTTACGATGAAATTAAGGGTAGGACTGGCCTTGTATGAGGTCGTATTAACTCCACATCGATGAGTCAGCACATTCTGTACAATTGTACTTTTTACTGTCATGCTGAAACCTTATTATCGATGGGCCCACCCTTCGACAGGCGAAGGACTATGTCAGGTTCTACCTGACTAAGACCACACAATAGCCCGCACACCCTTTGGTTAAAGGGGCGGAGCATTTAAGTGCGTTTAATGACTCACTGAAATAAACAAATGGAAAATGTCACATTATGGCAACAATCTAAATCACTTTTTGTTCTGAAACACACCCCAAATAAAACCTACACCTAAGTCAGCAGACAATGTAGTAGGCGTTGATATATTTCTGGCATACAAAAAAGAAAGTGCAATATCTAGATTACACGTTTCTATAAGAAATAATACATTGTGATTTCATCAGTGTACGACAGTTAATAAAAGAGATGCGATTGTTTCAAAGAAGTACAATGGAGCTAGAAAGTGTGAGAAGGCTCTGGTAATATTAATTGTTATACTGGTCTTAGTACTATCGGGGTGAGGCGGTCATATCACTTTATGTCCGTGTACTACAAAGATGTGCTCGAAAGATGGGTGCGTTACTTTGTATGGCAGTTCATTTGCTTTATGTGTCGCAGCACTATTTGTATGAACGATTACTGCAGTAGTAACTGCCGTGTCATGCTGCAGGCACTAAAGTGATGCGTAGTTTCTAATTCTGGCCATTTATTTTTGTTTCGTGATGTTGCGTTTTCGAATTCTGTTGATTGCTTGAATTGATATCATCTTAATGGTTTCTCTTCTCAACATTTCGGCTCTTCGTCTTTTCAGAATTAAGGTCTGAATTAATGCTGGCTGTACTTTTATTCTCAGAAAATACAATTTCATTACTCTTTGCTGCTCTTGTAATAGTATCTTGTCAAGTCGCAAATTCGTGGAAAAGGAGAATTTGATACAATAGCTTTTCACTTAATGACGACAACACTTTCGATATTTATTCACTCTCTATAAGTATTTCTTTCTCACAATAAATTAACTTTTAGCGAATTTACCAGAATTCTTGTCAAACTAGAGAAATATTTATGAAAGTGTACGTCTATTGGACAAATCGGTTAAGAGACTGATTGCTTTGTCACGATTTTATTTCGTGTGTTCGGGTCATATTGAAACGACATTGAAAGTGTTGATTTTTGTGAAGAGAAATTGCCTCATTTGTGGCAGTTTCACGTTGCCGCGTTGTTACTTTTTTATGGCGCTTAGCATATTATACTGAACGTTTATCTCAAATTATATTGTTTTTATATTCCCGCAGTAAAAATCAACAGCTCGTAATCGTGGCTTTTCTATAATTCTCGATATCTTCAACTTTCTGATTCGTAAAGATCGTAATATCGTGGTAACGATTGGCGATAAACGAATTACGCTCTATTTATGTTAGACGTAATAAATGTGAAACAAAAAATGATTGCTGTTATTGCTGTACGTGATCAAAATAACTAAACAAATTCGACTTCTTGGTTGCGTAATAGTTTCGTATGTATTGCTCACGCGCACGAGTAAGGTGAAATTCGCCTTTCGCGAGCTTCCAAATTAGAGAGCTCAACTAGGTATGTGTCAGTTTTGATGACAGAGTTGCACTATACTCCCATTATAAATGTAGAACGTTCGCTAAAACTCGGGCAGGTATATGAAGCGGGTGCCCCCTGTTGGACTATTATTCCAACAGGGGGCACCCGCAGGCATGAATGAAGACAAAGCTTTTTGTGAGTCGCAAGGCAAAACACACCTAGCAAAAAAATCCATTTAAAATCTTGGTGTTTCAGTAAACTCGTGAACTTAATAGCATAACAACCGAAATCTTCGTGTTCCGTGTTTTGACGCTGTTTTTTCAAGAATTTATTCAAATGAGCGGGCCTCTATTTTCATAAGTATTCAAATAATTACTTTTGTTTTCGTTTCCAACAACCTATCTTGCAATAACATTTGTCTATCAATTCACTCAAATCATCAAAAGAAGTTTCAATACGCATGGTAACACCGTGAATAGTGTTTTTCGAATAAATAATGGTGTTGATTTTTAACCGGTCATCGATAGTCACGAGCGGAATGACAATGGGCCGTGGTGTTGCCGGCACCGCCACACGTCGCGTCCGCCGGCGCCGAGCCCCGTCCAACCGGTGAAAGTGTTTCGCGAAAGTGAAGCCGGAACCAAACGCGCTGACGTCACAGCGATTTGCGCAAGAGCACCCGGCTATGGTGAGACGTTGCGAAATGTTACCAACCTCCTCCGTATTGTTGAGGATACGTTCGCTGATGCTGTTTTTGTGTTGCGCTCCGATGTTACTTTGTTAACTAAATTACGTTACTTGTGTAATACTATTCTGGCTTTTCAAGCTCTAGTAATGAGTCTTGAATAATGTTTATAGTCATTTGTTAGACTATACACGACGCTCTTTTGTTAGGAGTTAGCAGTTCCATTCAATGCAGCGTCTTTATGTAAAGATACTTACACTACACAAGGTTGTCTATTCAAAAGTCTGAATTCAACCGCTACTAAAACAATTGAGAAGTGGAAGATTTCTTTGCTTTCACGGAATATTTTTAATTAATTCTCACTCGTGTTGCTAAACAATAAGAAATAACGTGAAAAAGTATATGACGATTCAGTCGCATCGTTTCATTCTATTTTAGAATATCAGTATAGTGTCGACTGCCGAGTAGCGATTATATCTTATTATATTGCAGTCTCGTGGGAGAAATGGTGTTTGACAATACAACATTAGCTGGAAAATTATTTTCATGACGTTTCATTTACAGTTGGCGTTTGTAGGTTTATGCGCAGTTTGAATGGGGTCGCAGTAAGCACAGTGTGTGTATGTGACGAATTAACACGAGTGCGGGAACACTCTAGGGATTAAATTGTTTCTTTGTTCAAAACGTCCAAAATATACAATCGTTTAAAATAGCTGCTATTTCGCTCACGATGACGTATGAATTTCGATACATCAATTATACACTTTGTCGAACTTCCCACAGACATTTATTTACAAAGGAAGTAATTTTAACACGTAAATTAATATCCTCTCTTCATACGATATCCTCATCCTTAATTCATCAAATCTATATGTTCATCACGAGTCACGAGCATAGCTCGTTAGTCTCGCACTTATGGACGTTCAAGCTTTGCCTTAACGATTTTTGCCCAAACTTTATTGCTTTTTGACGATCGGGTGTAATCAGGAGTAGACATTAGTATACTCCTCACGTAGTTACGGGGACCGGGCAGAAATATAAATTCGTTTTAATTAAAACTTTGGAGAACTTGTATCATCTGGAGATTAATACAGACACATGTCGGCTTTATTTGTACCTACGGATGGCCGATGAAGTTTTAGGTGATTCTGTAGGAACGTCCAGTTCTGGGTACCATTAGGAACAAATGACATTGTAGAAACTTCTGTAACTGTGTTTCTTCCCCTGTAAGAGAATTAGTAAGATCCGACTAGGTTTGTTACATGAATGTTCAATTTCTTTGTGTTGCCGTTATCTGCTCTATTATTTTTGGATCTTCGAACCCTAGGTGCTTACCTAAGCAGTTTCGTGTTGTCCTATCATTGACTTGAGGTAAAACTGGTAAAACATAATATTCACCTCGTAGAAACATAGCTGTTTTTTCGCGATATAATATTTTATTTCATACGATAAGGCACTTCCACTACCAGCGTAATGTAACGTAACCTTTTCCAGTTGAAATTGATGACTGATAAAAGTCATATCTACTATATTAGTTAGGGTTCGATTACTCAGTTTCTGATAACGAGCGATACAATACAAACTTAGATTAAAGCACTTGTTTACGACCTGTTGGCACCCCAACGAGGTCAAACAGGCGATTGAATATTAATGGCGTCAGGTGCTCAATTGAAGCAGGGATTAAAATTGATAATACGCAACGTGAAAACTTTCCCGTCACAAAATAAATTTACGAGAAAAATGGCCAACTTTCTGAATGAAAATGAGAGTCTGAATTTTAAACGTGTCTGGTTTTTAACTTTAACAAAAAGCCTGCGAAAGAACCTATTAAAGATAATACATTTTGATATTAGGCTGGATTAGGGGCGAGGGTTTGCAAGACAAATTGTGAGTTTTATCCCGTTGCTACGCGGGGGATTGCTCGAGCTTCGGCCAGATCGCAGGGATTAGATGCAAGATGACAGAGAATACGTATGTTTTAATTTTAAGTATTTCTGCTCATTAAAACAAACCGTATAAAGTTTTAATTATCTCTGCACAATAATTTATGAAACTGATAGCGAAATGAAAAACGTATGCTAAATAAATAAAATGTAATCAATTTAGGAAACAACATAAGCAATTTTCCAAAAATATTTCACTGAGGAAAGAGCGTGTTGATTTAGTTAATAAGTTAAATAATTACCAAATAAAATTAGAAGACAGTATAAAAATTTATGAAATTGATACTCGGCATTTGCAGGCTGAAATACAGGTACTTCAGGACTCACTTAGTTCCCTTTCCAGTAGGTATGTGAGTTCTCAGAACCAAATAAGGGAACATATTCTTGCAGCAAATGAGTTGGTAATGTGTCAATGTAGTTGTCAGTCAGTTACCAACCAAGATACTGTCCAGCCTGAGGTAATGGAGGACCCGTCCCGGGCTGAGAATTTATCTCAGGACTGTGTACTCAACCAAGAAACAGTTAATATAACACATGATTATTTACAAGTGGTACAGCCAGGGATAGATGATAGTCAGGATTGTTCTTACTCAATAATGTTCTCAGATAGTATAGGGAGAGGTGTAGGTAAATTAGTTAGTAATAACCTGAGTTTTTCTAATCAAAATCATTGCATGCCAGGGTCAACATACAAACAGATAATGGCCTCAGTAACTAGAAATGTTTATAATATTAATACAGACATCACTATATTTATTGGAAATAGTTCAAAAATTAAAAAAGAAGACATCACAGACAGTGTAACTGAATTGTTAAAGTTGAACTGTCGTAAAATAATATTGTGTGCTTTCCCATACTTAGAAAAATTGTCAAGCAAGAAAAACAATTATATTCACATGCTGAATGAGCATGTTCATTTCTTAGTAGGTCACTATAGTGACAAACTTATATATCTTGATATCAACAGTTTTATTGGTAATCTTAAGTCGAAACGGGGTAATGTGTATCTACCTATTAGTTGTAGACACAAAATAGCTCGGCTATTAGTTTTTAATATTCACTCAGACATAAATAGTATGTCAATGTTTAGTTCTATTATTAACACTGCGACTATTAGTAAGACTACTAATATTGATTTTTACAATTATTTTACAAACGAGGATCCATGTGTAACTAAAGAAGATTCTCAAGTAGGGTCCACTAGTACTAGGGTCTCATTGTCTTGTAATGGCATAGGAGTCTTGGGGCTCACTCCGGATGCTCATTTAAACTAGTTAGTAAGACAACAGAAGATACCAGTAACAGTAATGTTACTATAACCAACAACACACAGGTACCTTCTTGCTCCCAAAAAGCTAGATGTAAAAAAGGGGCTAAGCAGAATTCCATGCAATTATTTCACCAGAATATTCAAGGCTTCGCTTCAAAGCAATTAGAAATTGAATTGTTTTTAGAAAAAACAAAGTTTGAAATAGTTTGTTTCACTGAACATTGGTTAAAAGACTTTGAAATGCTTATTAATTACGAAAATTACAGTGTGGGCAGTTGCTTTAACCGGAAAACTAAGATGCGTGGGGGTTCAATAATCTTAGTTAAAAATTGTATTAAATTTAAGTCTCGTAATGATATTGTTGATCTATCGGTTGAGCATAATATTGAACTGTCTTGTGTTGAGCTAGATAAGCATGTAATAGTGTGCGTTTACAGACCCCCAAATTATCAGAACTACTCTTTATTTGAGTCAGTAATGGAGGATGCTTTAGCAAAACTTGCTACTAGTAATAAATCACTCGTTATCTGTGGTGACTTTAATGTTAATATTTTAGAGAAAAATTCAAATAGCAGTAGATTATTACATCTTTTTAAATCATTTAATTTGTTAAACGTGTTCTCGGAACCAACCCGAATTACTAAAAATACTGCTACATGTATTGATAATGTTTTTTGTTGTTGCGACTACTTAGATAAATCCATTGTAAATTACCTTCCTTCTGATCACAGTGGTCAAACCGTTGTTTTCGAGTCCTACACACCATTACAAAAAATCCAGATAAAGTCTAGACAAATAACACCCAGTAATTTGAATAATTTTAATAATAACTTAATTAGTAATTTAGGCATTCCGGGATATATTATTGAAAATGTAAATCAATTTTATGAGGAATTCTTTTCGGTAGTTTACACGGAGTTTAATAATACAATAAAAATGAAAACTAAATCTATTTACCCAAAGTTTTTGTTCAGTGACTGGGCAACTAAGGGTATTAGGAAAAGTAGGGAGCGATTGTTTGAGCTGTACGGCCTCAAGCCTTACATTAATTCAGAAACTTTTAATAAATATGTTGCAACATACTCAAAAATTTTTAAAAACACTTGCAAGGATGCTAAAGCCTTATTCATTAGCAACAAGATTAAATCCGCAGATAATAAAATAAAGACGGTTTGGAAAATTATCAATAGTGAAACTAATAGAAATAAAAAATACAATAATGATATCACATTAGAAACCTCACGTGGTCTTCTAAGCTCTAAAAATGAAGTTGCTCAAGAATTTGTAGATTTCTTCACCAGTATCCCACTTAAAACTACCGAAACCTTAAATTCCTCACCCTTGCTTTCTATTGATTTATTAAGAGCAAATGTTTCAGCCTGTCCGGTTGAGTTTCAATTTAAACATATAAACCCCATAGCTGTCATTAAAGCCTTTAAGGAAATCAAAATCAAATTAACAGAAGATCTATGGGGAATGTCTATTAAAGTTTGTCAAGCTATTATTGAGACTATAGCACCGTACTTGGCTTTAATATTTAATTTGTGTGTGGACCAAGGCGTCTTCCCGGACCTTATGAAATACAGCAAGGTAATACCACTTTTCAAATCCGGGGACAGTAAAGATACGAATAATTATAGACCCGTATCCGTATTGCCGGTTTTCAGCAAGGTGTTTGAAAAGGTAATGCTTAATCAGATGCTTAACCACTTTAATACCAATAAGATCTTACATGAGAAACAGTATGGTTTCACCAAAGGACGTTGTACGACTGACGCCGGTGTCACATTATTAAAACACATATTCACTGCGTGGGAAGAGGCACAAGATGCCATAGGAATCTTCTGTGACCTCTCGAAAGCATTTGATTGCGTAAGCCACGAAACCCTACTCTTTAAACTTGAGCATTACGGTTTGGGGAAACTTGCACTCAGTTTAGTGAAATCGTATTTGAACGATAGACATCAGCAAGTACAAATAAATGGTGTCAATTCAATGGGTTTAAAAGTAAGGATGGGTGTACCACAAGGCTCTATATTGGGTCCTTTCCTCTTTCTAGTCTATATTAATGATCTACCCCATTTATTTAAAAACCAACCTCAAATGGTGTTGTTTGCCGACGATACTTCTTTGATATTTAAGATAAACAGACGTGCCACAATTCTTGACGACGTAAATAGCGCCCTACTGCAAGTCCATAATTGGTTTACCGCGAATAATTTAGTATTAAATGGGAAAAAAACTAAGTGCATAAGATTTGCCCTACCAAATGTCAAAACTAGTGATTGTGACATAGTATTGAATCAAGAGAAACTAGAATTCGTCGATGAAACTGTTTTCTTAGGGATCACGCTCGACTCAAGGCTACAATGGGGTCCTCATTTAACATCTCTTGCAGGACGGCTGAGCTCAGCAGCATATGCTGTTAGGAAAATCCGTCAATTTACTGATGTAGATACCGCGAGGCTAGTCTATTTTAGTTATTTTCATAGTATTATGTCTTACGGTATTTTACTATGGGGACGGGCTGCAGACATCGAGTCTATATTTATTCTGCAGAAAAGAGCCATCAGAGCCATATATAATCTATGTAGGCGCGATTCTCTAAGAGAACTGTTTAAGGAAATTAACATCATGACAGTACCTTGCCAATACATCTATGAAAACATCATGTACGTTAGGAAAAATCTGCATTTATTTAGTAAAAGAGGCGACAGACACCACTATAATACTAGAACCAGGGACCATCTAGTTCAGCCAGGTTTCAGGCTAGCTAAAGTAGACTCATCTTTCATGGGGTACTGTTTAAAATGTTACAATAAAATTCCTCCCGGCATTCTACAACTGAATGAGACGAAATTTAAATCTTGTATAAAACGCACACTATGTAGGCAAGCATACTATAAGTTGGGAGATTACATTGATGATAAAAATGCTTGGCTCAATGCTGGTCCTGCTCCACAACCATAGGGGCAAACTAATTGATTACTTTGTGAAGTTATTGTGGAAGCTGCAGAAGATTGTAATCATATCTTTGCATTGTATAGATTCAGTCTCTTAGTATTATATAATTGCATAGCACATGTGTGAGTTCTATGTACGATAAAGCTACCATTTACATCTTTTACTGACTCGAATTTGCCCTGGCGGTTGAGAGAATGTCATGCTCACTCAAATGTCTCGCTGATGGTGGCGCGTGTGTCGGGTCGTTTAGTTCCCTCCAAAATGGTTGAGTTGAATGATGGCTGATCCATGCGTCATGTTCGTGAACGGGCGCTGTCAGTTGTGACTGGTCATCTCGCAGCTGCCATGGATTATTGTATTTTTGAATTTTTAATTTTATCTTTTTATTCTGGACGCTCTTACTCGCACGTCTTTCTACATCGTTCTCACATGTATGTTTAATCTCGACATGAATGATGTAACCGAGACTTTGTAACAACATAATGATTTAAAAGAGTGTCCATGGAGTTTCTTGCCCATTCTTCTCCATAGAGATCTACGCTTTCGAATGGGCAACTACAGTACTTTCACAAGTTATTATGCCCTGTGACTGGGACTGTAGCTTAGTTTATTTTTTGTGTTTTGACATTCAAAAGTGCCTGTAATGGTTTAATTGAAATAAATGCTTTGAGTTTGAGTTGAGTTTGAGTTTGAGTAGTGCGCACGGGTCAAAACAATATAAACAGAGATATCGATGTCCTTTGAAATAGCAAAAGTTGTCGAAAAGCCACGAAATTATTAGTAACACAATCAAAGCAACATAAACAACAACTTAGTGTGCCGGCCGGGCGCCATGACAAACAAATTCCGTTCTAAACAGAAGTATATAAACGGAACTTGAAAATCTAATTGTTTTAAAAGTCGTCTCCTACTAAAATATATTATTTGCAAGCACAATTATAAATTAACAGATTATTTTATTCAGTTTTGCATTTTTACAGTTTGCGTTGCGCTATCTTTTTGAAGAAAACAAGTATAATTCAAAGTTAATAATTGTAGACATTCTGCGTAGAAAGAAATGGACAATCAGAGAGCTAAATTTTAGTGTTGCTATTGAAAAATATGTGAAAAGTTTAACAAAGCGACATCTCTTGATGATTTTCGGAACTAAACCTATCGTCCGGTCACCGTAGTTGCTTTTTTTCTATGGACTGCTAAGACCGTGGTCTGAGTTTACCTGGCAGCACAGATTACTTATATGTAGCAAGCTACAGATGTGACAGTCGAATTTGCTTAGTTCCTACATTAACAGTTATGGCGCTGTTGTCGCTTCATTTGACATTTGCGGCGCGGCATGGACACAACACATGCAAAAATAATATATAATAGTGCTTTCAATCTAAATGGATACTCAATATGACCGTTATCGAGATTTTTTAGTGTAGTGTAGTGATGTACCCGATATCGATAAAATATACTACTATTTAGGGTTTTATCAGTTATTATATTAGATAAATAAATAAAACAAATTATCATATACTTTGTGGTCATTTATTCGTTTTCTTTTGCCGAAGGGTTTTATATTTTCTTAACGCTAACTGTTGCATGTTTTGCATTTTCAAAACATATTTTTCTTCTAATTGTCCTCTTAAAATTTTATTTATTATAGTGCACCAATTGCGGCATTGCAGGCGAATCACAAGTTGTATGTAATATTTAATTACATCTATTTGTGCTTTTTACAGCCCAACCAAGACATGTCGCGTTTAGCAATCAGCAGTTTTAGATTTTTTTTTACATTATTTTTGTAACCATTTTCATTTAAAAAATCGTGAATGCATTGAGAGTTTTCTCTGTACAGCCACAGTAGTTTCCCAACTGGGTAAGCCAAATTATTATTTTTTAATCTTTTGTATTCTCTGTGTTGTATAAATTCATGGATCCCTTGTATTTCTTTTGTTGCATAAGTTTTTGTGCATGAATAAAAATTAAATTTTTTCGTGATTTTCCTGCATATGTATCCCGCAGTATACGCCGATGTTTGGACCCTTACTTTTTCCGATATAACATTTTTTATTAGAGTTCCCTCGGACTCTGTCGGACCCTTTGAAGATGACGGCGTATTTAAAATTAAATTAGGCGAAATATTTTCGTCATTACCTTTTTCAGCACAGCAGGTAAAAAGATAGTTCACATCAACTAATGTGTCGCCGTCATCTTCTTCACAATTGGAAAATTTTGAGTGAGGGCTCAATATATTAGACATTACTAAGGACTTGAAGGCGTACATAAAACTATTTCCATCAGGATTCACGTTGCGATAATTCATCGCTCTTATGCGACCAAAGAAATTCTCAAGAGGATCTTGATTTATTAATCTGGAGTAAAAGTATTTCACTCCAAATTCTGTAAATAATAATTTGGAAAGACCCAGAAAACTCTGCAACGTAGTGATCCACCCTTCAAGGCACGGAGGACGCACATGTCTCGGTTTTGCAGTCTGCCTAGCCAATTTACTATTATATTATGTTTAGGCAAACGTACACGAAAATGTAGTGAATCGGACAGTTCGGAAGATGAAGATAGTGACATTTTTTTTTCTGATGGCCACCCACGCCGTAAGACTAAGATCCATAAGAAAAGACACGTTGCTCCCAATGATGCCGAAGTTATTCCTAAATTTCGCCCTGAAGATACCAGTAGTAACGTTGTCGGTTGGCTTCACAAAATAGACCAGTTGGGTGATGTTTACGGCTGGGATGACACCGATCGAACATTTATCATGCAACTGCGGCTACGTGGCTCTGCTCGCGAGTGGTACGATGACCTCGATAACTACGATTTGACTTGGGACGGATGGAAGGAGATGCTTCAGGTCGCTTTCCCTCGATCGACTGACTACGTGGATAAGTTAGAACGTATGCTGGCAAGGACAAAGGGGGATAAAGAGACGATGACCAGGTATTATCATGAAAAATTATCCTTACTAAAAAAATGTAACATTAAAGGTGAGGATGCTATTTCGTGCATAATTCGTGGGTTACCTTCCGAATTAAGAGCCAATGCGAAGGCATATAGTTGCGAAACACCTGAAAAACTTTACTATGGCTACCTGTCATCATTGGAAAACTTTAAACGGGTAGAATCGCAGACTACCCGGAAATCGACGTGGAGAAGAGGCACTAGCAGCGGCTCACCAACATCAACACATCAGGTCCAACCAAAGATATGCTACGTGTGTCGTCGACCGGGCCACGAGGCGCGGGACTGCAGACAACAACAGCGCTGCGAGACATGTCGGCGCAGCGGGCATACCACTGCAAACTGCTGGTTTGGCGCTGGGAAGTCACGAGAGCAAGCACAAAAGGTTGGTCAAATACTGCATATTACTTACGAAATTTTTGTTGATATTTACAAAAAAACAGTTATGGTAAATGGACAGCAGCTGAGGGCATACATAGATACAGGCAGTAAAATTAATATACTTTGTATATCAATAGCTAAAAGGTTACAAATAAAAATAGAGCCCAGCGCTACTGTTATGAGAGGTTTTGGAGGAGCATGTGTAAATTCACTTGGTTCTTGTTTTCTACGTGTCCATATAGATAATGTAAAATTACAAGGAGTGGTCGAATTAACTAATTATATATCATCGGATATTGATTTATTAATAGGACAAACCATGATTAATACTGAAAATGTTAGTTTAGTTACTTCAGCTTCTTCTATACGCTTTGTTGAAAGCAAAGTTGTACAGGATTTATTTTCAGATTTTAATTTATATGCAACAGATTTTATTGTGAAATACCCTGTTTATTTAAAGCATAAAGTTATAATACCTAAGCAAAACCAATTGTATGTAGAAGTTTATATTGACTGCGGTACCTAAACATATTGGAAAGGAGCACACAATTTTAACGAATACAGTATGGATGCAATTAGGAGACGTAACGTATTTTATACCGTCAGCTATTATTAATTCGTGTCATTCCTATTTGAAAGTTGTTAATTTAGGCTATACCGATTTAATGTGGGAGGCCAATAGGCTGCTAGCTAGGGCGGAGTTGGTAACAATACCAGAGTGTGGCAGTGAGTCTGGAATATTAGCTATAAATAGTTTAGAAACGAATAATATTCGAATAAATCTATCGGATATTGACAAGGGTCACCTTAGTGATACTGAAAATAAACAATTACTAGAACTTTTAAATAAATATGCCTATTCGTTTGCCAGAAGTACTAAAGATTTAGGTTGCACTGATCTTATAAAGATGCACATTCATACAATCAACAACCACCCTGTCTACTGTAAACCTTATAGATTATCTGTCAAAGAAAATGAAATTGTTGATGAAAAAATCAAAGACTTATTAGAAGCAGGTATTATTAGGGAGTCAATGTCTGATTATGCTAGCCCTGTAGTATTGGTTAAGAAAAAGGGTGGAGATTATAGGCTCTGTGTTGATTATAGGGCATTAAATTCTAAAACAATTAAAGACCGATATCCTCTGCCACACATCGAAGATCAGGTTAATAAATTATCAGGAAAGTTCTTTTTTACTACACTTGACCTGGCTCAAGGTTACTACCAGGTCAGGGTTCATGATGATTCAATACCAAAGACCGCATTTGTTACCCCATCAGGTCAATATGAATTTTTGAAAATGCCTTTTGGTTTAGCTAATGCTCCAGCCGTATTTTCTCGTTTGATACAAATGACACTAGGTAGAATTGATCATAATATTGCCCTATATCTAGACGATGTGATGCTACCTACAACATCAGTACGGGAAGGGTTAATTCTGCTAGAAAAAGTGTTACAATTATTAACTCAGGCAAATTTAAAATTAAATTTGGGGAAATGCTCTTTCTTAAAACACTCTGCTACGTACCTAGGTCATGAAATTTCAGTTGGGACAATACAGCCGGGCCAAGCTAAAATAAAATGTGTTGCGGAATATAATAGGCCACGTAACGTACATGAAATTAGGCAATTCATCGGTTTGACTTCATATTTTAGAAAATTTATTAAAAATTTTGCTCAAATTGCTCGCCCTCTCACAGAACTAACGAGGAAGGACATAAACTGGCATTGGAACTCTGATCAAGAAAAAGCATTCCAAACTCTTAAACAACGTTTAATTGAATAAAAACTTTTTTGCAAAAAAAAACCGACTTCCAAAAAAAACACGAAAAAAGTGGAAAATAACTTTACTTTCGGAAGTAGGTGACTATTGTTTGTTTCATTGACTTTTTTGCCACCGACTTCCGAAAGTAAAGTTATTTTCCACTTTTTTCGTGTTTTTTTTGGAAGTCGGTTTTTTTTTGCAAAAAAGTTTTTTGTACACTCTGTTCTCGCTTGTAGAGGTTTACCTATCTTTCTTTTTTTACGGATCTCGGTATAATTTTTTCCTTGATTTCGTTGTTTTTTTTTGCTTCTGTGCTCGGAAGATTGGTGGTGTTGTACCGATCACAGAATGCATGTCTTTTTTTGCTTCTGTGCTCGGAAGATTGGTGGTGTTATGCCGATCACAGAATGCATGTCTTTTTTTTGCTTCTGTGCTCGGAAGATTGGTGGTGTTGTGCCGATCACAGAATGCATTTCTTTTTCCGCTATTGTGCTCGGGAAGTTGGTAGTGTTGAGCCGATCACAATATGCGTTAATTTTCGAAGGTGTTTGTGCTCGGAAGATTGGTGGAGTTGTGCCGATCACAACATTCTTCTTTATTTTTTTGCATCTTTAGAGATGTGGAGATTTTAAACTGTGTCTCACAGTTGTAATTCGTTCTTGCTAGTCAGTGGCGATGGTGCCTAACTGTACTCATATAGACATTTTTGGATTATTCTTGTTAGACAGCGGCAATTGCGCCTAACTGTACTTTTAATTTAATATTTTTCCTATTATATACTTGTTAGTCGGTGGCTATGGTGCCTAACCGAACTCATATTAGTATTTTTGTTGTATTCTTATACATATTGTTCAGCGACTACTACGCTTAACTGTACTTGTAATATTTCTTGGATTTAACTTGTTAGTCAGTGGCGAAGGTGCTTAACTGTACTCATGTGGTTCTTTTTGTACTATAGGTCGGTTGTGCAGATGTAGCTTGACTGCACTTATTGTTTTTTTTTGTGTTTTGTTTCTTTTCCAGGATCTTTTTGGAAACGTTTTATTGGAATTTATATTTCCTGTCTTTTTTAAAAAAAAGTTTTTTTTACCTTGTTTGTTTTTAGCATAAAAGAAATTGCTTTCTTTTATTTTTTCGGGGAGGGATGTAATGTAACGTGTTTTTTAAACTGTTACATGCTTTTCATATTTTAGTCGATTTCGGAACGATTTTTATACTGTCTTTTATTGGCTATGGTTGAGTTCGGAACTGTCATTTTTTGACGTTTCACTTTACGACCTGATTTCGTCATCGAGGCATTTATCTCGCCAATTTAATCTTACAAATCCGGTATAATCACGGATATTTTTAGGCCAAATGATGCCATAATCGCTGCCTTAAACACCCAGGACCAGGTGTTCAGAAGGAGGGATCCCTAATTTCTTCGGTAAGATTTATTTCTACCAGACCAATATGTGGTCATCATTTTAGGTTCGTGTTTTAAGTCAAATTGATGTTTTGTTCAGGATTTCAATATTGGACGATGCTCTAGTGTGATTTTCACCTACTTGGATTTATCGGTGCACACGGGAAAAGTCATTTATTAACGGAAAAGCGGTGGGTTCCTTCTTGGGACGCCATGCTCCCCACGTGTTGAAGTTCTAATGGACTTGTGTATTAACCTTTTAAAATTTTGTTACAGCCCTGCTGTGGCGTTTTTCTTCTATTTTTTCTTTTTCTTTCGTCTGATTATAATTTTCCATTTCATGGATTCTGGATTCTCTCATCTTCGACGCCGAAATCTTGAGGTCTAATTTAACATTTTTTTTAGCCAGACATCTGGCCCAAACTTAATTTACTTTCTTCATATAAAGATGCAACAATAAGGATAATCTCAAATTAGTAATTTAATATTTAAAGTAAAAGGAAGCTACTGATATATTAAACAGGGTATTAACAAAGGTATTTCAATTGTTTCTATTATCCTAGTTTAGTCACCCCCGGAAGATTAGAGGTCCGACTCTCCGGACTGTTCTATCTGGCAAGTATTTTTTAAATGTAGTGTGCGTTCCCAAGGCGCCCGAAATTCTTTTATTGTTACACATACATCTTTTTTTTAATTTTTAATAGGAGAACACACACACACACATTCTTTTTTTGCTCTTGTATGATTTCTTACATAGGATCTTACACTTGATCCCACACACACCCCGGGTCTGTTACAAGCTAAAACAAAAAAGAAACTTTTTTTTTTGTACGAAAGGCCCCTTATTATTTTCTTTTCATATATTTATTAATAAAATTGATAGTATGTCCCCCATGATAACACATACTCTTTGCAAATTTGAACCACCTAATTATGATTCAAAATATACAGCTCTTTAAAAGTAACACAAATCCTAAAGTCATGTAAATAATCAAGTTTTTTCAGTCCAATGTTTGCTAACTTCTAAAACTAAACTAAAACTTCATGTTTACGAATTTTTTAACAGTTGTCATTATACTCAAATGCATGGTTTACATAAGCATAGTTTATATAACTCAGAGAATAACATACTTATTACAAATTTTCTAGATTCAGCTGTGCCTGCTAAATCTTCAGGGGTCAAAAATATTTCCCTAAAACAACCAGCTGCAACTGTGACAAAAGGTACTCACACATTTGTTTTAATGATTATCAGTGATCGGAGTAGGTAGATTGATTTTTGGTACTTGTATCATTAATGCACACAGAAAGAATAACATGGATAAGCCATTTTTTCAGAAAGTAATTCCGGTATTTCCGGATTCAATCAAATATTGTTAATGTTGGTAGTGATATTATTACTACTCAATTCAAAATTTAAAGGAAGGTATCAAAACTAAATTAATTTATTATTTATCTGTTGAATAAATAAATAGTGAAAAATCTAAGTCCGTATATTCGAGCCAAATCGTATTTTTGAGCAGATTCCAAAAGTCAGTATGTACACAAGGCTCACGTAACGTTTTCACAACACAGTAACAAACAAAGAGGCGCACTCTACGAACCGAAGTAAACGATTGAGCTACCTGGCATGTCAAAGTCAAAATTATTTATTTGCGTTAAATGTGGTACAAAAGATGGTAAATATAACATCATTGTACTCATACTATGTCGTCGGCGGGCGTACGCATTGTTTTGATAACCGGTTAGTGCACCAACCATGATCCTTTGTTCTGATTGGTCGTTGGGTTGTGTCAAATCGTGACTGTGTGCCGTTAAAAAAAATTATGAAGAATATAATATTGCTCATTTTAATACAATTCCTACCTTAGTTCCGGTTTTTTTTAATAATCAACCAATTCCGGAGGAATATCCATATTAATATATACGTTTCGGATCAATGACTCCAATTCAATCTACCTACTCCGATCACTGATGATTATACTGTTATAATATTATAATTATTTTTTGTAAGAACTTTCAAGTTCGTTTTAATTAAATTTGTAAAATAACTGAGCCATCTTTTGATAAGTTTTTTTTTCAGCACGGAACATAGTAAATCTGAAAAAATATATAAAAAAGTTACGACAAAAGAAAGATAAATATGCCACGCGACTGAAGAAAGCTTTGAAACTTTCCGAAAATATAACTTTTCAGAAGTGTTTACAAAAATTTACGACATTGGCAGCATTGTTCACAACTATGCAATTTCGTGAAATATCCAAAGAAAAAATGGGAAGACGTTTCACGAAAGATGAAAAAATCATGGCTCTCAGCATTTATAACAAGGACCAAAAGCATATAGATGGCTCAGTAAAATTTTTATTTTGCCATCCCCTACCACACTGAGTAGACTTATTTCTTGTGCTGGTCTAAGACCAGGATTAAACAAAAAAATATTTATACAGTTAAAGAAAAGGGTCCACAAAATTACAGAAAATGAAAAGTTGTGCATCCTTTTATTTGACGAAATATCAATAACGCCTCACTTTGATTTTAATAGAAAAAGAGATGCAATTACTGGATATGTCAATAATGGAAGACAAACAAAAAGAAACATTGCGGATCATGCGCTCGTTTTTATGATACGGGGATTCATGAAAAACTATAAGCAGCCAGCGGTTTATACATTTTGCAGAGGAACAACTCCCAAAGAAGATTTAAAATTTTTAATAAAAAATATTATAACTGAGTTGCAACAATGTGGACTCAACACTCTTGCAACAGTCTGTGACCAAGGCACAACAAATGTCAGTGCCATAAACGAATTAATAGAAGAAACTCGGGTTAATTATATAAGAAGAAATCAAAATTTCAATCATAGATTATTTGAAATTAATGACAAAGAAATAATACCCCTATTCGATCCCCCACATCTAATTAAAGGGATTAGGAATAATTTAATTACAAAGGACATGAAAGTCATAATAGAAAATGAAGTAAAAGTTGCGAAATAGGAACATTTAATAAAACTTTATGAAGAGAATCCTTCCTATAAAGGACTAAAAATGATGAAAAATCTAACGGAAGCCCACATTGACCCCAAAAAAATTTCCTAAAATGAAGGTTAAGATGGCAACTCAAACATTCAGCAGAACTGTTGCAACCAGTATGGGATACCTAGCCGGTGAGTAGTATAGTAATCACTCATCCATCAGATACACATTCCTGATCCTATAGTATTTACCTATAGTCCATAATTTCTTTAAAGATAATATATACTACTCAAAACAGAATAAGGGCCACGAGGTATTTTTACATTTTGGTGTAATTTAGTAAACATTTACATATTGAAAGTAGTAAAATATTGAGTTTACAAACTCTTTGATACCTAAACTTTTTAATATTGTAGTATTCATCTAATGCTGGCAACAATTTTAAATAAAATTTGATTTAAAATTCTTTTTGAAGATTTTGATTCCATTTTCTTTGACGTTTTGCTTTCCTTAGCTTCTTGGTTTATTAGAAATTATCAGAGTTCATTGATATCTTGAGTCAGAAACGTCTTTTGCAATATGCCACAAGCACGCAGGCGTCATATGGACTCGCTGACAGCAACCAGAGCCGTTACAATGATTGAAGAAGGTCATTCGCAGCGATCTGTGGGTTTGCAATTGGGATTTTCTCGAAGAGCTATTCAAAATCTATGGAATCGTTTCCATGAGACCGGTAGTGTTAGAAGAAGACCTGGTTCGGGCAGAGTTCGCATTACAACAGCTCAAGAGGATCGTTACATTCGATTAAGTGCGCGCCGAGATCGCACAACGACGGCCCGCAAGCTGCAAAATCGTTTACGGCTGACAACGGGTACTCGTGTCAGTGACCAAACTATTCGTAATCGATTGCATGAAGACCAGCAGGCATCAAGAAGGCGAGTTGTCCGTGTTCCATTAACCAGAAATCATCGTGCAAATCGTTTAAGATTTTCCCAACATTTGGACTGGGACATAAACCAATGGGGCATGGTGCTCTTCACAGACGAATGCAAAGTTAAATTTTTTAACGACGATCGGCGTATTACAGTATGGAGAAGACGCGGCGAGAGATTTTCAGAAGCCTGCATCCATGAAGTCGATCGTTTTGGTGGTCCAAATGTAATGATTTGGGGCGGGATAAGCTTACACGGCAAAACTGAGCTCGCTATTTTAAATGAGGGTACTGTTACTGCTCAGCGGTATATTGAGGAAGTTGTCAGACCACATGTGATCCCATTTGCACAGCGAGCTGGTCCTGGATTCATCTTGATGCAAGACAATGCTCGTGCACACACGGCTCAAGCGACTCGGTTTGTACTGGAAGCCTCTCAAATTCAAGTCTTGTCGTGGCCGGCGAACAGTCCGGACTTAAATCCAATAGAGCACATGTGGGATCAGTTGAAACGAAGAGTTAGAGACGGTGATCAGGAAATCCACAACCAACAGCAACTCATCAACGCTGTTAAAAGGGCCTGGGAAGAGATTCCAATGGAAAATGTCAGGCATTTGATTGAGAGCATGCACTCCAGGCTTCAGGAGTGCGTAGCTAAACGAGGGGGGCATACCCGTTACTAAAAGATGAGCATGGAGTATTTTCTTTTGTTTTCAGTAACTTTACATTGTTTTTATTTTTAACCTAAAATGTGTTTTTTCTTTCAAAAGCAAATAAACTTTTTAATCATTATTATTTGAATAAATGTATTGGTCTACATGATAAAAACAACATTAGTTTTCGTTATGGAGACAAAAAAATATATATTGGTTTTATTATTTTCATGGTACAGACAAAATACCTCGTGGCCCTTATTCTGTTTTGAGTAGTATATTAAATGGGGATATATTTCAAATCCATCCCACTCAAATAAATAATTCATTGAAACTTTGAAACTAAGCTAACAATAAGCTAACTTTCTAAGCTATGTTATAGCACTGATTATCTGACCCATAGTATTAATTAATTGTTATTTGCTGCTTTTGGTCATCTTCAAAGTGTATCTAAAAGTCATATTTCTACAATTAATTTTATTTCTAATTTTTCAGAAAAAAAAATACTTCCTGGGGAGTGCAGAGATACCGCCGACGTCTTGCTGTTTTTCGACGAACTTTTCGATTCGATGAATGGCAGTTATGACAACTCGAAAAAAAGGAGCGGTAAATTACTTTTAAGAGCAGTCACGCCAAATTCTGAACATAGCAAAGTATGGGCAAGAGCAAAAAAGATATTAAAATGTATTAAGTTCGTCAGTAAAGAGGGAAGGGAAGGTAGTGTGCCATCAGTAACTAACTGGTTACGTACGCTGGAAGGTATTGAATTGTTGAAAGATAAATTATTTAAAGAGTATAACATTAAATCATTCTGGATGCGACACTTAAATCAAGATCCACTGGAGAATTTTTTTGGATCTATACGTTCTCATGGTTATAGAAATATATCTCCAACACCATCAGGCTTTGAGTCAGCATTCGCAAGTTTACTGATTAATAATTTGTCAAGTCATCATTCTGTAGGGTCAAATTGTGAAGAAGATGATTGCAAAATTTTTCAATCTATGGATTGCTTACTGACAAAAGAAGACATTAATCTTATAACAGAAATCAGTGATATTGATTATGATGACATAAATTGTGAAATTATAGATTTTAGTCACAAAAGCAGAAATCCTAAAATTATTAGCCAGCTTAGCTACGTAACCGGTTATGTAATAAAAAAGGCAAAACAAAAAGTATTCAGAAATTGCAACAAATGTAAGGGAATTATATTTAATAATGATAAAACAGAACTGAATGAATACATAAGTAAAAGAGAGTATTCTTCATTCAAATCACTCACCTACCCTTCCGAAAATACTCTAAAGCTGTTTTCTGCCATACAAGATGTTCTTACATCGATTTAAAAAAAAAAGAATGATTTACCTCGCATCAAAAGTTACATGAAAACAATTTTGTACACGGTAGTTGATTTTAACTTTTTGACTTGCCCAGACCACAGAAAAGAATTGATAGATTTTTTATTTGAATTTTGTTCTAAATTTTTCATACATAACTGGTGTCGTGATGTGAATTTATTATTAAATGGCACCAGAACAGAAAATTCAGATAACGATGTTGTCAAAGAATTATGTATTGAATATTATAAAAAGAGACACAAATAAATATACTTTGTCTACTCTACAATGAGTTTTATTGTTACCCCCTTATAACCTGTATTCATCTACGTTTTCTCTGCACTGATAATTTACTATTACTCTCACATCAGTTTGAGGAAACGTAGATGAATCCAGGATCTAATTATAATTTTTTGCAAAGGAACAAACTATAGGAGAGGTATACTATACTCGCTACCTATACGTATATACATAGCCGGTTGTAGTTCCTAAAATTATCAATAGATGGCGCTTTACTGCCAAGGCGACTGACCACTCTATTCTCATATATTATAAATTTATAATGTACTCTGTGACTCAGACTACGCTCAGAAATGACAATGAATATTGTCGAAATGTCGAGAAATAGTTTTGTCTATGATGGTTTCATCGATTTCTTTGATCAACATCTCCGTGTTTCGTAAACAAAAAGAGAGATAACACAATAATTAGGTAACTTATGATGAACGTACTTGAAATGACGTATTATTTTGATCAAAGACTACAATAGTATACGGGCAATAGACAGGCAGCTCTACCTTTTTTTAATATTATGAAGTTGTCAAACGCAGCGCCATCTAGTTTTTCGTGTGTTGCCTCAGACGAGAACAATATCCCCGAAAGGAAGATATTTATCTTTGGTACTCAGCGTTGCGTCGGACTAGCAGCAGCCATCTCACACTCAAGGACTAATACGCAGTATGAAAAATACAAACTCGTTGCTGAAACAAAGCCAAATGCGCCTAGCAACGAAATTATAGCAAACTGCAGAAATACTAAATTGTCTACTGAAGACAAACTTGTGATATGCATAGGTGAAAATGACAAGAACCCTAACCTGTTGTTGTCTCAATTGCAAATTGTATTAAATACGTTTATAAATAACACTATTATTGTGTTAAATGTCGGCAATAACATGTACCTCAATGTCCGTAAGTTAAACTACTCTATAAAAAATGTTTGTAATAGTTATAAAAACTGTCACTTCGTAAATCAAACATCCACGAATATATCCGATGTTTGTAAGTCGATAAATTATGTTGTAGATTGTTGTGATTATAGCGATAAGTATTTAAATCCGAGCGAAATACGAAAAATAATAGCGAGTAACAAATCAAGTTCCAAACTAAACGTTCCTACAGATAAACCCAAAAAAGGGACAATCCCTTACTACTTTGGTCGTATTGAGGGTACAACGCCCCACGAACATAGTTCCTCTTTGCAACACAATTCAAAAGGTCAAATAGGGACTATACCTTATTACTTTCCTGTGTTAAACAAGCGTGACTCTTTTTTTCGTATCTCAAACTAATAAAACAC